>JAQMCX010000002.1:20111561-20239265 GCA_029814765.1 Acanthurus leucopareius | reverse complement strand
CTTCCCCCCGAAGGCCTTCCTTGCTACAAACTTAAGATCCCCCACTTTATCCCACTCTTCCCAAATCCCCCCCCCCCCCCCACACATACACACACTCTGTTTATTCTCTCTCAGTCTTCTCCTCAGACCATGTTGGTCCTTCTGCAGTGTTTTCTTTGCTGTTGCTCTCTCTCAGATGCAGCCATCTTACCGGTCACGACTGGCTGCTCTGGAATACTCTACTGAGCTGTGTGACAGCATTTGGACAAGGGGTCCCAGGACATTACCAAGCCCACCCCCCAATACACACACACACACACCCTCTTTATAAAAAACATCTTCCTCTTCTTTAAATCTGGTTTGCTAAATATTCCCGTTCTCACACCCTCGTCCCCTTTCCTTTCTGTATCTGTCTTTCACTCACACACACACACACACACACACACACACCCCACACCCCCTTTTCATCACATGAGCTTCACACACACACACACCCTTGGATACACTGCCTCTGGTTTCAAGACAGGGAGATTTGACTTGCATGAGGTCTTGGCCTATGCATCTCTCCATTTAAGGAGCTCCGAGTGTGTGTGTGTGTGTGTGTGTATGTGTCTGTGTGCATGTGTGTTTTTGTGCTCTACACGCGGGGTGTGTGCTGGTGTGTAAAGCGCATGCAAATGCGGGTTGGTCTTGGTCCTTGGGATCAGACTGAAGATGACAATCCAGAGGGCACATTGTGTGGGCCAGCAGACTTGAGCTCCACAGATGGGAGGAGAGAGAGCGAGACGGAGAGCTGTAGACAGAAGGAGAGGGCCGCCATCCTCGGCCCCATTTCACTCCTAACTTCATTTTCGAGTCGCACTCCACAGATCGAGTAGCCACAATGAAACCAGCTTTTGTGAGTATTGATTCCCTTACAGGCAGCAGCTCCACTGGAGGCTCATTAATCTTGTCTGCTCGCTATGAATGAACTGAAAGGAGAAATAATTGATTCTTTTTTTAGTGTTTCTTTGGATACTATACTTCTTTTTAAAAGCCAGTTCGATTGGTATGCGTTGATTAAAGCTCATTGCTTTATTTGCTTAATATCGCACAAGGAAGTGGGAGGAAAAGCTCAAGCTGCTCCCCCATGTTGTCCCTCTACTTTTGTAAAGTTAATCCTCTGTGGCATTTTAAATTCTGCAGCTGAATTCATGCAGCCTTTTTTTTTCTTTTTTGTTCTTTTCAGTCGTCTTGTGTTGCCATGTTCATGAACTCAGTACAGATTTGGTGCTGCTTTTATTTTCTGTGAGGAGAAAAGTGGCCTTGGTGGTGTTTTTTTTTTTTTTTTTTTATTATGTGGAGAAGTCTCATGTTTTTGACCTACTGGGATCAAAACCAAACTGTGAGTGTGTGTCACGGCCCGGTGCAACCAGCAGGGGAAATCTATTGTCTAATCCTCACCCGGGGGAGAACACAGGAGAGCCACAGGGGGGCCGAGACATGCCGACACCACTCAGCGTTCCTCTGGTCTGGTTACTGGAGAGGAGGGGATGTCCTCTCTGCTCTTAGTTTTGCAAATGATTACAAGCAACTTTAGCACATCGGTGGATAAATTTCTGTTTCTACATCCTTTGGGGATGAGTTTGCAAAGTTTGGAAGTTGTGTGTGGGGGGGGGGGGCATTGCTCCCTAATAACACAAGCATGACATTGGGCTATTTCTAGAGGATGTTGATGGGAGTGCTGACAGTGCTTTGTCCCACTGTGGCATTGAGGTGTTGGCACCTTCTGTAGATGGTGGTGCGCTTGTGTTCCCCTTGATGCTTTTCACTGGTCCAGACTTTTCATCCAAGCCTTGTTTTAGTGCCAGCCTGCCAATTTGAGGCCGGTGGTCTGGGCACACTCTCTCTGCAGCAGCCTTTTTTGTTTTCACCCTGAACAAGCTCTGCCAGGCGTCCTTTAGCTGTCCCACCAACACCCACCCAACCCCCTTGTCTTTGAGCTTTAGTTGCATATTGTTCGAGATCCTCAAAGCTGATAATGAAAGAGTTATTTATGTTTTTTTAAATCACAGTAAAGTAGCGGTCATGTTATTCTGCTCCGCCGTCCCGTAATGACAGTCCTGCTGTGTCAAGCATGATAAATGGGCTCATTGCGTCTTTAATCTCAGCTCGACCGTCTCTCGTCACTGCTAGCCCCTCAGCTGTCGACCCTGCACCCCGCCGCTGACTTCTGACCCTCCTCATTGTATCTCTCCGCTCATAGCGAGGCCACCTCACAATAGACGCCTCTCTATTTCAGGTCTCTTGTATTGATTCGATCCTGCAGCACAAAAAAAAAAACACATTCCCCCTCTCACTCTCTCTCCTCCATTAATTCTCATGGCACCGAGCCTCTTAGTCCTGGACCATGAAATTCAGAGGCTTTTTCTTGTTGTTGATGTATTTTACCTTGAGGAAATCACTGGACCGTGTCCCCTGATAAGGATATATTTACCCGGCTCCGACACTATATCACACCTGTCTTTCACGGTGGCTGCTTCTAAATCTCATTGGACCAGCTACTATTCCCTTTTTCCATTATAATAGACAAGTGAAGCCGATACACCAAGACTGAGATTCAGCTGTGTGTTTTTTGTTCTCGCATCCATTCACATATTTCCATTGTATTAAAAAAATAAAAAGCTCGGGACGCTGACCTTACCTTCATTGTGAGTGTTCAAAATGCAACCAGTCATTCTCGTTTTCCTTTTTAATTTACTGCAGCTCACGGCGTTCAGGGAGGAACCTTCAAGGTTGTTGCAGAGGCTGGAGCAAGAGGAGAGAACATAAAAAAAAACCTCTGCTTCAGTGTTTTAAAGTCTTGTCTCCTGTAAGCCAAAGAAAAACTTGACTGTTGGATTGCATGTCAGAGGGAGATCACAGCTCCTCATTACCCCCTTTTTTTCAGCTCATTACTGAAGAGTGATGCCACTGACAGGAGCATTATCCCCCCCCCTTCAGCTCAGACCTCCACCTCTTTATGAGGCCAGAGGATTGTCCTGTGCTCATTACCACAGGAGCTGCAGCAGCTCTGTGTGTATGTGTAGGATTTTACATATCGGACGCCTGATTAACACCAGGTTCATCAGCAGATTTCTCAATGTCTTTGTCCTGCCGAGGTCTAATAATTCAGGTTATAATGAGAGCAACGTAAACAAGACACGTTCAGATTTAATCATAGATTCCAAACAGCTGAACACTCCTGTTATAGCCAATGACAATTAAATTTGAGGTTAAAATTTGCCATTTCTGCTGGACCAATGTCAGCAGCTCAGGTGCTGTTAGTATTGTTTAAACTGTTAACACTGGAAACATCAGTCGTTTAAGTGGCTGTAATTAATATTTTTTATGATGAAAAAATCTAAAGTGGTCACTCACAGCTCCACTAAGCTATGATAAGTTTCAAACTTGTGTAGTTTTTTGTGTTGAACTTTTTGTTTTACCTCATTCTCACAGCTCTCAAAGCAAAGTCAATGGCCGCAGCAGGCAGCATATTTTTTAGTAAAAGGCTCTAAAGACCCATTGAACACTACCTGCTGTTCACAAAGTACAGGCAGATCCAGTTTGTGACAAACTTGTGGGCAAAGTTGAGCAATTATCAGCAAAAGAACCAAATATTTCTTGAATGAGTCAGTGGAAATAAAAAATAAGAGCTAAAATAATTTAAAATATGAAACTTTCATTTACTTTTAGACCAGAAACACGACTCCAAATGAACGATAATGTTGCTACGTAAATGCTAGATGTGTATGTTAGCACCTGTTTGCTAACAAGTCCGCAACTTCAACTTAAAGGTCATAATATGTCAGTGTGTTTTTGCACTTTCTGCTGCCAAGAGGTCCAAAAAAACAAGTTACTGCAGGATTAAAGGAACAGCTTGACATTTAAGCAAATGTTAGTCGATAAAAAGATCAATACTTGTGTCACATCTGTAAGGCACAGTAGCTAGCCTGGCTGCGTCCACCTTTTACATCTCACTTATTAACATGTTTTATCTCGTTTTTGTGTCAGTTTAAGGTGTTAATTAATGAGCTTTTATTGTATTTGTGGCTTTTACTACCTTAGGACAGAGCTAAGCTATCTGCTTCCCATTTTTCAGTATTTATGCTATGCTAAGCTAACTGTTGGCTCCATTTTTACAGATGTAAGAGTGGTGTGATTTTCTTTTTAATCCAACTCTTGAGAGGCATGCAAATGACGGCTCATTTCTCAAAATGTCAAACTGTTTCTTTTAGTTATGTTAGGAGGGTGAAAAGAAGCAAAGCTGTTAACTTCCTGAACACACTCCCATATCAGGAAAGCACCCACTCAGCATCCACCATTATCCCATAAATGATGTCGCTCAGCTTCTCGTGTTAGTCCTGCTTTTAATCCGTCAGCTAACTTTAGTAAACTAAGGATAGAAAGATATACAAGTCTGATTATGGAGAACTTGAATATAGTGTGATAGGACGTCATGTCATGTGCTTACTTTTAATGTTATCATCTTTACAGTAAATGTTTATACTTGTTATATTTGTTCATCAACTCCTCAAAAGTGTGGAATATTTTCAGTTTGGTTAAATTCAGTTCACAGTAGCCACCCATGAGGAGTGATTCATGAGTCCATGGCCTGAGGTAGAAAGAGTGAAATGTAGAAAACCTGGCATTTTATTTTATTGTCAGCATAGTCCCCTCTGACATTTACACACTCAGTCAAAAGTTCGTGGAGCATACGGATCTCTTTTTTGTGGGAGCTGGCTGGAAGCTGGACCTTCAGACAGTGATCCACAGCAGCCATGACATCATCATCACGTTTAAATGGCGACCACTGAGCTGCTTTTCATTCTGGAGAAGAGGTAGCAGTCTGAGCTGCCGAATCAGGTTGAGAGAGCGCGTGATGGATGAGTTCAAATGCACATGGATGACTTCACCAGGGCCTTTGTTGTATATTTTTGCAGACAGTGCTGACTTGTAATTTTCAATTATCCAAAACAGAAATATATCAGACACTATTAACTTCAAACTTTCTATATAAAATCCCTCAAAGAGTCACATTTGCATGTAACAGGTGCTGTATAACTCATCTCCGTCTTACCTCAGACCCTGAACTTATCAATTACCTCTCGTGTTTTTTGCTGACTCATCGAGGTCTTGGCTCTTGCAGGACAAATGCTGCAACTTCGCCGTCAACGTTCATGTTAAATGACTGATGAAGACGACATGCTGGTGCTGAGCGAGCGAGGTTACTTGTCAAGCTTGTGTGACTAATATACCATCTGGTCAATATGCAGGATTTTAAAAACAGCGTGGAGAAGTGACAAAGAGCTGACGGATGACTTAAATATTTGGATTCTTTCGTTGCCCTTCTTCTCTCACTTCTACTTTCCTTCTTTTTCTTGCTAGAATAGGTTTTTTTTCCTCCTGAGGTGCTGAAAACGTCTGTGTTAAAAAAAAAAAAAGATATATTGTGCTTCACACAGCAGCACAGAGTGTGAGATCCAGTTTCCCAAACGCCTAATGGATTCTTCATCCTCTTTACACATTACTTTTTTACTTTTTGCACCAGACATGCACAGTTTTCCATTTGAACTGTTCCAGTTGCTCTGAGTTAACCGTTTTCTGTAGCGATTTTTCTGGGGAAACTTTGTATAAAGAAAGATAATTAAATCCTCTAGCTCAAGAATAGCTGGCACATTGTAGGTAGGTGCACTAAAGGACGACAAAACAAACACCTAAACTTTCTTTTTAGCAGAACCAGACGACTTCCTCTGCCACAAAACAGCGAAGATCTAACTCCTTTGACAGCGTAAGACGTCCGCCTTCATATGAATATCTGCTGGTCCTCCACTGGGCTTTGGCTCTGTCCTCTCCTGGGTCATTCTTTGTAGGAGTAGTTGGGATCCTTTAAGGTTTCATGTATAAAGAATGATGTAATCTAATTCATTATTCATAGTAAGTCTAGAAGCTTTAATTTACTATTAACAGTGCAGCCTGACAGCAGCATATTTAAACAGATGCATCATTCTTCAGAGTGAGATTTCTGCCTCTTCTCCTCTGACCGACGTTTCTCCTCCGATTACATATATTTCACTGCTGAACATCAACGCACAGATTGATGATGAAAACTTAACGACTGTAGACTTTGGTCAACTGATGGCCCTTTATTGCCTTTAAATAATTGTACTAATGGGGACATATAATGCGTCTGGGGACTTTTAGAGCATCAGCAGCAGCGGCCAGGAATTGAATTTTGTCCTCAGTGGCTCGAAAATTGCTTTAAGATAAAATATGTTCTAAGAAGAAGAAGGCACGATGAAGACGGCCGCAGTTTGAGTGACGGCACCTGACAGGTGTGACAGCTGCTCTGTCAACCTCTGCCTTTTCATTTTCCGTGCTCCCCATGCACATGCAAACTCTGGGCTGACTGAAAGACAGAGCCGCCATGTTTCTTTGCTGTGACAGGTGTAATATTGCAGCTTATTGATGCTTCAGGGCCCCTATGAATGCATTAGAAGGAAATCACAGTATTCTGATTGTGTATGTCCATGTGTATGTGTGTGACACGTGGACATCAGTGACTCTGCTCCGAGAAAACACCTCTGTAATGTTTGCATGCATTCAGTAGAGATGCATGGAATTACTGCACGAAAAACACGGGATTCCAGGTTTCTTTTCCGGTTTAGATATCACACTTTTGTCTCAGGCTCTCTGTGTTTTTAACCCCTTTTCATGCTTTGTATCAAGAGCATCAGTTGCTTTGAAACAATTATGACAAAGACGCTCAAACTTGTTGTATAAATACATGAAAAGCATGAATCATCTGACTTTATTTCTCTGACTTTTTCTTTTTTATCGATTGCCTAAAAAATAGACATTTCCTCTGTGGTCGTTACCATCAGTTTCTGAGACAGCGATGTCTTTGTAAATCACTATTGTTTTGGCTGCAGGCAGCCACGTCTCATTTGCTGCCTGCAGCCAAGAGTCAATAGAAAATGACTGTATTGTTTCGACCATAAAGGAGATATAAAGGCAATCAAGCACAGTGAAGCTGTTTAAGATGCCCTTCAAAAATTTTTATTTACGTGTCTCTATAAAACCACTGTGACTGAGTCTCTTGCCAAAGGTTCCCGTTTTGCTCTCATTAACTTTTTGGAGGGTGACTGTAATTATTGGTGGGTTTTTTTTATTATTTAAGGCATGGGGTCGTTTCTCTGTATGTTTGCTGGTGAAAGGTGGAGGCTAAACCCTGAAGGTTCCTGCAGGTTCTCATCTCTCTGTCCTGTTCCTGTCCTCAGATCGAGAAGATCATGACACTGATCGGCGCCGGCATCGACTTCTCCAGAGATCAACAATACGCCACACCAGGTAGAGTGCGATCATTACTGCATTTCCTTTCAATTTTTACACCTAGAAAGTGAATGTGTTACAATTCAGAAAGCATCTATGAGAACTGAAAGTTTAAAGGAGAGTGAACTTTATTTTCATTTGCTTTTCATCTGTTTTGACTCACCTCTATAATGAATTTCACCACTGTTTTATTCTGTTTGCATTCATTCAGCCCTTCAGGTTTGAATGTCAAATGCTAAATGTTAATGTAAATTACACATTTAGCTGTGGGCAGAGACTTCAGTGGGCAGACTTAATGTATTTCTCTGCCTGCATATCATCAAACCCTGTGAATCAGGTTTTCCAAGTGCAGGATGCTAATGTTTATGGTCATGGAACTTGAATTTGCCTTATAATCATCCTTCAGGTTATTTAATCTGCATCAGTCTCTTCAAGGAAAATCTAACCGGCCCCAAAGAGACGTGGTTAATGAAGGAGGCACCTAAAACAAATTACAGTTCGGTTAACAGCAGAGAATTGGGTAGACAAGTGAAATGCAGGTGGACAGTTTCTGTTTTAGTTGAGTCGATGAAGACAGGAATCGACACGAGCAGCTGCAGAGAAAAGGGGCTTCGCATAGGTTTTCCTTTCCTGCAGTTTACAGAGCAGAAAAAGACCAAAAAGACTCTTAATGCTTTTGCTTATTTCAAGGCAGTGGTTGCTCTCATGTGCAGACTCCAGGCCTGGAAAAGAGATCTCTGAGACGGAGCTCAGAAAGTTTTAGCTGTAATTTTCATTTTTAAAAGAGCCAAGTACCCAAGAGATGGATTATTAGATGTTGCTTTGTGCGTGTCATCTCTGTGTTAAGGATTCTGTACCTGCTCTCCTGTTATTCTTTACACTTTTCAAAAAAACCCGTCATCAGCGTTGATGGATGGTGCTCGGGGACTGTAGCAGAAAAAACGACACACCCGACTCCTCCCCCCTCAGCGTTTTTATGGATTATTCAACATTCAACTCCAGCTTACACTTTGCCGAAGCTTCACTTTCGTTTTTTTTTTTTTTTTGAGCAATGCAGCAGATCCACCACAGAGTGGCTTTGCACAAAAAAAGTTGTCCGTCCTCTGATTTGGCCCCTCTTGTTTGTTATGCCCTGCATTGGAGCAAGCTGTTTAAATATTAACCAGCATGCATGTCAAGGGATGAGCTCATTTTGCTTTGTAGACTTGAGGAAAGCTGAAACCCACTGCAGCAAAGTAGTTAGTGCCCCATCACGGGCTGTCTGGTCTGAACACGCTCCGAGTCTGGATCCACTTCTTTGCATATGCGAGCCTTAATCTCAGAGCTATCATGCCCACAGCTGTGTCTCAGTGAAGCTGCTGTCAGAGGGCTCACTGGAGATGTGAGAAGCTGCATCACTTTTTTTTTTTTTCTCCTCCTCTCTGGTTCAGTCCATGTTTTTTTTTTTTTTTTTTTGTTTTGGTTTTTTTTTTTCTCCCCTCCTCTTCTCTCAGTGTTGACTGGAGAGCAGTGATGTCTCCAGCTGATTGGCTCAGTGCCTGCAGTCTCCTCGCACTGTTCTCCCTCTCTTACTGATTGACTCCTACATCAGAGTGAAAGGAGTGAAAGGAGGCGGGGGAGGAGGCAGAAGAAAACTGTGGGAAAGAGAAAAAAAAAGAAGAGACTTGAAATACAGAAGCTGCAGAAACTCCAAAGCAAATGCAAGTAATGAGGGGTGGGAGGTCTCTAGCTGAAACGGTAGCTTGCACTGACAAAGAGCAGCCACCTGCAGTGTTTCAGAGAGAGAGAGGGATAGAGGGAGAGGGAGAGATAGATGGAGGGAGTAGTGAAGAAGAACATGAAATGAGGAGAGAGAGAGAGAGAGGGAGAGTAAGGGAGGAGAGAGGAATAGCAAGCACCAGAACTGGGAACAAGCGGGACAATAGAAGGACGCCACCTCGGGATCTGTAGGATTAGGTGATCTGCTCCGACTGGTTTTTTTTTGCTTTTTTTTAATGGAAGTGTCTGCAGCTGGAAGCATCTCACAGACTGAGGAGAGACAGTTTATCACCGTCCTTTTTAAAAGAGGAGTTCATCCTGAGGACCGGCTGTCACTCAAAGTATTCTGTAAAGCAGCTGATTGGATCCGTGATTGGACGTTTTTTTCTTTGCCATATTTCCAAGCCTCTGGAGTGACTACATATGGATTTATGACGTGGGAATTTCCTCTAAAACAGGACTCGTTTTTGAATTAACAAGGAGAGCATTAACAAGGGGGGAAAAGGCGTTAAAATATGCATTTTATGCATTAATTTCAGGTTATGATATCTGTTTGTTCTTATAAGTTGTCAGCTTGTGTTGTCATGAACGAGGTGAAGCAAATTATGATGATATGTAACTTTTTTCTACCAGCAAGAAAATGATTTACTTTGTTTCATTGTAACTTTTACCTTCGGTTCAGTCGCAGCTCACAAATTATGAGTCAAAGGTTAAGTGTGTAATAACTGACTCCCACTGCAGAAAATATGTGATATGTGTTTTTTGCCTTGAAGGAGAAATAAAACAGCAGCATGTTCAGGGGAGTTGAGGCAGTCATCTGTCCTTGGGCCGGTCAGGCTTCTTCTGGCTCGTCGGTGCAGCTTTTCTCCTCATAAATCTCAGATCATAACAGTCCTGTTGCAGGTTTCTGTCTGTCCTGCCCCTTTTTTCGTGTGAACATCATATTCTCATGTAGATTTCTGTCTGGATTGTGCATGGTGGGACACGTGCAGAGTAGGTTGGGTCTGTGAATCAGGGATGAGCCTGTCTGCTTATTAACTGTCTCCTGCTTCTTGACTACAACTTTCCCAAAGAAGTTTCCCATTTGGCTGAAACACTTCACCTTCCTGGGAAGAAAACCCTCCTGTTATGACCTGCTGCTCTCCTCTCTGACCCCTCTGAGTTAACCTTCATCACAAAAGAAGAGCTTAATTAAATCAACTGCAAGCTTTTATTTTTGAAGAAGCTCCCTCCTAACATGGGACATGTTGACTTTTGTTTAAGTTGGTTGTGAACTTGATTGATTGTTTGATTACATTTGCAAAAGTTAAGTTAGAATCAGCATCTTTTTGCCAAATTATCATAACGAGGAACTCTGTGGAGATTGGCTGGCAGTCCACCAGCTCATTCCTCTGTTATCATCCCCCCTCCACCCCTGAGTTCAGGGGTACCTGATACCATCTTGGGCGACTGTGGTTCGGCCCCCGCGGCTCTGCGGGAGCTGACCCCCTGTCCACAGAGGACACTGTCTCCCCCGCCTTCCTGTTGCTGGTGCGCTCGGCTCTGCTGGCCGAGAATGATGTGGCAATGCCACGTCTCCTCCTCAGAGTGCCGCTGCTACCGGCTGAAAGGTTTCTCTCTCCTGAAGCGCTTTCCCCTGTCAGCAGGTGCTGCAGGCCAGCTGCTGGACCAGCCTGTGGGCGACTGGCTGGAGCACGTGGGGCTGCCGCAGTACGAGAGCAAACTACTCCTGAACGGTTTCGACGACCTGCACTACATGGTGAGTCCCTCACTTCTTCTGTTACGTCCAAGTGACCTTAATGTTCCTGACTGACTCCTGTCTTTCTCAACTTTATTGTTTTATTTTTTCTTTTGTCTTTCAATGATAAGTTCGTAGCTTTGTGCTTTAATCCAAGCATTACAAGCCTCTGTTAGCAGTGAGATGATCTCATTAGTTTCGGCTAAAATTTAATTAGCTGAAATCCTGCGATGACCCCTCTCACTTAATCATGAGTCTCTCTTGTTTTTCTTTTCAGCAAGTTCACACATTACAGCACAAGCTTAGTAAAGTTCATAACATTCACTTCCTGACTTAATGACGACTCCTGCCCCTCCCCCGTTCCTGTGACATGCTCTTAGGCAGAACGTTCACTGAAGTTTGTTAGATTGATCATTCAGCCCAGACACCACACGGTTTGTTCTGTGCTGTCAACAGCAGCTTTGATATTTTCATAGGCCTGCTTGCGTGTTGAATCAGGTTCACGCTGCACTCTCAGACTCCCAGACAGTCTGTCTCCAGCTCAGGACGCCGCCGCCGTGGCCTCTCACTTACAGTCAGTGAAGCAGCTGATGCCAGGCCAGAACGGAGGGGCGTCTCGATGAGCAATGGGAAGCTGTTGCCAGGCTGACAGGTTTATAGAGCCCACAGTGTGTGACGCCACTGTGAGTTGGCTCTGTTGGCCGTGTCGGTAATGAGGACTGATGGAGGAGAGAATGAGGGACCCAGCTGGTAGGCCGAGCCGTGGGGCGTGTCGGAAATGAGACAGTCTTCTTATGTGTCAAAATGAAACTATCCTTCGGATCTATCACACGCATTTCTATTTAACACATGAGGAGCCACGTGTTTGCTAGTTTTCATCCTGTACAAACAACACACTCAGTTTGATTTCACTGATCATGTGTTTGGAGAGAAAACCTGAGTGCACCTGCAGGCAGACAGCAACTCCACTCAAGTGTCTCCACATGTACAAACATTGTTATCTAGAGGTTTTATCCAACCATTTTTACCACATATGGGCTTAAAAGACACCATAAATTCATACAAGCCAGATCCAGAATGCTGTATTTATGTTTTCAATCCATGAAATCAACAAGAACTAAGGACCCAGACCGTGAAGAACTTCCTCCATCGTCCAGAAACTTCAAAAATCAAAGACAAGGTCATTTACTCTGTAGCACTTAAGAAAGCATAGTAAACATGAATAAAGTAGTTAATCTTGCTGTCTTTTCCAGGCTTTTGAGACAAAGTTAGTGAACTTAAACACATCAGAACTGAACATTAAATTTTTAAATCATAAAAGAGAAACATAATTTCAGGGAGTTGTGGAGCCATTTCATGGAAAATTAACTTTTTTAATAATCAAAGTTTAAACGGCATAAAAAGAATGAAAAGTCGAAAAGAAAAGACAGTAAGTGAGCCACTTTAGTTCTGCTGCAAACCTAAAGGCACAAATCCTGTGTTATACTCAACACTGAAGGCAAAGTTTACCCTCTGTCCCTGATCTCTGACCGTTTGAAGACACACATGCATGGTTTATAGAGACAGCTGTGAAGTTGGGAATGATTTTTGAATATAATGTGAAATGCAGACACATTTGTGCCCTGAGTTATCCCTTTATATGTCACATAGTGTTACCTTTACAAATTTGGGGGTAAATATTGAACTATTTATTATTTTTCCTGTTATGCATCTGCTTTAAATGTGTTTTCATGATCAGACAGATGTTTTCTGTCTGCCTGGAAAAGATCAGACAGATTTTTGGCTTGTTTGCAGTTTGTAAATTCGCTCTTCTTTGTTCTTCTGAGAGAAGAATTTGCCTTTCTAAGCCTCAGTGATGTACAGAGGCCAAAATATTAACCCATCTCTTCTGACTTTGTAATCCATCCCTTATGATCAATGACAATGTCTTTCTTTTATGGGGAGCATTACAATGAAACTTCACACTGATGAATACCAGAATAAATATGGATTTTCATGCTCTTATATAGAATGGACCTGTCTTATAGATGTAGGAGTCGACCGACTCATTTCGTCGTACAATGATACTAATGCTTGAATAATCTTTAATCTACTTTACGTAACCTTAGAGAGGAGCAGTCCTCCATTTAACCGCCTCGGTGCTTCTCACTCGGTGTCATCAACACCCGTGTTTCATTCTAAGTTAAAGCCTCTAAAGTTACACTCTCAGGTTTAATCTCCCCACTGTCTTTTTTTGTAGTTGTTCACACTGTCTTTCCTCAGCCTGAGTCCTCTTTTCTTTGAAAGCAAAGAGCTGGCAGTTTTTCTATCTTTAAGCACGGCTTACAGACTACCTGGTTTCCTCAAATCGCTCAGAGGATTTAGAAAGAGGCTGTAACCTTTTAAACGGTGCCTCGTTCCCTCAGTCAATGTTGACCTTTCTTAAGATTCACAATTTGGTCTTAGTCGGATATAAGACTTGACCTCTGAGTCACCTCTCCTCTGCTGAACTTTTTTAATGTGTTAAATGTGCCGTCATGCATCACAGGACAGACACAGGCCGTTTTTATCGTTGACAGTCAGATATTTAATCTAATTGTTTTATTAGCAAAGACTAATGGAGCATCAAAATGTCCCAAATGTTAAATTAATCAAGAAGTCGGAAATGTATAATCATATTGATAAGTTGTGTAAAATGTATAAATGAACCAATAATTTGTGAAATAGTAAAAAAAAAAAAATCGACCACATTATTATGAAATGTCACATCCTCATTCTTATGTGAATAGTAACTGACTTTTTATTGGAGTTTATTGTGAAAGTTCAGGTCTGCTGGTGACCTGCACTTTCACAATGTGTCTCTGACTCATCATCTAATGTTCAGCTGTGATTCAGTGTATTTGGAATCAATATTTTTAATTAAAACTCAACTAATATAAGTGCCATGTTAAAAAGAAGAGTAATAACATAGTATTTATTTTTGATTAGGTTGATATTTTTATGAAATTTTGATTGTGTCACAATTTGTTGATTAATTTCTATAATTATACCTAACATAGTCCTATAATTCTTTATTTTTAGATTCCACATTTTTTTAAATTTCAGTATTGAAGATGCTCCACACAAATTGTCACCAGTAAACATTCACTTATTTAAAAAAAAATTAATTCTTGTAATTATCGAGCTGATCCGATGTATCTGCTATAAATAACATACAAACGTGTACACTATGTGCTTTGCACTGTGCTGCATTACAGATATTCTCACTATTGCGGGTGAATCATGGCTGACTGAGATCTAATTAGGAATGTAATGCTGCCATGGAGGAGCTGTGCAATGTGACATTATGAGATATTGAAAGATTAAAGTTTATACACCATCAGCCTTCACTGACAGGTCATCGGTTTTGTGTTTCAGTGTGTGTCTGTAGTGTCTCAATCCAACCTGATATACACTATGTGCTGCTCACATCTTCCCTGGGGAAACACATTAAACCAATAAAGACAAACGTACAGCAGTGGCTGAATGAAAACACAGAAAAATTGGTCTTTTTAAAGAATCTTACAGCAATAACACAGAACTGGTTTGGTTTTTTTGAAAACTGACAAAGAGGAAAAAGACAGGAACTTGCAAAGATTGCAAAGATTAGTTTGCATGATAGATGGCAACATGACAAATCTTTATAACTACATCCAAAACAAGCACCCAAAACCCTGTAAAAGTGCATCGACTACAACTACAAAGCAAGAAGTTAAAAGGTCAAAATCAACCCCAACACAAGCAAAGACATTAGTATGGAGAAAATAGACTCTGTTTGACAGGATAAGTCAGAGCTCCAAGCAGGGATTGATGTAGTGGCTTATTTTTAAATAGTGATATTAGTTTGGTTCTACTGGTTCATAACTTGATAAGTGATAAGATCATTAAAGAGCCTTAAACATCTGGATTGCTCACACCTGTTGCTGTGTTTTTTCTTCCATAGTTAAGCTGTCAGAGTCAGAGGGTGAAATAGTGAGCTGGCACAAATAGTCAAATCTACCTTACAGTCAAATGGAAAAGTTTAGCATACACTGAGCAGCACACTGTCGCAGTCTCTCTGAATGATCTGAAGGCTTCTTTTAATCCTCCCGTGGGTATGAAATGCATTGAAAAACAGTGACTGAGAGTCAGCATGTGAGCTGCAGCAGCGCTCACTAATGAAACCATGTTTACTCTGCCAGTCAGACTGCTGCGATCTCTGTCTACCCTGCAAGTTCGCTCCAGAAATGGATCAATACCAGCAGTGATTGTATTGTGTTCAAGCACCAAAGCAAGAGACAAGCTTCTTCTGAAACCAATTAGATGCTTTTTATCGACTCTTTGAGCAAATGTCCTGATGAAACAAGCTCTGCGATGCCATGCACTTTTGCAGTCCTCACTGGTTCAGACGAGTAATTCACACTGAAACGAAAGCCACTTTTTTTTTTTTTTCTTTTCTCAACTTCGGAGCTGGTGGTGGCTGTATCATCAGCTGTGACAGGGTCAGCCAACAGAGCTCCAACTTAGTTTGTATTCAAGGCATCAACACACTTCTGCGGGGACATCACTTTGTTTGAAGCGAGCATTCATGCAGCCAGCTAGAGAGGAACAGATTTACTTCAAGTTTCGAGTCAGTGGAGGTGACACAGTGCAGACTGCAAGCAATAACTTGTTGAAAAAGGGATCCTTTTAATCTAAAAGTTGCACCAAGGTGAAGGAGAATCATCCAAACAAGCCACAGCAATTAAACTGTGTCACCTTCGGTATGACTCTCCCACTTTTTCTCTCCTCATCGTCATAGCCTGACATTAAAAAAAAAAACAAGCATAATGGTTATTTTAAAAAGAGTCAAAGCCTGCAGACAAAATTGTAAATTCAATAATAGCTTCATGCATTAGGAGCTCATAGGTTGGAAATGGATTAATTGATTTTTTTTTTCCTGTCTGAGTAATGAAAGCAGCATATTGTCTGTTTACTTGTTAGGAAAACATTCCTGCAGGAACTGGATGGAATAAATGGTGCTTTTGAAAAATATTATTTGTCCGTCTTTGCACATTCTGTCACTGTTTCCTGGAGGCCTTTTATTCACAGGCCTGTGTGGTCTTATGACAGCCTGTTTAGGAGGACAAACTATGATTTTCAGCGCTGTCGGTGAGCTGTCCTTTAGTTGGCGAAGTGATCCATGCCCTCCAGCTCCTGGCCTGAATTCAGAATGCTTTTTAAACCAGAGGGACCGCTGTAGCTGTTCTCTGGATAGGCGGACGAGAGAGCAGCATTTTAATGAGCGAATGTGGGAAGGCAGAGATGGATGGGCCACACAAGCGCGGACACGAATCCACCTAGCTTACACCACTCCAGATATATTCCTCTCACCCTTGTTTTGCTGATGTAAGCTTTCTCTCAAATAATGTAGCCTCACTTCTAGACCTGCTGAGCCCATAGAGAGGAGAAAGTGGCAGTGCATTAGTCAGATTTCCCCCCCCCCCCCCAAGAGTCGTCAAGTCCACGTCTGTCAAGTCACACTGTGTTTTCAAAGTCTTTGTGTGGGGATGAATGGCTTACCAAGATATAGCAGAGGTGAATGTAATATTTATGTCGCCGGAGACGAGAGCTTCATCAACTCTGCCGCCTTCAAAGGCTAGATGATCCTTTTAAAGCATCTTTCACCTCATAAGGGTTCATGTTTAAAGTCCCTGTGTTCAGTAAGAGTTTGGTTCAGGGTAGCTCGTGTCAGAGTCTTGGAAAAAGCTTCATTTTAAGTCTTATGTTTTATGGTTAGTAACATGTATTGCCTTTCCCTCTTGTTGTTTTTTCTTTTTTGTTTTGTTTGTTTGTTTTGTTTGTTTGTTTGTTTACTCTTTTCTTTTCATAAACTTTACTTTTTACATTTTCAAAATATTACGTAATACAATATTATATCAAGATAGAAAAATAAAGAAAAGGTTAGCAGCTAGCAAATTCTTAGCATTTTGTGCTTGACAGATGCATTGAGATGTTTGTCACTTGTTAAAATTGTTGATGATTGATTTTGAGTTGACTAGCTGATCAATGATTTATCATTTCAACACTAGTATTGAGTAATAGTAGACAGCATATAGTATAATAATAGTAATAGTCTCTAGCAAACTGATATTACCTAATAGCTCTGTTTCGTAACAGATATTTTGTTACTGAGAACATGACAGATATTTTATTCTAATCTTTTTGAGAAATCACAATATCTGCATTGAAAAAAATCCTGAACTTAATGATGTAACATAAACTCCAACCTAAAATTCTATGTTAAGCATGCAGCAATGCACAAGACAGACTCCCAGTATAAGCAAAATTTATAGGAAAAACACAAGAAACAAACCAGCTGAGTTAAAACACATCTACCCAACAGTAAAAAGAACAGACTAAAACCCAGAAAACAAGAGGGAGAGACTGTAGATTCAGCCTCTTAGAGCTCCACTTCCCCTCACTGGGCCATTTATCAGTTAATCTCCAATGGAGAGTAATGCAATGATCCATGCACTGTGAAAGTGCTATTATCCATCCGGCTCTCCAGACAGTGAGGATCCTCCGCTGTGGAGGCAGCGATCAGCGTGTTGCTGCTCAGAGATAATGGGCTTAAGTTGTCAGTATAGTGCCGCGGTATTAAGAAAGCAAAAGAGTTGTGTCGTGACGTCTTGAGCTCGACGTGAACTCTAACAAGGGCCGTGTTTCACCATAAAGAGTTCATTAAAGAGTTTACACACTCGTTTGGCTCTTAAGGGTTCAGTCTTTCTTTCTTCCATACCTTCTGTCAGCTTTTCTGCCTGCCTGTCTGTCTCTCTTTCCTTCCTTTTAACCGCCCTGCTGCCTGTCTTTCTGTCTATCCATCAGTCAGTCTCTCTGTTTGTATTTCTGTCTCTCTGTCAGTCTTATTCTTTCCCTTTATCTCTCTCTGCCTGTCCTTTTGTTTATCTGCTTGTCTCTCTGTCAGTCCGTCTGTCTTTCTGTCAGTCTGTCCGTCCTTTTATTTTCTGTTTTTATTTTCGTTCTTCTCTGTTCATGTTTTTGTCTGCCCATTCTTGTCTCTCTGTATTTCTTTCTTTCTTTCTCCAAATTCCTGCAGACGGTATGATGCCAACTCTCCACCAAACAGCTCGCTCTAATAACATTCTCACGCTCTCCCTGTGTTGCATAATTGTAAAACTGTGTGCTGGTCTCTTACTCAGCAAAACGGTGATTAACATTGTGATTTCACAAGCAGCATTACGCAGATTACTCTGCAGTTTTTTACCCTCGCTGACAGGCTCGCTCCTCCCCCCTGCTCATCCTTTCCGCCCCTTGTTTGCATCTACAGGGTGTGCATGAAAAACAGGCTGTCAGGTTTGACCTGCAGGCAGCTCAGCTCTGCTGTGTGTGTGGGTGTGTTTGTGCATGTGTGTGTGTGTGTGGGTGTGTGTGTGTGTATGCAGAGGTTAGCAACATAGGATTAACTTGAGGTTCATATTGAAGTGTCAGCCACATGTGCCCTGAGCCGTCACAGTTTGTTCCTGAGGCAGCAGCATCTTGATACTTTAACACATGAGATTTAGTTGCTGACTCGGTCTGCTGGCGTTTATCGCTCATGGTTCTACGGTCAATAAGATGCACTTCCAGCTCTTATTGACTTGGATTGTAATTCTTAATTTATTCAGACAGCCAGATGGTAAAAATCAGCTAATTGGACGTTGTAACAAATAGCATTCAGTATAGAAATAGAGTCTTTACTTTCACACCTCAATGTTTTTTTGATTTTTTTTTTTGCCCTGCAGCCATCAGTTACAGGCAGCTATCAGCGCAGAGCCATTCGCCCCGTCCATCTCTTATCGCTGACCACTTTGCAGTTCTGACATTGATTTATTGCTCTCTTCTCCCATTATCCATTACCTGCCACACAGTCCCAAAGGTGGCACTGTGTGTTACCAGAGACAGGTTCGACCATCATTCACACACATCCCTGTCACTCCCCTCCCCCACGCGCTTACATCTCATTTAAGGGGTTATCGACGTGGCCCCCTTTACTACAGTCAGTAGGTTGGGTCCCAGGGAGGAGGTTGAAGATCTCACTCAAGAGTAATTGACCCTTTTTGCTGCATTGGTGGCATTACTCGTGATCAATATCTAACCTGCAGCGTGAGCTCCTCTTTTGCAGCGTTTGTCTAAACTAAATGCAAACTTGGAAGTTGGAACCCAACAGCCATTGTTCATTTATATGACTTTTTACTTAATGTTGCGACATAAATTGCCTGATATCTGTCTCTTATTACCTTTTAAGGCTCATATAGTTTAAAACTGATCCTGTTTTTTGTGTTTTGTTCCAAAGGGGAGCAATGTAATGGAGGACCAGGACCTGAGAGAGATTGGGATCACAGATCCAAGCCACAGAAAGAAGATCCTGCACGCGGCACGTTCGTTACCCAAGGTGACAAATCATTGATCACTGCTTCTGTGTACATCTCAGCATAATGTGACCCCATTATCTTATAGATGCTAGATCTCAGGGTCCTAATTTCATTTAAATACCAAAGCAGTAGCGCTGTGTAGGAAAGTAGATAAGTTAATTTATCCAAGTACTGTTCTTAAAGTGCCAGTTCATCCACAAAAGAGCCTTGTGGCAGAGTTCACAGGTCACCGCTCGGTAAAGCAGGAACAGCCTTAAAGAGCTGATAGTCAAAGCTCACCAGCCATTAGAACTAACTCTTTAACTCGTTCGGTTTAAATGTCAAGTTGAGGCCATGTGTCTTGTTTTTAATGTATTTAGTTGTCAAAAATTTCACCAAAAAGTTTTTTTACCCTCCAAAGTTTTTAATTTATTTCACTAAAGTTAGAGAACTTAGATTATCTAAAATTGCAAAACAAAAAAAGAAGATAAAACTGAACTATGAATATAAATTTGTCTTGCTGAACTTTGCTTCTTTTTTATCAGTCTTTTCCTTCTATAAATCATCTTATGACGCCTCAGATTCATCCGAAAACTTAGATTTTATCCTTTTCCCAAGGTTAGAAACATCTGAACTAAACAAACTGAATATAAAGTAGATAAACAGATCCAGAACAGCAACAACATTAAAATGCCATTTACACACTGTTGCATTAAACAGTAACATCAGTTACAGTGGGTCTTTTTTGCAGAATGAGTACTTTTGCTTTGGATATTTTAAGTACATTTAGCTAATTATGCTAGCAGAAGTATGCAGCACGTATGCAGTGTGTTTAACGTAAAGCCTGGTGCCTCCTTTGAGTCCTTTGTGAGTGTACTTGTATGAGGTTACTGTAGTCAGAGGGTGAAATGGTTAGAAACAGGCAGCACGTCGTTGTCCCGGAGTCCTCAAAGCGTCAGTAAATGATTAAGTCTTCTCCTCCAGGTGAAAGCGCTGGGCTGTGACGGCAGCAGCTCCCTGTCATCTTGGCTGGAGAACCTGGGCCTGCACGAGTACTTGCACAACTTCCTGGCCAGCGGCTACCGCTCTCTAGACTGTGTCAAAAACCTGTGGGAGCTGGAGATTGTCAATGTGAGTCACGGGGACGTTCGGGGACTATAAGGAGTATCAGAGGGTGAAATTAGTTTACAGTGTGTTGCAGAAAATCCAGGATAAGGGACAAGTTTGACAGTTTACTCCGGCTTTGGTTTGAGGTGGCAGGAAGCTCAAACTTTGAAGGTGAATACAAAAAACTTTGGAGCTGAATGCTTGGAAAGCTGTTTCCATCGCTTCGGTTCGTAAAAGTTTCTGAGGACGGGATACAAACTAGGAAGGTTCTCAAACAACAAGTTTATGAAAAGGAAACAAAACATTGTGGTAAAACAAAGATGATTTAGTAAGAGTTATTCCATAATAACATATCTGGGGTCTCATTCAAGGTTAGCTAGTATCAGCGTCTGCTGTTTTTTGGTTTGCCTCCAGCTTTCCAGCTCTTCTGCCTGCTCTGCTGTTGCTTCACATGTTCACTGGATAATTTCCTCTTTCCTCCAGGTGCTAAAGATCTCCCTACTTGGTCACAGGAAACGCATCATTGCCTCTTTAGCGGAGAGGCCCTATGAGGAGCCTCCAGTGAAGCCTCCTCGTTTGTCTCAGATCAGGGTGAGGACATTCAGACTCCTACACTGTAAACACTCTTTCAACTTCACACTCATCTGCATTTTTCTCACACACTTAAAAAAAAAACATCTGTGTCCAGAGGAGATGAATGAGAATTTGATTATCCTTCCTCCTCCTCTGGGGCCCAAGTTTTTATACAAACATGGAAACTAACCGTGTCCGTCTGTCTGTCCAGTGCCAGGACCTTCCTGGATCTCAGACCTCGTCTCCCCTCAGTCAAACTGAATGCTACACAGGACGCTCCATGGACCCTCTGCTGCCGATAGGAGAGCCGGGGAGGAAAAAAGTGCCGGATGACTACGATGTTACCCAAAGATATCGCAGCGAAAGACACAGAGCGCACGTATGTGTCCCTCATTTCAGCAATATCTAATGTTCTGCAGTTTGTGGTGTTGTGATCTTAATGGGCCTCTGCTGGTCTTGTAATAACTCCTCTTTGTTTTTTTCCAGGACTGGTATGAAGATCGGCATCGAGAGCCCCGTCTGACCTTACGGCCGCCTAGTCTGGCAGCGCCGTACGCCCCGGTCCAGAGCTGGCACCATCAACCTGAGAAACTCATCTTTGAATCCTGCGCTTATGAAGCCAACGTACGTTCACACCATATTCTTTTGACGTGATGCAGTTTTCATCGAACAAAAACACACCAACATCCCTCCTTTTTCCCTTGCAGTACCTCGGATCCATGCTCATCAAGGATCTACGGGGTACAGAGTCCACGCAGGATGCCTGTGCCAAAATGAGGGTACGCTAAAATATCTGTTCTCTAATCTAAGGGGACGAACTTAATTCTTGTACAGTGTAAGTGAATGGTGAATCATCTGAACATCTTTTATGTTTGTGCTCTTTTTTCCTCCAGAGGTCGACAGAACAAATGAGGAAAGTCCCCACCATCGTCCTCTCCATCACCTATAAGGGTGTGAAGTTCATTGATGCAGCCAATAAGGTGAGCGGTTACACACACACACAGCCCCTCCTCAGTGTGAAAGTCTTTAGAGTCATGTTTTACATCAAATTGGACCAAGTGCAAATACCATGTTTCCTTTTCCAGACATCTTGGGATCATGTGCATGAAGTGTTGCACTCAAATACCAAGCGGCTTCTTTTAAATGTCAGGCCTGCGAGTTTGTGTCGGCTTTGTTCATGTTTATATTTCCTGACAGGGAGCGAGTCTGCTCATATTGACATTTATTTGACACTAATAAAAAAAGACTGTGAAAGGTTGCCTTAGAGGCTCAGCCCAGCATCACTTTGTATGGCTGCTTTTTATTGCAATGACTGTGAGTAATGATTTATACCTCGATGTTTCCACCTTAATGGTTGGCCTCTGTCATAATTATGAGCCTTTATTTTACAGGATGTGCCACTTTCACCATTGAAGTTCTGTCTTAAACAAGTTTTTATTCTTTGATACTGTTATTACACCATCAGAGAGAAGTTCAGAACATAATTTGCAGTCTGCAAGGTCTCATCATGCTTCTCCTCTCTGTGCAGAACATCATTGCAGAGCATGAGATCCGTAACATCTCGTGTGCAGCCCAGGATCCAGAGGACCTGTGCACATTTGCCTACATCACCAAGGACCTGCAGACCAGCCACCACTACTGCCATGTGTTCAGCACAGTAGACGTGGTAAGGACACTTGTTTCTGTGTCTGAGAATGGAAAACAAACAGGTTTTTCAGTCTCAGGGGGATTTATGTCAGCTTATTCTGACATGAAATGGCATTTTTGTTTGCTTGTTTAACTTAAAGAGGAATTCCAGTGTGGAAATTACAGGTACTCACTGTAGCCTGTGAGTGGCAAAAAAGTTAGCTTTAGTGAGCTTAATAAAGATTGTATTACGATAGGTTTTAGTTACCACAAAGGATTTCTTTGTCAGCCATTACTGCAGATTCACAGCTTCCCCCTGAGGCAAACCCACTGAGAAAATTGCAAACTTTAGGTAAGTACCAATCATTGGTAGATCAGAGTGTGTACAAGTGGGGCCAGGCTTAAAAAATACCAGAATTCTCCTTTAACAAAGCAAAAATACTAGAAGAAGTATTTTTAATATTAAAAACTTTCCTCACCGGTGAATTTGAATTCCTCCTATTTAACACTGAAGAGATGTGACAGCCTGCATGGTCAACACTGTTATCTCTGGACTGCCCCGTCTCCTCAAGGTGTCACGCTTCAGCTGGAACTGATTACCCTCTTGTAGACACAGTGCTACTCATGCCATGATAACTAGCCTCCCCATTACCCACTCTGCCCCCCTGAGATCTGATGATTATCCTGCTAATCTGCCTCGTAATGCAGCCACGGTCATCGCGGACTAAAGTCAGCCCAACACTGCCGAGTTTCCTCTGGGTGACTCTGATGTCCTCTGTGGGGATGAAACAAAGGAATTCCCCTCAGCGCAGAAAACGCATAAGCAGTTTAATAACCGCCAAAGGCCTCAGATGTCACAAGACGTGATCAGTTATTTTAAACTGTATTGACCAGACTGCTGCTATCAGCCTCCACCAGACACCATTTTCACCACACAAAGAGGGAACACAGAGCTGATCGCATCTGTAAGGCGAGAGACACAGCAGGACATCAAGTTAACAGACGACGCATTTGTCTCGGAGCAAATTCTCCATCAAAGGATATGCAGATGGTTTCAGAGCTCTGTGTTCCGTGTCTGTTCCCGCTATATGATTGCATATTTTGACTTCCTCAGGCATGTAGTGTGAAGCTTGTAGCCTCTGTCTTTAGTTGGAGGGGCTTGTTCATATTTGGAGGCTGTCAGGGTTTAACAATAGAGTGCAGCAGCAGCTTTAATACTAAGTTACAGCGGATTTATCCCGTTCAGGTACTGAAGGGAGCTGCTCGCTGCTGCAAAATACTCCAGAGATTACTGCCATTTCTTCCTTGTTATGCAATTTTGTTTTGAAGAAGTTTTAGGGAGGAAAAAAAAAAACTTTATTCTGAAATATTTTACTGTCTCACCGTGTTGTTCTCGGGGAGTTTCAGAGTCCAAAATAGTTTAAAACGACCTTGTCTTCCTGTTTCTCCCTCTCTCCTGTGTAGAACCTGACCTATGAGATTATTCTGACGCTCGGCCAGGCGTTTGAGGTGGCCTATCAGCTCGCTCTGCAGGCTCAGAGGACCAAACAGCACCAGAACCTCCCAGTAGGATCCGGTTCAGACGTCATTGAGACAAAGTCCAGCCGACCTGTACCCAAACCAAGAGGCAGTGTACGGAAGTCAGCGGTAAGTTGGACTCCAGCAATCTGAATCACAAGACACCATTTACAGTGCACACATATACATGTGTGGACATTTAAATGAACAGTTTATAGTGTCATTTCTGCCACAATGGTGCAAGAACTGCATGAGGTAAAAGGGACAGGTGTCTGCTGGTGTCAGTTTTTGAACTCTGACCCACTGATTCGGCCTGCCAATCAACCCTGTCAGCAGTGGACATGATGAACATCTCATAGAGGTTTTGAGGGAACGTTAAAACTCTCGGTCTTGATTGCCACAATTTGCATCAACATTTTGAAGTTTTTATAAGTCATAATTTCCTGAAATCTGAGCACACAATGCTGTTTCACATCAGATTCAGAGGGCATTACATTAACTGAGGACATCATGATCCCCAATGTCCATCAAACATCAGCATCCTTAAATCCACCACTAAGAAATCAGTGAAAAAAAATATGGCCCTTATTTTAAAGTTTGCTTGAGTATCAAATTAATCCAGTTTTTTTTTTCTGTACATGCTTGAGTTGTGTGGAAAAAGGAACGGCTAATAGCTAATTCAACTTGCTTTAATTATGCTAACTCACCAAACTCATACACAAACAGGCTACAAACAGGGTTTAAGCTGTTAAAGCGCAGTCAAACCCTGATGAAGGCCACATGTCCAAACTCATTAGTCTCACAATAAAGTTTAGACTGGAAAAGTGTTGCAGGAATTTTGATCCCTTAAGATCCTTTTACCCTCTGTGCACTTTGGAGGTTGGAGAAGTCGTGTCTGAAAACCTCGACTCCACAAAAAATCTATCCGAACATTACTCTGACATTCTGACACCTAATGTTTTCTTTAGTCTTTTAAACCAAATTTAAACATAATTTAAGCCTTTTTGCCTCAAGAACTAAAAAAGAAAAAAAAAACATCAGACAAGCCAAGGAACATTTTTGTCAGTCTGAAGCTCTTCATCAGCAGCGTGATCGCACTGTGTTGATGTTTGCTTGGTCATTAGCATTAAAACCATTAAGAAAGGAGCTCGAGCTGAATTTCAATGAGGTAACTACACCTCAGGGACCAGACGCACATCTCTGACTGCAGCTTAATGAACTCAGCAGGATCACGGGCGGATGTGATGGATGCCGTCACTCCAGTGTCTGTCTGCCTTCCTCACCGTCTCCACTTTTAAAGACACATTTTCAACTTCTGTAAACAAATGTTGCTTTCAGGAAACACTTTGTCTCACACTGTCGCAGACTCTGACACCAGTTTAACAACAGTCTGATCAGTGTTTTCTTCTCCTCCTTCTTTTTCTCTGTCTTCCTGCTTCTTTCTCTTCATCCCTTTCGACTTCTTCCTGCCCTCGTCCTCTTCTCCTCCTTCCTCTTTCTCCCTGTCTTCTTCCTCTCTTTTGTCTTCCTCTTAATCTCCTTCCTCTTCTACCTCTTCTTCTTCTACTTATTCATCTTCTTTTTTCACCCCCTTTCTCTTTCCTCCTCATCTTTCTTTTCTCCCTTTTCATCTCTGTCTTCTCCACCTTCGTCTTCATCATCTTTCTCCTCCTCCTCTCTCTTCCTGGCGGTGTTTATCTCTCCCAGGACTCTCCTCCTCCTCTCGACAGTCGTTGCTGTTACTGTTACACCTGCACCACCCACCGTCCCTCCTTCTTACCGCTGCACTCTGCCAGCCCTGCTGCCCAGGTGCTGCCTTCACGTCCTCGTCTCATCCTGTCTCATGTCCAACCTCTCACACTTCTGCTCCTTTTTTCTGCCTTCCTGTTTGTTTCTTTCTTTTCCTCTCACAGCCCTAAATGTTCCATATTTTTGTGTCTGCATTTTGTGTCTTGAACTCATTTTATTTTGGAAATTTCTGATGCTGTTACGTGGTTTGGAGGAAAAAAAATGTATGTGGACTGATGAATGCTTTAAATATTGCTTTTGACTCAGGTGCCCTCTAGTGACAGTTTAATAGTAACACAAGCAGTGCTGACATTCACAGAGAAACACTCAGGACTTTTCTTCTTAAAAGTTAATCCTAAAAGTTTATTCGTGATTGAGAAAAACAATTAGCTCATAGTTTTTAACCCTAAATTAAACTTGTAATCACTAAATTGTGTAAACAGCTCTTTCCAAGGTTAAGAAGAACCACAAAAAAGCACATAAATAGGACAAAATTTTATAACTATTATTAAAGGTTAATATTTATTGCATTGTACAGCTGCGGTAGTTATCTTACTCCTGTCATTTTTATTCACAGTCAGCGCAAACACAGTGTTAGAGCTTTAAATAAAGCCTAATGGGTAGATTTTACATAAATGTCAACACAAGACCTTGCAGCCTGTTGGTTAGGTTTTGCTTGAGTAATTGTTAAAGAGATTTATGCATTACTATTATTATTACAAAGCGTAAAGACCTATTGAATAAGACGCTGACCTCACGGGCTCACCAACATGAAAGAACAGTCACAAGAGATGATTCACACACTTTTCCTCTGTGATTCAGTTTTACTGTTACTGACCAAACCTGTATTCTGAGTTAACGGAGTTAATTCCTTGATGTCCACCCCTTTACCAGGCCGAGACTTTGACGCCCTCTGTTTTGTGTTTACAGGGGGACCTCGTGGAACAGGAGGGGGACTCTCAGTCCCAGGGCAGCGCCACGTGGCTGGTGGACCCCAAGGAATCCAAGCGCACTATCAGCACTAAGTACGAGACCACCATATTCTGAGTGGACCCTTCTTCCTCCTCCTGACCTCTGACCTCTGGGCCTGGTCTCACCCTTCTTCCTCCCCCTTCCTTCTGTGTGCCTTTCACTGTGACTCTTGCCTCTCTGGGCTGGACCCCTGCCTCCCCCCACCCCCCCACCCCGTCTCCCCTTCAGCCATCTCCTGTGTCCTCGTCTGAAAACAACACAACCTGCAACAGCTCAACCCGGCGCTCTGCTCCTGCTCCTCCCTTATGCACCGCTTCTACACTTTTTAATGATTGTTAGTGCAAAACCCTCCACTTTAACAAGCCTCCTCTAGCTGGTATCACTCACACTACCGGACTCACCCACCCTGTTATTCTCCTTTCTGTTCACCTTGGATGCTTCCTGAACTCTGTGTACAATGCTTCCCCTTTTCCCCCTCCGTCAACATCCCACGATCTCTAGGTGATGAGCTCTTCTTTTTCTTGGTGCTTTTCCTGCTCTATTAGGCGACGGCCACTCTGAGGCTTTTCACTCTCAACTTTCAACTCCTGACTTCTCCGAGCGCTGAGAAAATCTGAATTACCACAGCTGAGGGTGACCCGCTACACACATCCTGTACCTGGATGGACTTGTTTCCTGAGGAAACTGAGAAAACTGGTTCTGTAACTCTGTTCTGGACTTTAGCAGAATGTTTCTGTTCAGTGGAAGTCAGAGGTCGTGGTGTTATAGAGAGGCTCCTCTGGATTAACCGAGGGGGATATTTTTCCTCTGTCAGCATTCTGCTCGAAGCCAAAGGAGGCTAAGATCCTAGCACTGTGATAAAGCCCTTTTGGAGCTAATGAAGTAAGCATTTTAGGGGATTTTCTAGTGGGAGGGAAAGGGGAACAGGATAGGGCAAAAAGGCTGATACACACCCGCATATTAGCGGTCTGGAAGATAGACAGTCCAAGCCTTCTTAAGACTGGCGTGCCCTCCTGTCTGTCAATCAGAGCAGCAGGATTTAAACCTGATGCTTCCACTGGAGTGAACTTACTATAACTAAGCACTTTTACCAAATCCCCAAGTGTGTAAGAATAAGTGCATCTTCCTCTGTCCTGTCTTTCTTTTTCTTCTTTTCACGACAAATGCCTTCTCTGTTCATCCTGTCAGCATTGCCTTTTCTTTTGCCAATCATACCGGGTTAATATTTCACAGCTGTTGGTGAAAAGAGTTAATCATTGTAAAAAAAAAAAAAAAATAAGGGGGAAAGAATCTGTTACCATCATGCTGTTAGTTTTACTTCATGTTAACCCCACTGCATTGTGTGTGTGTGTGTCTGTGTGTCCCTTCCCTGTAGCTGAACACTGTGGCCACTCCAAGCAGCCAGTAAGAAAGGACAGGAATGAGACCTGTTGCATGATGGGTAGGGTGTTTTGTTGGAAATGTGACCCACTTCCCATGCAGATCACACCACCGGCTGGATCGTGCTCATCACAGTGACACTCGGGGCCTGGAGACGGAAAACAGATACACTTTCAACACTGTGCAGTCCGTCGGTTCATGTGAACACACCGACGTCATCAGGTTTATGGCGACTGCGTCCGTACCTGCAGGTAGATTTGGTTTGCAGCAGACAGGGGGCATCGATCAATGGATTCAGACAACAGACAAACATGACAAAAGTGTTTAATGCTCCAATGATAGAAACCATCAAACATCAGTAACATTTAACTTCCTGTCTGTCAGAAAGGGATGTTTGTCCAAGTCACATGTATTTTTCATGCTTAATGTTTTTCCTGAGAAATGAGCGGCCGCTTCCTGAACACCCACCAGGCCTCCCTCAGAGAGTCACTGTTTACTCTTCCAGGTAATAAACCTGCAATGTTTCAATGCAGAGCTTGCTGTTAAAGGGGGAGCGGCTGAGATGAGGAACATCCTTTTTTTTTTGGTGTGTGTGTGTGTGTGTTACGATACTAAGGTACATCAAACAGAGACCTCACACTGTCGGTACACGCTCCTTCCTGGATTATTCGTCCCGTTTGTATCCACTCACATGCGTCACATTGTGATCATCAGCTTCTCATCAACAACATATACTGTACATGTTTAACTGTGATTAAAAAATGTAATCTTGCACGGGAGGAACTGTCTAACCAAACTCAGAGGGCAGAGGAACTGACACTACAGAGACTGTTTTTTTTTTTAACAATAATGATAAAAACAAACCAGGGGGTGGCTTTTATTTTATTTGAAAGTTTTCTCTCTCTTTTTTTTTTGTATGTTTTAAATGTTTTACAGGACAACTTTGTGTCCTTAATGCTGGAACTGGATCAGATGTGGTTCACTGCAGTTCTCGCTCTCTCTCTCTCCTTCCCTGCTCTGTTGTTTAGTTTAATTTAGACGAGATGATTCACCAAACCTGCCACACAGGCTGGTATGTGTTTTAGATTTTAGCTGCAGATCAGAACAATAGGGCACAGCATGTTTCTCCTAGCTAACTCCCAGTATGTAGACTGTTAATGGTACTTCTTGTTCAGCCGATGTGTAAATGGGTACATAGTCAGACGATTTTGATTTAACTGTTAACTGTATATGTGGTACGTTGTCAGGCCAGTACAATAACTCTATGGTACACTGTCTTTAGCTTGCTGGTTGTTGGTACCTCCAGCCATCAGCCTGGTCCTGTTCTGCTTTTGCACACTGCTGAGGATCAGGAGAGATATTTGGGGACTAATCTGTTGACCACATTGATGAGAATAATATGTACATATATGTGGCGGTCTGTATTTTGATACTTGAATGATTTTTGCTTTTATAGATATCTATCTATCTATCTATCTATATATATATATATTTATATATATATATACATATATATAAATATATGTATATGTATATGTATGTACGTATGTATTTTTTGACATTTGTCAAAATAGAGAAAAGGACTATGTCTTATAAAGTTAAACATATCGTGAATATATACCCTGTGATTTAAGAAAAAAAAAAGGCTGAGAAACAATGACTCAGAAGAGGGACCTCACTTCAGAAAAAAAGATTGTAAATAATCTTGGGCTTCCAGTCTTTTTTTATGATTATTTTTCATAATTGTACAACTAATAAATGGCGCAATTAGAAAGGCTCTCTTTGTCGACTCTGTATTTGCCTCCTTATTGATGTTGTTAAAGTGACCGTGGCACCTTTTTGCTTTGCATAATTGTCAACCTGCAGCTCTGCAGCGGGTTTCACAGCCGAGGCGACGCTGTTTATTGATGCCTTCAAATTGTCTGGATTTATCAGAGTGCAAATGAGTCAGTATGTATCAGGATGAAATGTTTGATATCTACCTGCCGTGTCCGTTTCAGAAATCTTCCTCTGCTGGAAGGATGGACAGCAACAGCTGTAAGCCAGTGAATTAGTAACATGGAACAGGAAATAAAAGGACACAAGCTGACGGTAAAATATCATCAGAGCTCCTTTAATGAGCCCAAACAACAAGTGACGGAAATCTCAAATCTACAGGGGTTTTTTAACTTGACATCATTTACCTAAATTTAGATCCGTAAGCTCCTGAATACTGTTGTGATTTTAAACTTAACAAGCTTGAAACTTTGTGTTGAAAATAAAACCACTTAGTTATTAACCTGAGATTAATGCTGTAAGGGAAATGAATAAACAGATGGAATTTTTCACAATTATAATTAGAATGACAATCACAATAACAATCAAATGCTTCCCTAAAATAACTGGAGTTTTTTGAATGTATAAATAGATGGTAAAGTCCCATTTATGTCTTTATGTAGAAGCAGTTCCAACAAACAGAGGTAGTTTCTCATATTTCTGGCGCCTCATTGTTGAGAGCCAAACTTCACCTGTGGGTGTAGTTTTTTGGTTGAAGTCTTGAAGTGTCAGACTCAGCATTAAAACTGATAAAACTCAGATTTCAACACAGTTTTTAAAAAAGTTTGGTAAAATAATGTTTTATGTGGTTTTTCATCCATCTGATTTCTTTTATTTTAGACCTCTGTTAGTTATGCAGACATGCAACTGATGGCCTGAAAAGCTTTTGACTGTCTGTGACACTGTTTGGAAAACAGGAAGTTGTTATTTCACCGTGCTGTTGTACTGCACGGATCTTTCCATGATGTAAACTTGTTTAAACACTCATAAAGAGTATAAATAGGTTATAATGATTATACTTTATTGTTGCATCTGAAATCATTGTTATTACTGCAGATGTTTTGCTTGCTGGCAGCAGAATGTGGCCTATAGTTACCAAGTTACATTCCCTTCAAATACCTTAAGTGAAGCTGTATCATCACCTTGACACAAACTGACTGCTGGTATGCAGAAAATGTACTTTTTGTAACGTGGCGTCATTGGTCAACATGAAAACATCAACAGAACATTGGATCAGATGAAGATGACGATTTCAGGGGTAGATGGGGATATGAGTTTACACATTTATTAATTTCTTAGTCAATTAAAAGGCTTCAGTGTTGCTGCTGCTCCTGGAAAACTGATTATTGTGTTGTCTGATGATTATGAGGTTGATATCTGAAGACTTTGCTTGTTCTCAAGCTCCAAGATGCACAAAACTGACAAGGCCTCCTCCCAGCAGCCAGCATATAAACCATAGAAATATATAGACAAACAATCCTTATTGTATATGTTTATGGGACATATTTATAAACATGACACAAAACCATGACACCTCCTTATAATAAGGCATCCTTTATAAAAGATTTGCAAGCTGTATCTGTACTACCTGCAAGTTTTATAGAATGTTTATGAGCTATTAGTAAAAATAAGATATATAACTGCAAACACAAAAAAGGGAACATCTTTAACCTTAATGGTTTGCATTTTAAAAATGTGTTCATTTATTTCCTCTCAGCAGCTAGGTGGATTTCCAGAATATTAAATACATCCTCAAGGTCCCAAAACAAGCTCTAATGACTTCCTCCTCTGACTTGTTTCTAGTACCAACACCCAGTCCAAGTGTAATTTAAAGTGTGATTTAATGAAAAGTCTCAACATCAGCAACAAGTGATGGTTATTTTTAGTTTCCACATGATGAATCCCACTGACTTTGATGGTGATTCTCTGACTTCTCCTCTAGTACCACTACAAAATATGCATTTTTATGTTTTATTTAAAATATCGTCACTGATTATGATTGGGTTAGATCGCAAATTCGGTGAAGACATTAACGTGGCCATAAGATGTTTTCATGCAGCGCCATCATCGGGTCAAAATCTAATTTTTAAAATTGGTTTACGGCCAAACAGACTATAAATGATAGGCTACCACAGTAATTCATCATAATACCATTATAATACCATACAACAGTGTAAAAGCCTCTCTTACTATTCCAGACCTTCACACACATATGCAGTCCGTGACTTATGTTTATTATTGACAGACACATTTTTGCCAAACTTCTTTAGTTTTGCTTTTATTTTCCTCTTTACTTGTGCTGTGGAGAATAAAAGTTGGTTTTGTTATATCGGAGTTGCATTAAATTTGCTGCTGTTATTCCATTGGCTCTTCCTCGAAAACGTCCCCATCAGAAGCTCACCGATTGGCCACAAGCACCAACCTGTCCGGAAGCTAATTGGCTCACCTGACTGCAATTATTTCCATACCTGGTTTTGTCAGTGACGCTTAGTCGCGTAGTTTCACTTCCACGAGCAGAGTTGTTGCTGCTGCTGGAGACGGAGGAGAGTGAGGGACACTGCCGCCATGGACTGACCGGAGAGTCCGCTCAGCTGCCCGGTTCAACCCAGACTTTGATCCTCCAACATCTCCGGTGAGTTAGGACCAAACCTTTCTGCTTAAAGTTAAATAAAGTTTCTGTTTTTTTTTTTTATTCACGGTGACGAAGGAGTTACAAGGTATGAGGAAAAAGTAGATTAGCTAATTGTTTAAAAAACCACAGAAGTGGGAACAAACTTTGACCTCGAGTTTTATTCTTCCACATTTTTCTTTTATTTCTTCCTCTTGTGGATGTGTGTCATCCTGTCTCAGTTACCGACAGCTTAATGCAGGTACAAGTTCTGCAAAACACTTCTCCCACAATACTAACAGCATCTTTAGTCACTTTTTATGCACAATGGATCCCATATTTTTTTTTTCTAATGACACATTGATCATAATTGTTTAATCAATGAATAGTTAATGGTTGGTTGACTAGAGGCTGAGCTGGAGAAAGTGCAAATATTTGCACATAAAATGTCAACAATAGTCATTTGAGTGGGTGGGTGGCGCTGAGCTAAACATTAATGAAATATTTCTGTTCACTCAAGCAGGTTGCACAACCTGATGTTTTTCACCCTGAACTTTTGTTTACTGTTAATCATTAATCCAGCTCTCAGGCTACTAGCAAACACATACTTTTCATTTTTTGGACAGCCCTTTTTTTTATTAGCACACTATAATATGTCATCAGCCATGAATGATGATTTCTTGGGTTGTCTGTCTTGCTCATAAAATGTGCAGCTGTTCTCACAGTAAACTCATTACAGATCTGCAGGCGATCCTCCCTTTTATATCCTTTAAGGCACTTTTATCTGCTGTTGTAACTTCCAGTCACATCTGAGTATAAAGAGTTGACATATAGACATGGAAGCAAGCAAAGTGACATTCCTGTCACTATTAAATCCTGACTCAGCCGTGGGTGAGGTGAGCTTTCCCGCTGCTGCCCTACAGGTTTGTTGCCTCGTTCAGGTTTGAGAGGTGTTGGCTGCTTGAGCTTGGACATTTGTTTCTCACTCAGCTGATCCGAATGAGCTAATGGGAGGGACAGTAATTAGTAGTTATTTACCAGCAGGTGCTTTGTCAACCAGCTTTTTTGTTTCCAGAAAACATGTGTAAATGTGGGTGTTGGTGATCAGGTTTTTCTCCAACTGTCCCTGCTGTGTCTTCATGTCAACAAGTCCAGAATGTCACAGCTCTTTTGACAGGTGTCCAACCCGGGAGAGGCTGTTTCCTAAGATATATCTGAGAGATCCCCAAAAGAAACTCCTACTTACAAGAATCTGATGTTCAGAATCTTTAAAGTCTCATTTTATTAAACACATTTTTAAAAAAGTCAGTTATATGAGAATTGTCGATGTAAATAAATGATAACAATTGTGATACCTATTATTATTTTGCATGTATTCAGTTATAGATGTATTTGACTGATGGCTTTCTTTAACTTAGTTCCTATTTTATAGCAATGGTATCATTATTGTGACTTTTTTGGACCATGATTATAGTGAAATCTGCTATTGTGACAGCTCTACATCAGTTTGTTAGTCTTTGTAATTTTGTTTCAATACTTTTTAAAATTAACTTTATTTTTCTTCATTTTAGTGCCGCAGACTTTTTTTCTCTCTCTTATTTAAAAACAGACACCTATTTTTAAAATTGTTATTTTTCTTTTAAACTCTGAATCTTTTTACCTCCTCAGGCCAAAAAACTAAAACAAACAAACTTAAAATAATAAATACCTGAGTAAAACCCATATCTGTGGGGAATAGGTAGACCTTAGTTTCACTGAAAGTCTAAAAGTTTGGGAACTCAGAAAGGCAAACACTGATTTTTAGTTCAAGTGACAGTTTTTATTATTTCGGTAAAGACTTGTATAAGTTTTATTCCCCAAAGCTTTTATTTCAGCCCCATCTTTACACAATCAGACAGAAAAAATCTGATAAAAAATACTGAAATGTAAATAAATTTTAGTCAAAAATAATTTAATCAGCCTTTCAAATTCACACCAGCATATTATCTTGTATTCTTTCCTCAGTGTCTTGAAGGGCGCTGCAGCCCTGAATGATATAAAAACTTGTTTCATCATCATTATCCTGCATTTGCGTTGATAAATCTTTCACTTTGTCTCAGCTCATGTCATCAAATGAACACACATAGCTAGTTAAAAGAAAACCTCTCTGAAGCTGCTCTCATTTCCCCATTCCTCTTTTCTAGAATCATTTCTTGTGTCAAACTTAGTTTAAATTAAAACTGTCTTGTACTGACAGATTGACGTAGTGTTTATAGTGAGTGAGTATCTGTGTGTGGCTCTTCCTCTGACAAACTTCATTACTTTGATAACTCACAGCCTCCATGAAGGGCCCAAAATGTCCACATAGTGTGTTCACTGTTCACTCATCTGGGAGGCCTTGTTCCCAGACACTGGCCCATAAAGGGATATTTAAAGTCCGTTGCTATATGTTTAATCAAACGCTCTCTGTGATAAGAGGACAATAAAGTCAGCTTTGCTCTGCCTCCATTAACACGCCCGAACCTGATTGTGCAGCTGTGATGAATAAGTCATAGAACAGGTTGTAAAGCTTTTGTCTTGGGATACGGCATATGGCATGTGTGCGACCTATTTAGTTGAAATCCACTACACTCATTCCTCGGGTCGATCACACATATCATCCCCTCATGCGTCAGCTGTTGTTCAATGTTGATGTTATTTGCTGCTGATACTTAATAATGCACTTAAAGCACTTAAAATGGAAAGTAAGGAGGTAAGAACCTCACTTTAAGTGGCTTTTTCTGTGTGGTTTTGGGAATTAATTTAGTGCCTTTACTTGTTACTAAATCATTTTGAAATTTTCCATTCTCTTATCCTTTCGGCAGACATGGAGCCAGTAATAATTCTTCTTGGTTTTTGGCTGGCTCGCTTTCCTCATGCCTGACCTGTCATTTGTAATATACACAGAATATTAGGCAGGAGACACAAGTAAGCAGCGCGGTGCTGCAACATAACACGGCTTATCAAGTGTCTTTACACAGAGTGTACATGACATGAGGCATCTCACGAGTCCTCGCAAACAAAGATGAGCATTTCTCTCTCCATTACTGAACCATAGAGACTCAGATGACAATAAATTAACTGTTTAAAGCTTTGCGGTATGACTTTCTAGTTATTTGTACAACATAACCTGAGTGCTACAAAATGCAAAATATCTTCTTTTTACAACTTGTTGATGGAGTTATTTGGAAATTAGATCTACAGCTATATCACTGGAATAAACCACCAAACTCCATGAACAGTTAAACTTAAATTAAGATCCATTATAATGGAAATTTGTTGATGTCATATTTTTGTCAACACGATATTTTATGACTGTAGGTTAAACAGTTACATTTATCACTAATTATTCTGTGGTTTGTTTTCTTTGTTAATTGGTTTACATTAAAAAAATGCCTGACAAATTGACTGAGGTGACATAATGAAAAAGAACAAAACACGTCCAATTTATCATAATAAGAAAAGTAGCAAATCCTCACTTTTGAGGAGCTAAAACTACTAAAATTGTTAATCAATTATTTTTAATGGCTGGTGTGAACAAAATAATTAATAACAGCAAAACCTGATTCAAAATAAAACGGGCACCTGAATTTTATAAAAAATGCAAATCTACAGAGCAGAACTCCAATAATCAATGAATTTCAAACAAATCGAGGCTCGTCTACTGTGTAAACAAAATGTTTACAAAAACATTATTTTATTCATGTAACAACTACATTAGCATAACTGGTTACGTTTCATATATCACGGTGACTATGACAGCACATTTCATCATAAATAGGACAGCCATTACATTATGAGGATCATTTAGCTATCAGCTGTAATTTACAGCTCGCATTTATCACGCTAATGGGAAGAATTGACATTAATAGTTGTTGCTGTGATGTGTACAAACAAAATTTGTGAGCTATTTTTAGCCTCAAAATAAGGCTGCATCTCATATTAGCCGCTTGTATTTTAGTCCTTGTATTTGATTTATTGACTGAAGTGAAATAAACATTTTGTTGTGTGGAGATGGCGCTGCCACAACGTCTCATTCCAGTTTCTTTTTGTCCTGTTTCTGCATTTCCTCCTTGACCTTCCAGATTCTTCCTCAGACTGATTATTGGTGAAATTTACTCAATCAGAAGAGGACAGAGAAGTCCAAGTCCTGCTCTCATCCTCTTCCTTGTGCAATGCCGAAGAGTGCCACGTGGTCAGGAGGGGTTGCCATGGATTCCTTGAGCAATATGGACAGTGCCGGGAGCTGCGACAGTGTAATCAGTGTGAACTCTGGCTATGTGAGTGCTGCAATAGATCTCCTCATCTGCCACTGACTCTACTGCTTATCTGTTGGTTGTATAACAAAATGTATCAACACACTTCACTGATACCTTAGTTCCCTTTGGCCTATCTGAATAATCATTACTTTAGACAGTGCTACTGTCCTTTGTTGGAATGGGGAAATAAAGATCTGAGGTTCGTCTGTCAGGTTGTGATGTGTCTGCACGGATGAAGTGAGACAGGCAAATGAGAGGTTATGAGAGGAAGTGAGTCTGCTTGAGGTGAAATACACTCATGTTGGTTCAGAAAGAGGCCTTCAAGGTGTTTTTATCAAGAGAGTTTTCTTTAAAAGTGACCAAGGTGAGAAGATCTCAAGCTGTTTTCAAGACACCTGCAGTCACCTGAAATAAATTCCTCTGACAGGCCAATAAATAATAAAAGATAGCCGAGAACAGGAGAGGAGTGGTATAATTAGTCATTCCCTCACAGCTGTTTGAACACTAAACAACTTTGACCTATTATTCCTGTCCTGTCTCTCATGGCCGTGTTCGGGGTTAAATGGAGGACAGAGAAAAGTTGAGAAACTGTTCTGTTTTGTTTTTTTTTTTTTCATATCTGTAATGAATTTCATGGGCTCTTGTTTTGGTGATCAGAGTGAGGACAGCATGGAGCACTTATCTGCAGAAGAGAGAGCATGTCTCATGTATTTGGAGGAAACAATTGAATCGCTGGAGGTGCAGGAGGACAGCGGCTTGTCCAGTGAAGATCCAGAGTCTGTGCTACAGGCAGAAAAAATGGACCCGATGGTAGTAAATGGTATGGTCATGCTCTGAAATCTTGTTTTGCATTCTTTCTAATTTGGTTATATGTATGTGTGTGGGTGAATAAAGGCACATTTTACACTTAAATAACAACAATAGCTGCATTACAATCTGAAGTAAATGTGTGTTTGTGTCTTAGACATTTCCACTGTCAAGTCTGATGAGTCTGGAGGAGACCAGAAAGCAGACAAAGCTGAGCATCTCGCTCTAAATGAAACCTCAGAACCACAGTCCTCTCCTGCCTCTGCAGCTATCACAAAAGATCTCGAACCATCAGTGACTCTCTTGACTCCACCTCAACTCCCAGCCACTAAATCCGTTACTGGTTGCGAAACCCATCCATCAGCTACTCAGACTAAGGAGTTGTGTTTGTCCAAGGATGGAGATGGTCATATACACATTGTTTCAAGTGCCAGTGAGTCTACAAAGGCCTCTGAAATAGATTTAGCTTTGATCCCGCCTCCCTTGGACTTCATGGATGAACCAGCACCTCCTCCACCAGAAACAGTAAAAGTCCTTCCTCCAACTGTGGAAATATCCAATCACAACCAGGGACCAGTGGACTTGGAGCAACTTCGCCAGAGAGCCTCTATGAAGACAACTTCAGTGGCCCAGGACCTTTCAGACAAACCCCCAGAGCTGACACAGTTATCCGTCAACTCTGGTCCCCAAATGAGTCTTCATCCTGAGATCACTGAGCCCAGAAGTCCACCTGCTGTGGCTCCTAAACCCAAGAAGCTTCCTGCCAACATTATTCTGAAGTCACACAAGTCAGCAGTGGCTGATGGCGGCTCGGGACATTCGGTTCCAATCTGCACTGATCGGGTGTTGATGGATCCTCAGAAAGTCCGCATGGAGGCCCTTCGAAAGCTTGGTCTGCTTAAAAGTGATGATGCAGAGTCTGGCCCCGCCCTGAGCCCTAAACTCTCTCCTAAAACTAGAAAGTCATGGGCAGCTCCTTCTCCTCCAATGAGCCCAGCACCTCCATACACACCACCCCTAACACCATCTCACATCATTGTCAGCAGCCCTTCTCCTGCCTCTGTCCCTCTCCAGTCTCCTGCAGCTCCTTCTCCATCAGGCCTCTCTGCAGCTCCTGTAGATCTGCCTCCTGATATTTTCCCGGCTCCTGCTGCTTTCAGTGACCCTGACGGACCTCTGCTATCAGATAAGGTCAAAGATATTTCAGGGGCCATGGTTAATGTACAAGTGACAACACCACCTCGTACCCCACCTGCCCTGGGCAAACATCTAACCCCACCCAAGACCAAAGGTGTCAAATCAGCCACCCTGGAGCGCTCTGGCCCAGGTCTGAGCAGTTATATGGCCAGCCAAGAATCTGCAGAGGCAGGCCAGGGCGGGATCAGCAAGCAGAGCCCCAGTCACCTGCGCAACAGTCGTCCACGCCCGGCCTCTCTGGGGAGCGGGAAAGATTTTTCAAGTGCTCAGGGGGAGAGTTCGCTGGTGGTCCCTTCGACCAGCAAAGAACCAGATTTACGGAGGTCCCTGCCTGCCTCTCAGCCCTCTGGAGATGCCCAGAAGCTGCCTCGATCACAAGGCATCAGTGTACTTATCTGCCCTCGTGCAGAACACGAAGAAGACCGCCGCGAAGCCCTGAGGAGACTGGGGCTGCTCAGGGACTGACGCAAGGACACCCAACTGCCACAGACTCACCTCAGAAACTGTATTTAAAGGACGACAGCATAGACTGACACATGATTGCTGAAGACATTACAAAACTTTTGGGAAGCAGCTTAGCCACACATTTATGCATTATCAAACATTAAGCTATTATCACCAGAGTGCCTGACACGACTTGAATACACTGACTGTCATGCCCACCCCTGCATCTACGTACTCATGTTGTACAGCTACAGCCACACAGACATGGATTTTTGTTTCTCTAAAAAGCAGTAATCAAGAACCTTTCAGTCATTCACTGGCTCTCACTGTAGCTTTGGTTTTTTTTATAAATTAAATACTGTTAGTGTTAAGAGACTAAAACTATTTTGTCATTTTAAATGTTGATCTTCAGGCATCAACCTTTTGTACATCACTGTCTGTTTTCAGAAGTTACAGTACACTTTGTTAGAGTGAAACTGCTGTGAGGCTGGTTCCCCTCTTAGTTATCTTTTCGACTTCTCTTAAAGGTCACTGTTGTTAATTCTCTCACTTCCTAAAATTTCTTTGGAATCTTCTTTGTCTGGCTTTATTGACCACAGAAACTGGGAAAGCACCGAATAATAATCAGATTTTTCTGTTCTAGCATGAACTCAGTTGAACCTACATGCTCAGTGCAGTTTGATAAAGGAGCACGTCACAATTCGAGGGGAAGTTATTGAATGAATAAAAAATGTAAGACGTGTGTATTCCCTGCATCGCCATAACATACCTTACTTTAACTCAAAGTGCACAGACAGTGGCCACGAGGCGATAAGAATCTGAAACATGAGGTTTGCATGGTTGCATAGTGACGAACATGTCAAAACTCATGAGCTTGTTATACAGATAATTTGTGTAGTGTCACTGTGGGTCTGTCAGTTGGACATGAGCTGATAGAGCAGCATTTATTACAAGCATTAACGCTACTGTCTGATCATATGCTGTCCCTGTGTTTCCCCTCATGTCATACATTTCTTTTAACTTGCATTTGAAAGATGTCATTTGTTTTCCTCTGAGGACTTGTGAAACACAGGCCCTCGTGTGTCATGTTAAATCACAAATGGAGGCACCAGTGTTCAGGTTCAGCCTCAGTAACTTTATCTGATGTGATGGCGAGAGAACTGGCGCAACCTGTTTTCTCACCTCCTGGTTTAGCCTTCATGCAACACCTTTGCTGCACATTTACTAGCAGACGGTGTGTCTGAAAGAACATTTTATCTCTGCTGCAGGCTTTTACAGACAAATAGATTTGCTCTTTTCTATAATTTCCCTTTAAGGTCACCTACTGCTGTGAAAATTAAGCTAAATTTGAAAGCTGTTTCTCTCAATAGCTGTTAACTTGGGTTGCTGCACTGGATAGTTTGTGGAGAACATGGCAGGAGTGGTTGATTCAAGTTATTTTTCCATCTTTGGACTGAAGCATAACTTTCTGGATAATGTTGAAAACCTGCCACTTCTAAAAGTTACCAATATTTTACTGGTGGAGCAATGCTGTGTGTCAAAACTGATGGTAATATATTAAGTCGCTCTTATTTTATTTTTTTATTGTGCAATTACATTGATACTTAGGTGTGTCGTCTCTGAATAACTGCATTCAGTGCCAAGTGCCACTTCATATGTTAGTGGTGGATTAATACCTTACCTGCTCTGCACACCCTTTTCGTTCAGCCTTTTTGTTGTCCTGATCACAACAAGAATTTCTTCTCAGCATGCATTTTACTCCAGCTAGCTAATTTGCATAGCATATAAACAGAATATTTTAATATGTTCAAATGAACAGTATGTTTTTACACACTACCCCGGGATAAATTTGGAAGATGATTTAAATATTGTTTTGAATATTTTTATTAAAAGACAATGCACACATGCCTAATATGCAGATGAATTCAACACTTTTTATTGAAGTATGAAGACACCTGAGGGTACTGGTAGGTAAAATATCATTGGTGTGTTGGATTTTTTTTAGTTTATCTTACAGCAGACATCCTCTTTCACTGTAAAGCCAAAAAAAGAGGAAGCGGTTACGTGTCATCTAAACCAACACAGGCTGCTTTGTGCTGCACTGTGGCATTGTTGGTATGTGAGCTATCTCTCCTTTCCACCTGCACTGTCTGTTGTCCTGCTGCCAGCAGAGCTGACTGACAAGGCCTCAGTGACAGCTCCTGTCACTTTCACTGTTCCCCTTGTTGGCATCATAGACTGGCTGAATAACATACCTTCCCCACTTTCCTTTATTGTCAGCATAAAAAGGTTGCAAAGACATGAGATAAGGTAAGAAAGAGATGAAGAAAGAAACAGATATATGAATTTTTCATCCTTGTAATACACATCATGCAAAATAATATGTAACCGCAAAAATAGTTTATTGGGTTGTTCATAGTTTTCAAAAATATGCACATGATTTTAAGGTATATGTGTACTATAGATATTATCCTACAGTGTAAATCCCTGTTTATTATTCTGCCGCAAAGTGTTCAAACAGTGATATGCTGCCTGCAGGTGGCGCAGGAGAGCTGCTGCACCTGCAGGCAGGATACCAAGGAGAGGGAGTAGGAATAGGTGTGTTTCCTTTTACCTTAACCTTTTCCTAATCCCAACTCAGTAATCTCTGCTTCACCCAGCTAAATTCTAACCTAAACCCTACCCATCAAAACAAAAGGTGTGTGTTGTCATGGGTTCAACAATAACAATTTTCCGGGAAGGAAGGCAGCCATAGGATTATGTTGGGTGAAAAGAGTCAAAGAAATAAGTAGAGTGTTTGGCAGGCATGGCATAAAGAAGACTGAGCCCATTGAAATAAACTGAACACTATGCACTGATTACAGCTCACAAAGAGCAACTGCATGTAATTACCAAAGCTAATGTAAACCAAGCAGGATGAAGACCCTGAGAGTGATTGAGAAACTGACTGGTGCAGTCAAATTTTATCAGTGGTGAAACTTCAGACATTTAAAAAGTTAATGAGTGAGCGAAAAGAGAAAAAATACATGCTTCTTACTATGAAGGAAGTCTTGGCAAGACTAGCTAGTGCCAAAGTCTTTTAATGTTACTTCATGTATCTAGTGGGTTTTGGCAAATTCCTTTACACAGTCAAAGCAGCTAGCTGACTACATTGATCACACTATTTGGCGGGTTCCTCTTCAAATGCCTGCCTGTTGGCATAAGCATAGCATCAGAAATCTTTCAAGGAAAAATGTATAAAATAATGTCTGACCTTGATGGGTTGCATGTCCACAAGGAATGCAAATTTGTCCTTGGATCCAGCATTTTGAAGTTGGAGAAAAGTCTGGAAAGGATGTAAGGGGTTGGATTCAGGTTGAGCAAAGACAGCAATCCTCAGAAAACAGAAGCCACACTTCCATGGTCAATGAGTTGGCAGACCCTGCTCCAAAAATTCATCTGGTTTCCAGGCAAATAAACATGGATAGTTGTCAAAAACCAAAAAGTAACAAACACAAACACAAACACAAACTAATACAAAGTTTCAAGCTGTCTCTGGGTTTTGTGATAAAGTGAGAGATTATGAGCAAAAAGGTGGGTTTTAGGGATTTTTGTAGGAGTGTGCATCTTCACTTCTGGTACAGCTATGGTATGTAACCTTGGTAACCCGTATCTAGGTAGCATCTCATGATTGGCGGATGATATAACGAAGTAACGTAAGACCGGTAAAAAGTGGCCCTTCACACATTGAAAACTCTCTTAACTCACGTCTTGCTTTAGCAACTAATTTATGTGGCGAAGTGAAACACATTGGCTCTCTTTTAACAAACGGGGAGTTAGTTATAGTAGCCTGGCTGGCTAACTGATCTGCCCCGCGCGGTCAGCCGTTGGAGCAGCCGCGGTGGAAGTGACTCGGCTGTTGGAGGCAATCAAGGTAAAACCGCCGGGCGCCATATTGTCGCAATTAACGGCAAAAGTCGTTCCTCCTTTCGGAGTCATAATTCATTCAAAGCGTAACACACAAACATATTTTTGATGAAATGTGGCCTACACTTTCTGTGAAAAGTATTGTTATTGTTATAAGCGCCTGTAAATGTCCGTAAATTATCATGATGCACAAAACACAAGAATCATAACTTTTCTTATCATTCTCAAAGTTACCTAGCAAGTTTTCTGGACACGAATGGGTACATTGCAGTTAGAAATTTTTAAGGGATAATTTGGCACATTTTTCGTGATACCACTTTAACAGCATGTAGCCTAAAAAATATAGTTTTAAGTTTTTCTTTCATAAATAAGGCAAGTTATAGCCCAAAGCTAACTATGGCAACAACTTCCTGTTTCCTACTTAAGCTATGGAACCTGTAGTTCCATAACTTAAAAATCATTGTCCCCTCAACTCGAAGACAGGCGTATGATAAAGACAGACAAAATCAAACTCTGTGCACCTTTTTTTAGTGTAGCACAATGTGGATTTATTGACAATTTATGAACTCAGGTTGTCCCATCAATATGGTTCATATATTATACCAGGAACAGTCTCACTCTCCTCCATTTAAATACATTCGCTGTGTTGAAAAGTCTGTGGGTTTAGTGATGAATGGGTGATGGATGAGCGATGGGAGGCCCACACTGTAAGATTTTGAAAAAGAAAAACCTCGTCCATTAGAGGGCAGTCTCGATTCATGTGTCTGTACCAGTACAACCATTAATGCAGTAACCAAAGTACCCACCAAGGTCGGAGCTCACATGACAGATAGCATTTAATAATGTACATACAGAAAAGAATTTTTTTTTCCTTCACTTGCTGATAAGTGAACAGCAAACAGACTTAACTCTTTTCACAGAGAAAAGTGGTTAATTTAAACGTTCCTCCGTCTGCTTATCACGACTTGCATTCATTCAAAAAATAGTGGAAAGGGGAAAACAGAATAATGGCAATTAGTGTAGAAAACATCCAGAGCTGTAGCTAAGCAGATGTCTTTAGTTTGTATTTTTTATGTTTTCTTGTTAAGTCCTAATATTTGAAAGATGATTCATTATAAAACTTGCGAAGTCTTTATTGCCCACAGTCATACTTCATATGAGATCATAACTGAAGGTGATTTGTTGCTTAAGGATACTAATGAGGATAAGACTGCATTTTCTGTGAATTTGGTCAGGTCTTACATTTACTGAGGCGTAATAAACTGTGATATAATAATTTTATCATCTGCTTAAATTCAATCAAAGAGAAGTAAGGTTGCATCAACAAGCCCTTTACTGCCAGAATCAGAGAACAAGAACAGAGCCCAAATGGATGACATTAAATCAGTTTATATTTATTATAACTCACACTCCAAATCTTTTTGAAACTTATTCATTTAAAGTGTTGAAAGATTTGAGATTTTAAATCGCAAAAATGAAGTTGGTTCACTAATTAATGAAATTTTTTTTCCATCTGCTGAAGTGTCTATTAAAACTGAGTTTTTTACAGGAAAGAATGTTTGTTTGATTTCAGATTTTTAATATTTACTTTATAGACCTCTGTTTAGTCTAAGAAAAGAAGGGGTTTTTTTTTTCTGTCTGACTTATAAGGTCAAACCATGCCTGAACATGCATGACTCTTAGAGCTCAGCTTGGTCCTTTGTAGCAGTTTTTTTATCTCCCCAAACAAAATCGCTTTGTCTTTCCCCATCCAGAGGAAATGATTCAGGTCACAGTAACAGCAAAGAATGTAAGACATGAATGTGGGCGATCTGCTAGAAGACTGTACTCATCAATTTATCACACTGACCCTATAAATAAACATCATCAAACAGGTTTTAAGTTGGGTATTTCACTGGTGAAATAGATAGGCCAGAATCTTTGAGTAATATTTGCTATTTCTATGACAAACTCATGAGCTGAACTTCCACAAAGCTCCTGGGAGACACTCCCTGGTTTTAGCAGTAGGAGCAGGTGGGTGTAGCTGCTGCGCTATCAGGCTAGACAGTGAGCTCATGGGACTTCCCCACCGTCCCCGTCCTGTTCTGTACTTACCTACTTACATAGCGTCTGTCTGAAAGAGGCCGCCAAAAGCCCTCGTCCCTTTCTCCACATACGAGTTGATCATAGAGGATTAGTGGAGACAAAGTGGCACAGAGCCACTGCTGAGTGTGCTGGGGTTTAAGCATGCCTGGCCCAGTTCTGTGTCATCAAAAGAGTTTACTTAAAATATACGGGTATTATCTCCTTTATGTGTGGGTGTGTGTGCATTCAGATAGGCAGTAAGTACTGTTATACAATTTAGTTGTATGATGATGATTGATACTTTGATTGATGCAGGCTCATCAGTAAGGATTACGTTAGGATCTTAACAGGACAATGTCTCCCTCCCTGTCGCATTTGATCTTGATGAGTCCACTCGATTACAGGTGTACCCACACACTCACATGCAACAGATACAGTATGCGCACAGGCCTGTATCCCCTCCAGCACCCGTATGCTCACTCACGCAGCTAAAAAGCCTGTCCGTATCTTTTCTACCTCCCTGCTGCAGCAGCTTTTAGACTCAGGTAATATGACAAGAACTCAAGGAAAAACAAGCCCTCATAACCAAGCCTGAGGGTACTGTGGTGACAACACTCATTAAAAGGTCTCAGCTCATCTGACATTTTCAGGGGTGTGATGTTACAAATACAAACAAACTTAAATGTTGCTTTTGCCACTGGAGTCATATTTATCTACAATGCTGCAACAGTAGTCCATGACAGGAAAGAGGTAGCCTTTCAGGTAGGTAGAGCAGTTGTGTGTGTGACACCTGTGTTTCTTCCGACCTGATAACTGTATTTCCTTTTTTCGCTCTCCCTCTCTTGCTCTCTGTTAGTGCCAGTGACTGAGGCTGTGGTCAGGAAGCATTCCTGGGGCAAGCCCACAGCCTTCGCTGGGATGCCTGTACTAAAGTGTGGAACTCAGCAAGCCACTCTGCTCCCCTGTGGTGCTGGCATGGTGAGTACCAAGAGATCCTGCTGGGCCTGCGGTGGTGTTGGTAACCTCGCATATGAAGCCCCTGCAGAGAGGAAAAAGTAGTGAAGAAAGGGGAAAAACTTTTGCACTCTGAGCCTTGGCATTTTCACACATAAATCTTTCAGACAATTGGGAACATAAATGTCGGACTTGAAGAAAGTAAATGAGGAGCTAAGGTGATGTGTCCCTGTGTATGACCATCTGGAAGAGAGCATTAGGCTCTCCACAGGGCTTCCACCTCCTCGATTCATTAGCATGCAGTATAGTACAGTGGTTGCTCTCAAAGACGCCTTCCAACATGCATCCATCTTGCATTTATCTTACACCAACAGCTGTTAGAGCATCATTTGACTTTGATATTTCTGAGTCAAAATAAAAAGTAGGTTGTAACAACAGTGTCTAAAAAACAACTGGCTGCCACTGATTTTTTGCCTTCTGTTGGCTGAAAAATTGGGATTTTTAGAGTTTCTGAATAACTTTTGCTCAAGATGGAGCCATTGTTGCAGCTCTTAAATGTGGTATATTGCAGATAAACATAAATTTTTTATATCGTTTCAAATAGAGGCATCGGATTAACTCTTCAAAGAAAAGTTACAAAGTAATATTGCCTACCAGAAATAACATTCAAAAAGACAACAGTGCTACTCTCTATGCAAAACTAGTCTCAGCAGGTTGTGGTCAGTCACTCTGCAACAAATCTCAGCAACACGTTCCATAAAAATAGTGTCATTCTCTGTGTAAGGGTTGTTATACAGCTTCATTTGAGTTATCTGTGAATGATCCTCGCCTCTCTGTCACACCTTCCCTGCTCTCCCACTCCTCTTTACCCAGTGTGTTGCTGAAGTCCTTTTCATGACGAGCATCATAAATTAAACATGGCCTTGGCTTCCCTTGAGTGTCTGTCGGTGTAAAAATAGCTAGGTTTGGTGCACAGTGTGGTGCCCCGTGCACAGCCCTCTGTCTTTTAATGAAGTGTTGCCATGAAAAGTGTACTGATCCTCCAGCGTGACTCTGTGGCAACTGTGTTCTGACTTTCTCAAACTCCCCGAGTGACTCTGAGCTCATTTGGTTATACAAGTGCTCACAATTACCCAGAGATTTGGACACAGGGACATGGGATATTTCCATATCCCTGACGGATGTTATTTTAATTACACTGAACTGCTTGACTTTGTGCTGTGGATTTACATGTTTTTTCTTCTTCCGTGGATGCGAAGAGGGATTCTTGGGAAGGGTAATTCTGTTGTTCTGAATCTCTTATTTATTGAGGCCCCTTGTCTCTGGCAAACATGGGGTAAGCATACCAAATTACATTGTTTATGAAGCGTCTGTCTATAAATCTAAGGTAGTCACATATTAAGTTGTAAACTTTAAAGTGACGGTTATGACAAAACTCTGATAAGATACAAGATAATCAAAAATAATCCTCCTTCCTCCCTTTGTGGCATCAAACACAGTATTTTTAGATAATGTGTGTTTTGAATTCTCTGCATCATCTGAAGAAAATAGAGTTGTTATCTCCAATCAGCCACATTGTGATGCCCTAATTATATTTGATTGAGAGAAAAAAAAACTGCACGTGGGAGCAGGCAGGATAATTATAGTGTAGAATCTGCCTGTGCGTTGAAATGCAAACACAAATGCATCAACACAGCTGATTAATTTAGGTGATAATGCAGGAGGAGGCAGCAGGTGAGGAGATACAGATGCTTTTCCTCTGCACAAGGCTTCCTGAAAACAAATGTTTCACATGTCATTGCCGATGAAATGTGGCACAGTCGCTCAGTGGGGCTGTTCTCCTGGTAATGTGAGAGAGGTCTGTTTTGATTCATGCAACTCCTTAAGCCTCATTCCTCTGCAGGTCTTGGGGGTAATGGTGTGCATACAGTGTCTCATGATCAGTGGGGGTTAAACGCAAACTGTCTTTAACCCATTCAACCTCAAAACACTTCATGTCCGTCCTTATTTGGGCTAAGGAAAAACTGTCTTTTTAAAAAATGCTTCATGGATACTTGGGTGGGTGTCCATATTACTGATTTCTAATGCTGGCCAGGGCTTTAGGTATTTGAAGGCAGGGGCAAAGATCAATATGCAAAATGTGGCAGTTGAGCTGCCACAGGGAAAAACTCAATACTGATGAGTGAATAATGTGTTGTTGGTTATGGTTTTGGAACCAGATTACACGAAATATAATTTGTGGTCATGGATTTTATTTGTTTTTGGGCCCATTACCAGATAATTATTTTAATGATTTCATCACTGTTCCTGTAAACAATTATAGATAGTTATTATACCTGAAGAACTGATTAAATCTTGAACTGTATTTTGAACAGCTGGTGTAGTTTATTCATTTAGCCTAATAATTCAATATCAACAGGGATTTTTATTCAGTTTCGTCATATGCATATTTCTGTACAAGTTACAGGTTCCCTTGGTTTTCAGTTCTTTGTGCAGGTCCTGCTCCAGCTCCAGCTATGAAATTGCCAAGGGCCCCCAATTGCCCTTGAAATAAGGATGAATGCAGGCAAATCAGCTGAGGCATAAAATAAGAACGGTACCTTTTTTATTTTGCATTTTCAAACAAATTTTGCAATTTGGTTTCTTACTTTGTCAGCTGAACTTTAAACTTCATTCAGTGGGTGTGTATTGAGGATCAAGATTATTTCATTTTTTTGATTATTATATCATTTTTCCTGAATTAAATAATGTTCTTAAAAATAGCATATCCTGTTATAATTTAGCCTTGATTGGACTTTTTCTAAACGTCAACATTAATTGTTGACCAACTGTATTCGTAGGAACATTAATCTTCCATCAGTGAGATGTAGCATACATCGCCACATCAATGCTGCACCCACGACCCACTGAAAATGAGCGCGTATTGGTTCGTCAATGAACTGTAGCCTCACACGCATTCTGCTGAAGTAAGAACAAAATGCAATCTCCAGGCTATTACTTTTCCCATCTGAGTCATTTATAAATCCATCCGCCCTCTTGCCCCCCTTTCAGCCATTGCTTTTACCGCGCCGACGTGACGGGCCCCTCTTTTTTTTCTTTTCTTTTTTTTTTTTTTTGCGCAGGTGGCACTGGCCAGGTGACCGCACGAGCCACCCTGCACGTGGTAGCCTCGGTCAACCTTCTGTTCAACCAGCACCTGTGTGTGAATTTCTGCAGGACAAAAAGGAACCGTGAAGGAGAGCCGGAGAGGAGAGGGAGCAGCAGAGGAGTCCGGAGCGCAGCGCGGACGCTTCTTCTTCTCTCCTCCCCCTTCAGACCCCGCCGCTCCACTCCATCTCTCCCTCTCTCTTTCCTGTCTCTCTCTCTCTCTCTCCCGCTCTCTCTCTCTCTCTCGCTCTCTCTCCCCTTTCTTAAATTGACATTGGTCTGGCTCGAAACATGATAACAGAAAAGCCTTCCTCCGCTCCGCGTTGTCGGGCTCTCCTCAATCCCGATCACTTGAAACTCAAATAAGCAGGCGCAAAGAGGAAAAGGGGATCGCACAGTGTCCTATCAGCGGCTGCTCAGAGGGAATAACAAGACCTTTATATCACACACACCCTTGTATGTGCTCTTGCGCATCGTAGATCTTAGAAAGTGCTAGTGTTGGACTACAGTGAAAGTTAACATGTATATGCACGCTCTGATCCGCGCGAGCCTTGGATTTGTAGGTTTCTGCCTGGTCGCCTTTGTCCAACAGTCTGCTTCAGGAAGTAAAACCACTCAAGGTAAGTTTTCACGTCAAAAATAGCTTTCTTTAAATCATAACACTCCTGGTGACTGGGAATGTGATCTTTTCTCAGACTGCTTGTTGCCTAAATGAAGAGATTTATTAGAGACTTTTGGAAGTTAATGATGACACTTTTGTAAATAAATGGAACTTGAATTCATGAGTAGTAAAACAAGTTTTAAAAGCAGTATTTTGAAATTTATTGGGGTAGATGTGATGTTTTTAGATACTTTGATACATCAGTTACTTTTAGTTTGGTTCAAGCATTCACTTTCTTTTTATCAACTGACTAATATTGTAATCACTTAATTTCTTTTCTGTTGTGTCAGTATAGTCGGTTGCTTATATTTACACAGACTACACAGAATAAGGGAAACATAAAGGTTTCAGTGAAATAATCAGCTGAAAATTTTCTGTGGTCAGAAAAAAAACAGTTGCTTTTGATCTTCAAACAGCAGCAGCAGTGTGAACAGTTATGTTTCATTGCTAATCCTGCAGGTAATTGTGGTGAGACTACCAGGAGGCATTTGTCACAGTCCAGACAAGTATTTGACACTAGCCTGTAACACACACATGGCCCTCTGGTCTCTTGTCTGTCAGACACTGCAGCTACAGTCCCGTCCTGCTCCGGCGGCTGCCCTCTTGCTCTCTTGTCTTTGAGAAATTATTCAGACCAGACAAGGGCAGCCTGAATCAAAAGTCTGGCACCTTACAGGAACATGAAAGACACGGTGTTGCACACTTGATTTCTGGCTTCTCCTTCAGGTTAATTTTCCCACAATACACATGCAAAGCCAGAGCTGCCAGAAGTATTTGCATGCAAAGACACATCGTGGTTTCTGTGTGAGCGTTGATTGTGGTTGGTGATGTTTCGCGCACACAAAAAGACATCTCTCTGGCGGTCGACAAGGCAAAAAGAGAAAGGGGGTGGGTGACTATTTTGCATCCTGGGTGGTCTGCCCCCACTTGTGGGAAAATTCAATATTTACATTTTGCAATTAGAACTACTTTTTTCTCACTTTATTTTCCACAACATCGATTACACACTTCCTTGTGGTGTGGAATGCTGCGGTATGAGTGTCGGTCTGTAATGGCATGCACCTGTTTGTTGGTCACCAAGTGAAATGTCGCAGACGACCACTTGATAGGCTTCTCCTCCGCTTCCTGTTTGTCTGTGCAAGGCAAGAAGCTTTGCAGTGACATATTATCTGTGTTTGGCTCTGAAGTTATTTGTGAGCATATTTTGTGTCTAACTGAAAATAAATATTGAGTTTGATGTTGGTAGCAACTGTGGCACTAGTAAGTCTGAATCCTGGGAAGAATTTTGAAAACTGAAAAAATGATGAGATGAACATTGACAAAATAAGCTCAATATTTATTCAATGCAGATGTTGCAGACAAGAGTCTTCATCTTTCATCAGTGTCAGACTAATCATTGCACTGTGTTTCAGTCATCAGTCGTTATTCCATGAAGAGAAAAAGAGCGAAAGAGCAGTGGGACGAGGCAGGCAAGACTTGAGGATGTGGTGGAGAGAATGACAAAGAAGGGAAAAATGAGACCCGGGAAACAGGAGAGATTAAGGGTGCAGAGTCAGACAGTGAGAGAGGAGGTTTCTTAGTGAGCGAGCAGCAACAAGCGAGGAAAAGAGATGGAAAGGAAAGAGGGGAGCCGTAGACGTCATGGCAAATCACTTTCCCTCGAACAGAGTCAGGAGCTCTTCTTAATGCAGCAGCACCAAGGCAACGGTTGGTGTGGGGCTGACATGCTGCCGTGGCTGGCTATGTTGGTGTAACCTCTGCTCCGGGGCCTGGGGGTCTAAAGACGCAGGGCCGCCTGAACGGGGAGGAAGGCCAGATACAGGCATGGACACACTGTGGGAACCGAGCGGCCTTGGCAATATGAGGCCCAAGTGACGGGGAGGCTCACCTAGAGATGCTGCCCGAGTCTCCACTATGAACAAGATGGAAAGGAAGAAGAAATTCCCCTCAGCCCCCACCCTTTCCCCAGCCTCAACACTTACTCACCCCTTTCCTTTTTCTTTTTTCACCCAACTCTTCCTTTGTTTGCTTTGTCCCTGCTTCTTTTCCTTTGCACTTAATGAAGTAGCTGTGCTTTTTCTCTGTCAACTACAAGCCACGACTGCATTGCACCCACTGTGTCTTAGAGCTCACCGTAAACCTAGGTGCTATTTATATATTTTTTGCAACGAAAAAGATGTGCACAGCTTCACCCTGTCTCTTCCGTTTGCTTTCTCCAATACCGTCCAACCCCTATTAGTTGCCTGATAAAAGTCTGGATTTTTTGCTGGTCTTTCTAAGTGTGTAAGTGTCATTGTACGTGTGTGTGCGTACATGTAATTGGGACAGTGGGAGAGAGCTGTATCTGTGGTAATTCTGACAGCTCTTTGAAACTGTATGTGAAGCCACATAAAAGAAGTGTTTAAATAGGGCTTTTATATTTGCCCATCCCTTTGGCCTTGAACTTCTCTGAATGTTTTCTGTTTAGCAGGAAGAGGGCGTGGGGAAAAAAGGGCAGACAGACTAAGAAGGACTGTGGCACTGTCCTCAGTGAGCATGGCCAGCCATCCCGCTTTAACATTTTGGCATCACTTTGGTGTTCCTCTTTCATCACCTTCACTCTCAGTTCTCAGGCTGTGTGGTTTCTGTGTTGGTACCAGGGGGTCTGTGCTCCCAGGTCTTATGTTCCCCTGCTCAATATCCACTTAATATGACCATGGTAAAACCACCTACAGCTTATGGCCCACTTATGATTTATACTATATAAAATGTATGTCCTAGAATCTGTGGGCAAGGTTTTTGTTCCTTTGATATCTCCACACTGGCTGAACATGTTTTTACAATTCAAGCTGCAGTTAAAACATCCATCTTCACCTCTCAGATTTTTACCTTTACCATAACCCTCAAAAAGTCAGAGAAGTAAAGGTTCAGTGTCCATGGTCTGATAATTTGCCATCATAATGAACTGCGCCTTTGAGTAATTTAAACAATTAGTATGCACTGATTATTACTAGGTGTCCAATGGCAACTATTGATAAAATGAGAAAAAAACCTTAAACCATGGTTTTTCTTGGAAACCATTTTTTTCCTTTTTTTATACAAATAGTTAAATTAAATGCAGAATAATTTCAAATTATTTATTACATATTGTCTTTTAAATCAGTGATATAAATCGGTCTAAGGCCAGAGATACACTTGTTTTTAACCTTAACTTCCTAAACTTTGGGTGGTGACCAAAAATCTTTTTGGTCCACCAGCTAAGGCAGTGAAATGTTAAAGAATTCTATAGAATTCTGTGGAATTCTGTGGAATTCCATATAGGAATTCATTTTCCTGTTTATAGTAGTTAGTTTTTGTTGCACTAGTCTGTTAATTTGTAATGAGTTTGTCAGCAGTTTAGTATTACACTTAACAAATTCGATTTTTGCTGTAATGTACTTATGTATAGTAGTCTGCATAAAATAAATATACTTGGTACAATAAATAATATCAGTATTTTGTTTTGTTCTGTCGTTCTGAATTCCTGGCAGAACAAGTGACAGCAATCACACCTTGGATGGTATGTCATGTCCCAAAATTTAGCACATCATGACAGTGACAAATATTGTTTTGAATATTCTGCTAGTGCTAGAATTTGATGATATGAAACCCTACCAGAATTTTCATATTGCACACAACATTCAAAGTGAGCAAGTCTGTTTATGTGCGCAATCCAGGGTCCAAACTGATGCACGATTCGCAAGGCAAGCAAACATGTAGTTAACAGCAAGTTTATCTCTGGCCTTTTGTGTCATATCAAGAGTGAATGGAGCTGGAAAATATAGGACCCTGATTTGTTGGACTTTGGGAACATAGGAATGACATCGCTTTAGTCCTGACAAGCTCCTTTGGAGGTATTCGTTGAGCTTTAACACTTGTTCCCTCAGAGACTGGTTTTGCCTTAAGACAAGCAGAAGCAAAAGTCCCTATTCCTAACCAAATAAATTTAACAGCCAGGGAACGGAAGATGTATTCAGGATCGCTGGACTGCTTACTGACCAAAGCAACATGACACACTGAAATTTCCTTTATCCACTACTTTTCTGTGTAAGCCCAATTAAAGCAGATGACCTCTAAATCTGTAAATGCATTTTCCAACTCTCTGTCAGGATGATAAGGCAAGCTTATCTCTGTCTGTCTTCTCTCTCTTTGCAGCAGGCATGCAGTGTCAGATATTTGTGTTCTCGTTATGATCAGAGTCTCTCAGACAGGTTGAGCCCTGGGGTAGCCCTCGGTCACCTGCTGATGAGTAGGTGGAAGGGATCAAGTCAGCATCACTTCACTACTCAGCAGACACTCTCAGAAAGCATCTGCCTGACAAGTGGTGCTCCAATACAACTGTTCACGTTGTTACAGAGCAGCCGAGAGAGCAGAGAGATTATTATCTTGGCATTACTTGAGTGGTGAAAACACTTGATAACAATTCTGTCTGAAAGCAGCGCGGTAGGAATCATGGAAATGACTTTGATCAGGGGCTGTGTTGTGAGGACAAGTCATTGTGTATGACTGTGATGAATGATTTTAAACTGGATATTAATGGTGGCACTTAGCCTGCAGAAGTGCTTTTACTTTTCCAGAAAAAAGCAGATAAAGATGGAGTAGACATAATTTTTTTTAAAACTGAAAGGTTTAAGGTTCATCGTGCCCATTTTTCTCTAATTCCCTGGCTTTAGTGTGGCAAAACTGCAGGTTGATACAAACATTTTCATTTAGTTTTATTGCTGCAGCTATATACAGAGTGAGAACCATGTTTATGGGCTCATGTTAAGTCAAACCTGTCTGGCACAAGCTGTGACCCAAGGCGATTCAGTGGGCCTTCGTTCTGGACAGTTGCTCACTTTCATCCTGACCGCTGGAATGTAAAACCAAGACATTTTTCTCTCTGCAACAAAGTGTCAAAGATTCTCGCCTTAAGAAATTTGACTTCCCCAACCATGAGTGCCCTTTCCAAATGATTATCATTTAATCAATCTATTTTCCCTGGTAATTTCTATTTCAATAATGAGCTGCAAACTATATTTGCCAGAATGTCTTTCTCTGTTAAGAAAATGAGAAGTGGGTTATCATTCCACTCGGTTACAAATAAAAAGGAAAAAGTTTTACTGCTGCATTTTTAGTCATATCTATATTTAATTAAGAATTCATCAGAGCCACATTTAAAGGGATAGTTCAGCATTATGGAAAATACACTTACTCACATTCTGGCAGGGAGTTATATGAGAAGATTGATGTCACTCTCATTCCCCCACAGTAAATCTGTGAATTGTTGTTTTCACAAAAGTTTTTTATGCAGGTCAAACAAAAAAGTTAAAATGATTCAGAGAGCAAGCTGCAAGGCTAGCCCCATTTTCAGTCTTGATGCTAAGCTTAGCTTACTGGCTCTTGGCAGTAGCTCTAAATCTGATCATCATGTCTGCCTTTCCTGCAGTTTGCAACAAAGTATTTGTCTAACAACTGCCTCATCATTTGCATACTTGTGCTGAATACAAGCAGTTATTATGTTTGCACATTTTGTATTCTGTAAGAAAATTTGGTCACAGCCAAACAAAACTTAAACCTGTGCGCTCTGCAGATTCCCTGTCCCTCCCTTGGGGAACCCATCAGCTGTTGAGACCCCTTTGCCGTAGTACCTTTTTCCTTTCCTCGAGCAGAAAATCACTTTATCAGCAGCTAGCGAGGCCCTTGTGACCACAATTTGTCACTTCATTTAGAATAGTTACAGGGCTGACAAAGCTGTAGACTTCATGTGCAACAGGGGAAGTGAAAAAATGTAGTTTAAATCACACAGACTTTCCTGAAAACACCAGGACAACTGCTTTGTGTGCAACACCAGTGTCCAGCAGTAAAAAAAAACATCCATAGCCTCACACTCAGGAATAATGAGTGCAGAGCTTGTTCAGAGCTTGTTTATTTATCAAGGCTTTAATCTGAACAATATGTTCCAAATGAGGCCCGTGATGCTTCTCTCAACTGTGGCATTGTGGTTAAAATTAGAAAACTCTCTCCTGCTCCCATTTCTCTTCCCCTCTCACCCTGTCAGTGGCCTTTGTTCTCTGTGCAGATGCGGCACTGTGTTGACAACATCCCTGTTGGTTTCGGGGGAGGTTGGAGTCAGTGTTGACGGCACTCTGACCCCCCCCTAGTCTTAAACTCACCTCTAGAGCCCCCTTTCACAAGTACTGATGGCTCGCTGAGGAACCTCAGTGCCGCCCCTCAGCCAGCTGCAGCAGCTCTTAGATCATTAATCCTCTAACCCCCCACCACAAAGCCCACATTTGTTTTTCTGTTCCATTACTCGCTGATTGGGGATACTGTGACTACAGAGAGGATATCAGTGGGACTGTCATCTCAGCCTCTATGCTTTCTAGGGCCCATAGTTGACGTTACACCATCCTTCCTCCTCTTCGCCCTCTTCCCCTTCCCTCCTGTGACCTCTTGGCTGAATAATGGGGCTGCATCTCTCTTTGAGAGTTTGGGGGGGTCAGTGAGGGACGTCATTAGGCTGGTCTGCAGTGGTCAGCGTTGTCAGAGGGGGGTTGGGGGTCAGAGAGAGCCTTGTTTACAGACTGTGTGTGTTTACATTCCTGATGGTGAGCGCCAGCTTTAGAGACTGCTGGAAGTGAAAGGAAATGCTCTTATTCTGCTTAGTAATGGAAAAATCCAACCCAATACATCAAGGAATCCGGACGAAAAAAGCCAAGTTATTTATTTGGTGGGTTCTTGCCAATGCATTCTGGGTAGAAAAGGGAGATGACTTCACTGATGAATTTGAGACTTCCTCAATGGACAGAGGCATGGGAAAAAAACACATGACCCTCTGCAGTGTTTAAGTACCACAGTGAACTCTGTTGTTCGCCATGTAAATATGTTAATTGCAGCAATAGCTTGTCCTGCAGATTTAAGGCAAATAATGGTTTGCTCTTTTGCTTTAAATCATTAAACCATTCATCATTCAGGCATGCAGGGTTGCAGTGAACTGATTAACTTTTTGATTCAATATTTTTTTGGAGTTATCAATTAATTTAATATCTACAAAATAGAAGAAAAAGGCCTATCACACATACAAAGAGCCCTTTGATTAATCCTAAAATGTATTGTTTTGTCGGACTAGCAGTACAAAACCTAAAGATATTCGGTTTGTTGTCCTAGATTGGCAGTTTTTCCTTTACTGATCATCAAAATGGCGGCATATTAATTTTCTGTTGAACTTATCAGTTGATCAGGGTCATTCCTATCTATGTTCCCACAGTAAGGGAACTAGTTCAGCCTATAATGAGTTGTATATACTCCAAATGAATCAATCTATAATTGCAGCTTTACAGGCATTCAGACCTTATAGCATAATTTTCTGAAATGAGCTGTAGCATTATATGGTTTATGTAAGTGTCATTTACAAATTTACATTTGGTGCTTCCATTTCACTACAGCATTGTACACGATCAAATTTATGGCCAAAAAGAACAAAAAAGTTTTTTTTCGCTGTGTCATGCTTCATATTGCTTTACACTGATGAGGAGACATCTTGCGAGGAAATTACATTTCATAAGTGAAATGTGTTAACAGAATTACAAGCACATCCTCAGACTGAACAGACAGTGACTTTCTTTGCATCAACTAGTGGTCTAGTTAAGCGGTGTCAGTCAGTACAAGTGTGAGTAAGAGTGAAATATTTGTTTGAGCCATAATTTTTTTTAATAACACAATATTTAGAGTTACAAGACGTGACACGGTTCTGCACTGATTAATTACAGTGTTGACTTTGAATTAAGCCTATAATTGAGGTAATGATACACTAACCAATTGTCGGTGAAAATATGCAGCAGGAGAACAAATTGAAACATGAATGTGTAAAAATGGCAAAAAGTGCTGTTGTCTTTCATTTATCAGTGTTGTAACGTCCATTCAGTCAACTACGGTTTCAAATAACAATCCCAAACTTAAATCCCAAACTTTTTCTAATTTCAGCAATGTGCAGACTTGATGGTTTGCCTTGTACGATAGTACAGTTGCTGGTTCGTTAATTTGGACTCTTTGTTTTGACAGGAGCTATGAGTTGAAAAAGTGACCCTTCTTTGTCCATTTTACACAATTTAAATGTATTTTATAGATAAAGTTAATTAAATCAAGAAAATTATTTGCTTGTTGCAGCTCTTATTTGCTATGAATGAATGCAAGTCACCTGATCACTTGTCAATTTCTGAGTTTTTTCTGTCTTTTTACTGGCAAATGTTTTCAGGAAAGTAAGAAAGTTTTGCCTGTTAGATTCAGTTTTTTCTACTCAGCCCTCACGCAGTCTGATTGAAATACAGTAGGAGCAGTGATGGAGAGGTCATTAAACACTTGATATGTCTGTATGATGAAGTGATTGTGCTGTCTCACAGCAGTTAGATGAAGCCTATATCCAGTCAGTTCCAGCCCGTCGAACTTCACATTTCTAAGCTTTAGTAGTTAATGCCTGCTTCACAGCTTACACAGAGAACCATTCACTTTATACCTCAGTTTGACAGGAAACAACTAAAAATATCACACTTGTGCCGTAATTGCTACGTTGCCATCTTTATAGTTGGTACTGTATCTGGTTAAAGCAACCACCAATGAATGTAATTGCTGTGTGCAGAGGGGAGAGTGTCATGTCAGTTAGCTCTGGTTGTATAAATATAAGGTATACAGCTGGAGTAAGTGCCACCCTTCCCGTATATAAAATATGCTGCATGAGGCCAAAAAGTCATTAACAGTGGAGGACACATGCCAAGGAGGGTGAAAAATCCCTTGAAAGGTACAAATGAATTTCTTGTCACCTCATCTCCTTGAGGAAAACTGTAACAAGTTATGCTCAATTATTCAGTGTGATATGCATTAGACCTCCGACACTTAAAGTGTGTGTCATGTCAGCCTCTCTCTGCACTCTTGTACTATAGCTCCATGATTCACTTAATTACTGTAATAAGTGTTTTTCTTCTAGAGGTGGTCCGGAGGTCTGTGAGTCATAGTCTATTAAGGCCAAACATGCCAAAGGAAAGGCACAGCACCAGATGCTCCGTCTATGATCAAAATCACAGAGAATGTCCATTATTTATTCAGAGAGTTTGAGCCTGAGAAATGTTTTATAAATGATGCATCCAGTCACTTGCTCTTTACTCTGCCAGCTCATCATTGTCACTGTCACTTTTGTTGGAAAGCACACGCTACGAAATGCTCATGTAGGCATCAGCAGTTTGAGGAAGTAGATACAAGGATCTGGTATCGTGTTTTCTTGATGAAAACACATCCGTTGTATCATATTAGTGTTTGTATAATACGTAAACAGGCAATTGAAGAGTAATAATTTGAACAATGCTCTATTTTTTAGATTAAAGAATCTGAGCAAGATTTACAAATCAACATAGAATATTACAGGGTCATTTTTTTCAATTTTTTCTCCTGTAGTTTCCACTTATGCACCTTATGAAACTAAAAGAGGTCATAATATATTGTTAGACTAGACTAAATAACTTGTTTATCAAATCTAATCAAAGATTAGTTCTGATTATATTATTTTATTGTGACTATTTTCCAGTTGTGCCAAATCTGATGAGGGAAACTTTGATTATGCATCAGACTATGAAGCATGGTTCAGTAGGCATTCGGTGTTGGTTTTGAATTTAATTTGTTAAATGAAGCAATGAATGAAAAATCAATTATGAAGGCTATGAAAAGTTATTTTGCACAAATTGAGCACTCAGAAGTATAAATCAGAACTGCATCGATAAGTTGTAAATATTTTGAAAACAGGACAAGTCATTTTCTTATGAAGACATGTTAAAACTAATAGTTTTATGTTTTCAAATGTGGGAATGGGCAGATTTCACAGTTTAATAATTGAAATATATTTGTTTTTTATGTTTTAAAGACCAAGCAATTAGTCAAAAAAACAAAAAGTCAAGAAACCAATGCCAAAAAAATTTAATAATTACATCCATAGTGAAAATTTTAGCCATTCTCTAACCATTTACTATTGTAGTACTACAACACAGGGGTTTTAGCATAAAAGTAACTAAAAATGAATGGTCAAAATATTTACACCTGAAGTTGAGAGATCCTGACTTTCTCTAAATGCATCAAAGTTCAAGAATACTAAATCCTGAATCTCCCATAATGCAACTCAGTGGCAGCTTTGCCCTTCAGTACAGTATCGGCAGAGTTTCCTTTTAACGGATAAAAGAACACTGACACTGAATAAGATTCATTCATTTCTGTCACTATCCCATCTCTCATCATCTATCAGACATGAATAATAGAAAGTAAATACATACAAGTGATAAAAAATTACAACTTCTTAAATTCTTTTCATGTAAGCACTTTTAATGTTAAGCCATAGATTTGAACTAAGTTAATGTCTGAGCATGTTAACAGTTTATTGCTTCTGTTAAACTAAGCTTGCATGTTCCTGTTCTTTTTTCCTTTGCCCTCAGATTCATCTGAGGCTTCATTGTTAGTGGACATAAGCAGGGAGGCACCCTGGGTTTTGAAGTTGTGATCACAGTTTCGGAAAGCACAGGATCAGTCAGTGGTCATGATTCCTAAACATTTAGAATGTGTGAAGGATAAGTGTAAACATCCCGAATGGAAGCAGTTGATATTTTTATTCACAACTTTTTAGAGGCTTGCTGGACAGCCAACAGTGTGTCCCTTCATTAGCTGAAGGGGATCTAGGCAAGAGGGGGGAGAGATGCTAAATTTTGTGTTAATGTTGACGTCTGCAACTCTGCATTTCATCAAAACCATTTTCTTGGGGGGGGTGAGGGGTGAGGTTAGTCTGCTGCCCTGCTCAACTTGGAAATACACGGCATTTTCACAGTCTGCTGTGATAATTTTGTTTGTTGGTTCCTGTCCTTTCCCCAACCTCGTCCTTACTGCCTTTGAGGCCACCAAGAGACACAATAGTAGGTAGCAAATGTAACAATCAGTTTGCTAATTTCAATATCATTTGTTGTACATTCATTTAAGAAGGCACTCATAGAAGGATAATGACAGTATGGTGGTACATTATTCTCTTTATTCTCTTCATTCACTCATCTCTCTTCATGTTTTGTTAATTGTCACTTTGCTTGAAGGTTTGAGCTTTACTGTCCAAAATGACAAACTTGCAAAATTTCATACCAGAGGGTAGTTTAACATTCTTAATCAAATTTGAGGTTTTTTGTTTTTTTTTTTAAAATTTGGGATCTTTTTCCTGCTGTGGTTCAATTGATCTAAAATCAATGAAGAGACGCTGAGCCCTTTTTCCAGGCCTGTTGTCACTTGGCTTTTTGACGTAGTAGGCAAATTCATTTCCAGAGCCCATCATGATGTCATGCATTTGTAACCGCTTTGAAGCCCCAAGCTTGGTATTATGGCTGTTGCCATCTTGTTTATTTTTGTTATTTTTGTTATTTTTGTTGTACTGGATGAGAAGGTGGAGCTGGAGAGGTTACGCATTGTGTATTTGACTGACAGCAGCTGTCAGTCCAACTGACTATGCTTTTAATTATGCATAACTGTATTCCTTTATATATTTTTAAAAAGTGAGCTGTATAAAAGTTCCCTCCCCATACAGATGCCTGAAATGGGTATATAAGCTATAGAGACCAAACATTTTTTTTGTGCCAGGCTGTAAAATGTTATCTCTGAAAGTTGTATATTTTAATATTAGGGCCTATGAGGATAGACTCGCTTTTGCATCCAGCTTCCAACGGCCATTCTGAGAACTGCAGTTTCTTTTTGGCACTTTTTTGTTGACTTCACACAACAAATACTGTTTATACTGTGAGGTTAACTCCATGTCATCATAGGCATCAATTACAGCAAATACATGGAGGAAGTGTCACTATCAGTTTTTTGTGCTTCACAGCCTTTCAGGCTCTCTGCTGCTCAATACCTAAAGTAATTACCCTGACCCTAACCCCATCCTGCTCAACCACAGCTCTAAGTATAGTGTAAGTGCGGTTCTAAGATGGATAATTACAATACTTGTTCCTTTGTAATTATACGCAGTATGACAAACACTGTGATCCCAAGAACACCTTTTTATGGAATTGAACCCAGCACCCTTCCTCGTCCACCGCAAAGAGCTCATGGAAATGAAGGATTTCATCTGAAAATGCTTTCGTCAAGGAAGAATGTTTCGTCTCTAATGCGTAACCCCAACTGTCCAAATGTTCTGTTAGGAAAACGCAGCTGAATGCTTTACAGCTCTCGCTGACTGAATGCATCAGTTGGTCCATATATTTTAGACTATTATTTTGAAGTTGGCTGCAGGCAGTGCGAGTAAAGCTATACCTATGGGTGTCCCAGTTCCACTCAGTCTATTTCTGTATCTGAAGGAAAGGTGATGGGTTGAAGGGGGGCAGGTTTGGGGCAAAGCAAACAGCGAGGGTCTCAACACTCAAAGTAAACATTACCCTATGTTTGAACTACACACCTTCGGCCCTACAGTTCTCCCACACACTCGCGCTCTCCCCTCTGAGTCCTATTCCTGCTAACACCCCCTCTAGCCAACCCAGCTAAATACACCGCTTATCCCAGGACCTGCCCATAAATCAGGGAGGAAAAGCCCCTCTGACAGGGTCTCACCTCCACGGCCAGCAGCCCTTACTTTGCAGCGCTGACTTACATATAGGGGCTGTTTTTGAAGAAATGGACTAATGGCTTTTCAGAGTAACTTTCCTAATAACCACCTCTGAGGATATAAAGGTGTTTTATCAGACAATTATAATAAATCCCATTTATATGCTAACCTAGCCCTGCAACCTTTCTTCCTCCGTCCTCCAAAAATGAAAAGTCTGCTTTGCTGAGCCAAGAGTAAGTGGCGATGTGTTAAGGGATTTAGAAGTCTGACACACGGTAAAGTTTAAAGTTTTATTGAGCATACAAAAGAGCATGAGGTGAATCGGTTTCAGGGGAGAGAAAACATGCTTCTTTGTTGTACAACTTGGTTTCATCCAAGAAAATCATTGAATTCAATATTCTGAGAATGTCAGTGGGTTTAAACACAGACTCAAGCTATTTGTGGCTGTAATATGCTCAAAGTGCATGAACCGGAGGAGAGCTGCAACAACAGCAATATTCAAAATGACACATATCCCCGGAGGAAACTGTTAAAACATCAGAGCATTGCCCAACGTTTCTTTCTTCTTTGGGTTTTTTTGTTTTGACTTTGTTTATCCATCCTTGTCTCAAAGCGCCAACTTCCCTCTCCACTGCCTTAACTTGTTCCCAACAACTGTGATTCCTCAACACAAAAGCATAAAAGAATCTCTCAATGAAAAACAATCTTTTCATTTGGACATGAGTCAATTATCAGGGAAGCATTACTGAGCAAGCTGCACCTTTTTTTCCCTCAAGCATTCAGAGGATTGTCCTTTTGATAGAAGCAAAGGATGTATTGATTCGTACATGTTTATTCTCATGGCAAAGACATGTTGGTATTCTAATAAGACCAGAACATTCAGTGTGTGTTGTCTGTGTGTCCATTAGAAAGCTCTCAGTAACTTTTATGAATGGGTCTTTTAAACAATGCTTTGATGAACATGAGCTTTTGTAGCTTGTGTGGCAGGATTTCTTATTTGTATACATTTCATTTGGGCAGCTCATGCCAAAAGAAATAATAATGTGGAGCTTTTATGTGTTCATTTAACTTTATGATCACATTGTACTTGTTTTAATGTGTCTCACTTCGTTTCCAGATATTTGGAAATACCAGTAGGTTCCTTATGGTGGACAAACAGTTTGCAAAAGTTATTTTTATTATTAACTGGTGCTATAGCTTTACATTTCTACAGAAGTTAAAAGATAAAAGCAATATTTGCAAAGAGATATAGTTGAAGTGCAGATTGGACTACTTGCACAGATAGAGGGAGATTTTGGAGAAGGGAGCAGCTTTTGCACATTTGGTTACATAATTTCAACGGTTTGGGTGGTTTTACCAAACATAGAAGCTGTTTTGTTTATTTAAAACCAGCCTGAACGCAAAGCAAGCTGCTTTCTGACATCATTTAAAATTTCATTGAAGTTATTATGTATCACAACGTGGCAGTTACATAACATCACAACCCAATATCTGGTGCTTGGCACTCAGAAGTTGCCTAAAGCACAGCATCAAATTGTTCTAGATAAAAACAGAGTTATGCTGAAAACAGATATATATAATTGTAATTAAGCATTTTGTATTTATGCTTTAAATTTTTTCTTTTGAAAAAAATATCACACTTATACAAATTCAACTCCTGCGTTCTGCTTTCAGTCTTTGAACTATAATTGCAGTTTCAGATTTCAGGCATGCTTTAAAAGTGTATGTTTTTAAGTATGCATGTGCGAGTGTGTATGTGTAAGAAAGAGAGAGTCTGAGAGTGTGTGTGTTTTTGTGTGTCTCAAAGTGGTAAAAGTGAGAGTCTGAAATCTTACAGACTGAAATGATAAAGTGCACTGATGCTCTAGTTGGGAACATTAATAACAAGATGAAAAGAGGGACTCTTTGAGTTTCTGTCATAATGAATATTAATTGCAATAGAAACTTGGCACCAAGAAACTCAACAATGAGACACATTATGTCTTGCATTACTGTTATTACTGCATTTTTATTATTATATTTTGTTGTGATTAATGTTTACTCTATTGAAAAGCTCTTCCTCAGATGACACAACCTCTTCTGCTCTTTTCCTGTCTGTAAGGAGAAAGAACCTAGGCTGGTGCTCAAGAGTACTCATTTTGTTCTCACATAATATAAATCAATGCAGGGCACATGGAGAACCTGCATCACTAAATGACTTAGTGGTAAAAAGAGGAGCCATAACTGTGTCAGGAGTTACATTCATTATTGAATGTTGCACTGAAACTAAAATACTATAAGAGCCAATAAGAGCCAAATTTGTTTAAATGAGCAAAATTATTACAAGACTGATGGCACTGTTGAAAGAAAAACCTTAATTGGTTTTGCTTTATTTGGAAAGATCATTGTCAATGCTTTGACTGTGTTTGCTATTTTTTAAACTTAAAACCCTGACTCAGACATCTAAACGCTTTAGCAAAGCTAACAAGGCTCTAGAGACAGTGAAAGGTTGTGTTGATCTGTCTGGCAGTCCAACACTGCATGGATAAGAATAAAACTCTGTCCAGTGCTGGTCCACAGAGGATAAATGCTTTTTAATTTGTCAATCCTTACATTTTTTTTATTGAGAGCCATCAGCAGGTTAATATTTTGGTTTTTTTAACAGCTGCCTAATGCATTGCAATAAAATTTGCTACACATGCTCAGACATATACGTTTTCCACTCAGGTGGAATAGTTATCTCTCTGGTTATTATTTTAGCTTGTATCTAGCAACATTATGAGGTCACATTATCAGATTATTAAGTATTTCTTTAAAAAAGGTTGCTCCTGGTCTTACGCTAAAAGAAAATTTGAACCTGTTCTATACTTCAACCATCATACTTTGATTTCGTCTACATTCACGATATTTACAAGCATAATTTTATCAGCTTTTTAGCTCTAGTCTATTGTTAAAAGTCCTGCCTCTTTCATCAAGTCGTGACATTGTTACTTGCCACAGTCAAGGGCTTATGGGAAATTGTGTCATTAAATGCCACTTTGAAATAAGGACACTAAAACAACAACTTTAGGATCTTTTTTAGAAAAAATGACAACCCTTAATTAAACATATGGAGTGAGCCACACTTACATACCGTTGATTAAGCCTATGGGCTTGTAGTTATTTGCTTTGTATACAGATTTTATTGTGATACTCTTAATAAAGTTTTCTTCTTGAAAAAAACCTGGAAGTTCAGCTTTCATTTTGACTGCTGATCGCTATTGTGAGCATGTGAGCAGGCATTTAGCACAAAGCCTCTCTGTGCTTCAGTACAGACTCACAGAGTTGTTACCAGCTCTATGGACTCTCAGTCTTGTCAAAGTTAACCTTGACTGAGACACTTAATACTTCTTAGACAATTACCAAGTGTCATGGGTGTCGTGTCGTAGGATGAGTATAAATACTAATGTCTTTATGTTCTCTATGGAGTAATGCTAGAATTAATAAACTGCTATTGTGATGTTTTCCTGATGTTGGCCTGAAGGCATTCAAAACCATTTGTATGGGGTTTACTAGGTTGAATTTTGTGCTGTAGATTTTCCTCTGAGGTCTGTGCATTCTGCACTGTCACTGTCCTCCTTTGCACAGCAGACTTCATGTCCTCCAGGAATAGGCAGATATAGCCAATATGCTAAGCTCAGGGGTTTAGGTTGCAGGTCATTTCCCAGTGGGATCAGCCAGCTCCTGCAACGGGCTTGTGATAAGAGTGGATATTGGAAGCTATGTAAACCTTGTTAAGCCGCCCTTCCCCTGTGTGCAGGGGGGTAATCCTGAACACCTGGGATAGTTAACTGGAATTTTGTGGGATTAGGGGCTCCATGAGGCAAACCTGATCATGCTTCTGGATAAATCCATTTCCATTCTTATCTTTTCACATTATCTCTCTTTTATAATTCAGACTCAGTCCAGCAGTTACGCAAGAGTTATCTTTATACTGAGCTATTTTACCTCTGCCCATATCTGTTCTTCAGGGCTCTGAGAACTAGTCAAGCATTAATGTAATTTAGTTTGTCTGGGATGAAACATCCCGCATCTGTTTCATACTGTAGGCTGCTTTACAAATTAAAATCTGAAATGTGTGCCTTTGAGCTCAATGAAAGTTGTTTTGTTTGTCTTTTTATGGGATTGTATTGGGTTGGTTTTCAGCTGTTCTAGCAGCATGTCCATCTGTCAGTCAGTCCACCACTTTCTTCCAGACTAAAATATCTCGGCGACAGTTGGATAGAGTACCATACAAATATGTACAGATATTAATGGTCCACAGAATGATTATAATATGACTAATTATATGACTATAATATTGACTTGGGCCTTTTATGTTTTCTCTGTCATCATTAGATCAACATTTTTGGTTTTATTAAAAATATTGGTGCAGCTCTTGAATAGATTCCTGTTGAATCCTGTTGAATGTGGTACAGGTATTAGTGGAGGGTGACACCTAATGACCATGGTGGTCTCCTGACTTTTCTTCTCATGCCAGCCGTTACAGGAGGACAACATTTCAATTTTTCTTGTTCATTTCAACTAAGCACCCACAAAACTTAATGACATTCCCACAAGTTCTAGCTGTATTTTTGTTCAGTGCCAAATAGAAAATTTTAGCACGCTAACACGCAAAAACAAGACTCTGACTATGGTAAATATTATACCTTCTTAAAATTTGTATGTTAACATGCTGATATTAGCATTTAGTTTATAACACTGCTGTGCTTTACAGAGCTGCAAGCATGGCCATAGACTTAAGCAAAATAAAAAAAAAATGTTAGCTGTTGTTCAAGACTTCATCATTTTTAAATTATAGTTATATTTTTTGTCTTCACTCAGGAGCTGACAGCAAGCATTTTTAATATACCAGAAGTGCCCCAAGACTTAATTGTTTTAATGATTTTTTCTGCCATTTATTATTTGCACTCTTCTTAGGTGTTTTTTTTCTACAAGTCTTTTTAAAAATTTTAATTAGCCTTTTTCAGAGACAAATGTCCAGTTGAGTCATGGTCACCGGCACACAGTCAAAAAATGGCTATTGTAATTAGAAAGAAGTGGTGGTGTTTGTAATTTTGAAAAATGGCACCATTTTCTCCAAGTGTTATTTCACATTTATAGCTACACAATTTGTGTTCATAATCACCGTTTTCTGTCTTTGTATGTTTTTTTAACTCTGAATGAGAAAACTTTCACCACATTCACCAAAAAGTTTTACATTATGAAAGAAGGTAAAAAAAACTTATGAAACCATCAAGAACGTTTTAGCTTCCTCAGCTAACCACCCTCTCCTTCTTTCCTCCTTTTCTAGATGTGGACGAGTGTGCAGAGGCGCTTGACAACTGCAGCATCGATGCCATCTGCCAGAACACCCTGAAGTCATACAAATGTATCTGCAAGTCAGGCTATAAAGGAGATGGCAAACATTGTGAAGGTAAAAGTCTGACTGGATTAATGTGCTCATTTTCACCTGTGGTTGGAGGCACAAACTTTCCTTTTACAGTACATTGAAGTAAAAGCCACATTTCTCATGTTGATTTGCCTTATCTCTTGTAACGTAAGCCCCTGGGCCAGTGACAGGCTTGATAAGAGCTTCTGTCTCACTCAACATAACTCATTAGTTTCAAGACTCTCCTGAAGAGGGGGGAGTGAGCGGCGGACGGAGGAAGGGAAAAGCCAGGTGCAGAGTGCTCCTTTGTGACAAGATGAAATGAAGCAGTAAATTTCCTACACATGTTAGAGGAGAGAATTAAGATAGCGGCTGAAACAGCAGTCAGAGGCCCTGCCAAGCAGTCAGGGATATTTCCACAGCCAGAGGCAGACCTCGTAGACTGTCAGACACAAGTATGTTTTTGTAGCCTTTTTCAATGTGCCCAAAGCCTCCGGATCATTATATCCCACAATTTTTATTAGTATTATTACAAAACCACATTTCACAATGTCAATTTTTTCCTTACTATTATTATTCTTTCATTTACTTGACCGAGTGTTTTTCATGGCCTTGTGCCTGTAGGTCATAAAAGTTTGCTTTATTGAATCTATTATAAATATGTGCCAGGTTGGGTTTCCATTGAACTGAAGGTTTGCTTATGGCTTCTCAAGGCTGATATACTGGTATAATTTAAATTTTTAAAGCAAATTCCAAAAAATAAGAAAAATAATACTACGTCTTTTTAGTCAATGGTGGTAAGATTTTGAAGAGCATGTTGTCTGGCTGCTTGTTGAATATAAATTTGAACTAAAAGTTCTGATTGCATTACTACACCTAATAATGTTTAAATAGGGCAGAAATGAAATGAAGATGATGAAAAAAATAGCATTCTCCTGTTTCAATGGTGGTTGGCATGTTTTTGGCGACAAAACCAGGTATTTAAAGTGAAAACTCAATGTTTTTATAACCCTGGCCAAGGAGTTTTTTGACTAAACCCAACAAGACCTTAATCAAAGAAATGTAAAGTTTCAACATAAAAAATATAACATACAACTCAAACATATCTGTGGTTTTCAGAAGCACACAATGCCAGCATTAATTCTGGCAATTGGTTTGTGGTCCTATAATAACCAGGTGCCCATATGAACACTGACACAGGTTTTGCCTGCTGTAAGCATTTCTCTGTTCATACTGGCCAGTGAAAGATCCCTTCCTAATGTTACTTTAATGTAATAAATAGGCCTCATTTTGTGCATAGAAGTATTCCAAGGTTTATATGAAGTTAATATGATTTGGTCAGATATTGTGGGTATCTTCCAGAGTGTCATTTCACTATAAAATTCTCCTTTTGTTTTGTTTTCTGGTTGAGCTGCAGTGAAGGGTTTGGAACAAAAAGATTGAGTTTGTTTAAGGTCTCTGAGGGACTTTAGCTGGCAAAGTATGGCAATAAACGAAAAACACTCATAGGAGTTGAGAGGCTATTTTCCTTTTTTTTAAAACTGTTTCACACTTAGTCATATTTAAATTTTAATGACTTTAAAAATTTGTTTGCATAGTATTTCTCATATTGGCTTTTGCTATTATTGGTTTATTATCTTTGAAGCATCTGCAGCTTTTTGTCTTAGAAATAAATCATAATAAATGTGCTTTTTAAAATATTCTTACCCTGTTGTCTTACCAAAAAATACTGACAGTTGGCCTTAGTTTTGTTTTAGTTAGTGGAAATTTAAAACACCAGGGAGAACAATGCAATTAAGTCCAGGATCTTAATATTTCTTTACCTGCAGAAACTTGAATATTTTGTATTTTATTTTATGTAAGTAGTTTGACAGTAAAACCAAAAACAGTTATTCTTATTATTACATCCATTTCATTTCAGTGTCAGAATTAAATGAATGATTTCAAGATTTTTTCTTTTTAATTGTCTAAATAATGAAATCCACCTCTTGTAGATGTACAGAGACAAAAGTTTTTATACACGAGACAAGATTAAATCAAAGCATCAAATAAAAACAAATTAAAAGCTGTTAGAGGAAAATTACTTTTGTGTTATTGTATGGTGAGTGTTTTCAGTTTTAGAGAGGGGTAGAAAAGTGATGTGTGATTGTGTGCTGTGATCAGGGAATGACAGAGATGTGCAGGACGCAGAGAGGCAGGGAGCAGGAGAGTGTTTCTTTGTTTCAGTCCCATCCCTCTGCTGTCAAGTCCAATTAAGCTCTGACTGAGTCAGCTTCAAAGAGGAGCTGAAGGACCAGGATCATCAGCCCTAAATGGGCCAGTAAGTGCTGAGTGGAAGTGGGTTGTGTTCTCAGTCCACCTTGTTCGGGTCTCCTCAGTACGGGCCCCTTAACCATCATCATAACAATAACAGACAACTCCTCTCAGGCTGTCAGACCCATATCTGCAGTCTCTCTTTATCTTTCTGCTGCTGCAGTCTCATTTAGGTGTCACAGTTTTTTTTAGTTTTAGCTACTAGTACTGATGAACTTTGAGGCTGGATCGATTTATCTCCTTGATGGTTGATGGTATTTGTTTTCCTTTAAATTAGTAGTAGACCAGCTTGTATCATCAGTAATGTCACTGATTTAATGGAGATTCCTCTCTACAGTGCATTTGAGGCATGAAATAGTTTGATCCTCCATAACTTTATTGTCTTTTTTAGTCTAAATTATTTAGGGTTTTACTTGTTATTTTATTAAGTTTGTATTTTGTATAAACCGATATTTATGTGCTCATAGCTGTAAATGTTACAAATGACTTCATTCTCTGGATCTCAGTAGAAAGCTTTTAGTACCCCAAAGAACAAAAAGCTGTTTCAGAGGCTTTTACTTCCTGCCAGCAATAAAATTCCAAAGAGAATAAGCAATGTCTTGGCATGAAATGGGAAAAAAATTAGGATATTAAATATGGCAACAAATATCTCCATTAATATGTAAAAACAAAACTATATCAGTGAGGCTCTGTTACATTAGTAACAGGTGAACCAGCTAATTACCACAGCTGTTTTTCTGGTCCCTGTTTACCTAATAGGAGCTCTTATGAAAGTACAGATGGAGTAAACTGATCACTTAAATCCTCCTTTATTGCGCCAAATTGCTTAGTAAGCTTAGCACTCACAGATTTTGAAGAAACATTTTTAAATTTTGAGAAAAATGCTTATTTACCTTCTAACAGAGAATAAGATGAGAAGATTGATCATTTGTAGCCACAGCCGGCTATCCTAGCTCAGCATAAAATCTTGAAAAAATTACATGCAAAAATTCAAAGTTATTTGGCCAAAAGCAGTGACTTCCTGGAGTTGTGTCATCACAGTTATGTTGGTATGTTGGCAACCAAGAAGTCACTTAACCATCTATAAAACTCAAAGGAAATTCCAATGCCTCAAAGGATTAAAGTTATCCTTTGTGAGCATTAATAATTTGACCTGGAGGTGTACTGATGAATTCATGGGACAGTATCTTAACAGGAAATCTACCACATCAGTTGTATTCATAAAGCACTTGGTTTCTTCACCATTTTGTTCTCACTGAAAAAGTGAGATGTGTCCTTCACTTTTAAGTACTATTGCCGCCTTTGAAATGAAGAAGTCTCCAAGTCTGATGTCAGAGAGGAATGTTGCTTTTGTAATATAAAAACTAAGTTGACATAACAGCTGTTGTAAAGTGCTGGAAAGATTTGGTAAACTACTTTACAGAGAAACTCAGAATCAATATTAACACCAAGAATGTGAATGTTCTGTTCCACTACTCTCCCAAAATTAATTTATCAATCTTTTCATCACTTTTTTGAAAAATTCTTTATCATTAAAATGACATATCTAAAAGTAAAGGCCAACCTTAAGGGTTTTTCTGACACATGTTGATCAAGCAGGAACCTCTGGGGCTGAAAATGGAAGCCAACACAAAAATACCAAAAAATTGCAGTTTTAAATTGCCATTTGAGGCAGGCTCCAAGACCAAGTTCATTCCCATTACAGCAGAAATAAACATGTTTGCATCATTGAAGAAACATTTGTTTTGGCCTCTATAGCTCATTTACCTTTTAATCACAGCTGTATGGGGGTTGATGTTTTTTACATAACTTAATCGTTTAATTATATTAAGACTTAAAGTTATGCATAATTATGAGCATGATTGCTTTGATTAAAAGCAGCTGCTTGTTGTTTCTGTCACAGTCTTTGGTAAGTATGAATTTTCCCCAGCTTCATCTTCTCGTCCAAGCACGCTCACTTCTGGCTCCAATAAAAATTTTTAAAAAACCCAAAACAAAACAAAAAAAACATAGTAATAGCAATAATGCCAAACTCAAGGCTTTAAAATGATACTCTACAAGTCAATGGGTGAGATTACAATGGCTAATTACCTTACTGTCTATGATATTAACATGTACCTCATGTACTTCTGTTAAAAACTAGGAAAATATGTGTGAGAATATGGAGAATTTTTATTGTAGACTGGATTTATTATTTTTATAATTGCTATTATTTTTCTTCTCAGTTACATTATTATTTATCATCTCAACTGTATTATATAATGTTTTTCCATTTATTCAGACTATAAGAAATAATTGAGGAATTAGGAATCATGTAATTATGTTACATTTGTCTTTGATTAGTGCTGTCATTTTACTGTTATTTTTGTCTACTTTTTACATCTTTCAAAAAATATTAAAACAAAAAAAACCCCTCCCCACCAAAGAAGAAAAACAACACACAGTCATAGTTTGTGTTGATCAAACCAGCTAGGCATGAAGTGTTAATTAGTGTGCCTTGGAGTTTCTGGTACACCCGTTTTCCTTACTTCTAACAGAGCCAAGCTCACCCCCCCATTTTCCAGTCTAACTTGCTGCTTGTTGTAGATTTTTTGGATGAATATGAGAGCTATATGGATTTTTTTTACATCTAACTCTTGACAGGAAAGCAAATAAGTGTGTTTCCCATTATGTCAAACTATTCTTTTAAGATTGCTCCTACATCCTAACAGCCAAATGATTGCTTTAAACTTTGCAGGACCTGGTCTCACATCCTTTTGTTTCCTCTCTCTGCAGATGTTGATGAGTGTGCAACTGAATACAATGGTGGCTGTGTCCATGAGTGCATCAACATCCCAGGAAATTACAGGTGCACATGCTATGATGGCTTCCGCTTGGCACACGATGGGCACAATTGTCTAGGTGAGTGTGTGATGTTTGAGAATGTGTGTGCACTTACCACAGTGTGTGTGTGAGTGTGTGTTAAACAGATTTTTTTTTCTTATATATTTTTTGAAACTGACTTAATTAGGCAGGAAAACGGTGCCATATATAAGGCTTTTGTCAGGAGAACATGTATATTAAACTGCATGTGTCATATTTCATACTCAGTCTGACATAACTCTTGTGGTTGCATAAATTCTTTTTTCCGTATCTCTAATGTCACATCATGGATGCTAATATATGTTTCATGGCTGAATTGAGTGCTTATTAGACTGCTGCATCAGATATTTGCTACTTTCTCATTTCACATATCAGGTAATATCCAATGTGTTCTCAAAAAATGAAAAATGAGATCTTTTTTCTAATAAGGCTGACGAAAATGGGTGAATTTATGAAGAGCTTGACCCTGAGCTGGGAGCTCTGAGTGAGCCGTCAGCAGACCGTACTTTCCCATGGTTTAATATTTCACCAGGGTGCCATTCATATTAACCTCACAAAGAACGTATTACGCTTAAAAGGTTATGAAATGAAGGTTATGAAATGAAGGAAAAAACACTTTCTGCTGCTGGGAGCTCCTAAACATAGACATCATTCACCCACCCTCCCAATTATGTCGTTCTGTCTTGCTCCTTCTCCCCTCACACCCATGTTACATTCCTCTGTTTTGTTTTGAAACCCCCAAGTCAGACCCTGCTGCTCCGCAGAAATCATCTCCCAACCTCATTATGATGCGTTTCATTTGATATCTAAAGGAAGCTCAACTCGGTAGCTTCTGTGAGTTTGTTGTGGAGAAAAGTAACAGATGACTTACAACAACAACAGCTGATTTCACATTTGGGTGAAGTGATGACAGAAAGACTTATCAGCACTTAACAATGATTCATTGTACAAGGGCTTCACATGCGGGCATACAAGGCAAGCACACTCATATCAACCCCCCATTTACTTGATGAGGTGGGATTAAGGCACACTGGAATGGAAAACACTCACTTCTTTAGATCGATAATAAACCTGTTCTGACTTGACATTGCCCTTGTGTCTCAGATTCTCTCTTTCTCTCACTCTTACTGTATTTGCCTCTTTCCTATCTTACCTTGCTCTCAGTCTCTATCTCACTCATGCCCTTGTATCTACAGTGTAAAGCAGGACTATTTTCCAAGCCATTTAGCAACGGCGTTCAGCTGTGTGTGGATCATTTGCTGTGCCATGGATCAGCTCCTGCCTTGCGTGCAGGTGTGTAATTGCAATATATGGTTGTGTGGCTGCTGCTGTTGCATCAAACAGGGTTGCATCCATCGATTCCTTTGATATAATTCGTCATAGTGAAACACACACTATCAAACAAACTTTCGAGTTTATTACTTCTTCTGCCATGTTTTATTTTTTTCCTGCAAATGAGCTTTATGCAAGACGACTGACTTCTTGGAAAGACTTTTTGGGAGGAGTGAAGAATTCTCTAATGCTCCTGTGGAGATACCTATCTGTTTAATTTTTAAATATGTGAATATTTTTTAATCTCAGCATAGCAAACAAATGTATATACATGGCTGTCAAGTGCAAATCCAGCCTTTGCTTTAAGACCTGAAAAGATTCTAAAGACTTCCTTTTCTCGAGAATTTAGCTCATTCTAATGCCTCCGCTCTGCTCTGCAAAAGAAATAATCCTGAGCACAAACACAAGAGAGGAGAGGAAAAAGTATGGCTGAGGTTTCATGTTAAGGCCCCAGCTTCCTCTTCCAGGTTTAAGCTCCTTTTGGCCCCTGAGAAAAGATTAGTCCCTTTGGCCCTGGAGTAGAGAGCAGCTAAGCAGCTGGTTCCCAGACAAGGTCAGACCCTCAGAGCCCTTATAGACCAGATGTGCCCGGGGCGGCAGAGGAGAAGACATTCACCTGATGCTCAAAAGTTCACATTGAGTTTAGAGTCAGAGATCTCTAAGGTGCTTCTCTGGATTACCCCATGTTGTTTTTCCACAAAGCTCCAGTGATTTTGTTATATTTCCTCTACATTTAATGGATACAGTGCAGCATAAACTCTCTGTAATGTCCATAACCTCCTGCTCTCAGGTCTCTACGGCTTTTTCTTTTAACCAGTAGGCACCGGTGTGTGTGTGTGTGTGTGTGTGTGTAAGTGTGTGATTGTCAGCTCAGGGACACGAGTTAGGCCAGCACACAGGCATCGCTGTCGATGTCTTCTTTGTTTGCTCGCTGCTGCGCGTGCCGTTCGGCTCCTTGTAATTGGATGTGCTGGCAGCATAATGACGTTGGGTGGTGGCAGAAGGCGGCGGAGCGTGAAGCAGAACGGTGCCTGGTGCGCCTCACCAGGGATGCTCTGGTTTCTGAGGTCTGCCCTACACCCCACAAAGATGTCAGGGAGTCAGCAAGGTGGAAGCAATGCAATATCACAGCACACTGCTCCTGCCTGTGTGGAGTGAGATGTCGTTCACTGTATAATTTACCTCACAGGGAGCTATTGTACCCACTCAAAACCCACTGTAGAGAAGAAGTGAGGCATATAAGAACTTGATTACATCTTTTATAACTGTCATGACTATTATCTCGCAGAGGTAAGGGAGGAATGGTATTTAATCACCATACCGCTTTCATGGGGAGGCTGTAAAGGATTTTTAGAGTCTTAGGAAAAACAGAGGAATCAATGTCAATTTAATCCAAAACACACATCCTCTTTAGAATGAAAACCAGATGCCGGGAGGCTATTAGTTCCCCACTGTAGCACCACCGTCCCCACATTTATGACCTATGTGTTTTGTTTGAGGTCCTACAGAAACCCAAATACCCTCTTATCATTGCTAGTTCGTTAGACTCTCTTAAGTAGCTTAATATCATAAGCATCTGCACAAACACTCTCTTTATTTACAACCGCAAATGCCAGCATTTCACTTCTATTTGGAATTAAACGACACAAATAACGATTATTCTTGTGCTTCTTTTAAGTAGAATTCCACAATGGCATACAGCCTGAGTGTGACTTACTGGGAAAAACAAAGACAGATTTGAAAAAGATTTTACAGATGGAGCTGCAACTATTAGTCCATTAATCAGTTTGAAAGAAAGACTTAGTCGTCTGGGGAATTATTAGCAATTTTTTAATAGTTTTTGAGATTCTATAGATTCATGATTAATTGCCTAATCATATGAATAATCAACAGATCAGTTGATAATTAAAATATCATTAGCGGCATGGTTGCAGCACTTACTACGGAATGTTGGAGTACTACCATGCTGTGAAGGGCTTATTTTTGTCATTGCATTGTTTGCTTATATTGATTATGCTGTGCTCTGTTAGTCGTACATGTTGGTCCCTGTTGCCAGAGGACGGATTTTGGGGTCTTGGGCCCCACACATGCAGCTCAACAGGCCATGTGCCTTTGATTTCTATTGACCAACACTGATTTAGTTTGTATTGATTTAGCAGGGCTCAATTCCCTGTGCAATCTAAAGGGAAATGGATGCCCTTTTACTTTAACCTTCCCCAAAGATGTTACATGATTTACAACACAAAAGCAATGTCTTTATTACAGTATTGTAATACGCTTTTGAAAAACAGTTAAAAAGTAGCAACTGAGAAAAGGTCATGTCAGTTAACACCGTTTAGTGTTTTTTTATTGGTTATAATTGTGGAATGACATTGAGAATGCTTGAAAAAGCTTAATCTGTCATCTGCCACTAATTCTCTGAGTTGTCGCCTGGCTGAATCTATATCCCTGCTCTTGTAATCCTTTGGGATCATATTGCAAGGTTGGCTAATCAAACAAGAGGTTTCAGACTGATGTATTATTGACCAGATCCTGATGGGAAAAAGTAGTCATCAAAGAGCGTCACGCTGATTTGCTCCACTGCCTTTGCTGCTCCCTTAAATGCATTCCTTTTATGTGCACTGGGCACTCTTCCAGGGCAGTGTTGATAACCTCCGCACCCTTCATTTTTGCAGGAAACATTTGATTCTGGCCTTGAAGAGGTGCCTTAACTACCACCTTCAACTCCTGATTATGTAGGATTGATTCAGGGAAATGATGATCTGGTTAACTCTCTCTCCCACCAAACCCAGAGGAGTTCAGAATAATATAGACTCTGCTGGGGCTTAGCACTAACCCTCCTCACTTCCCAGCTGCAGATGCAAATATCCTGCTGTCTCCCCAGTTAGCAGTCACTTTGCTTTTGTTGTGACATGCACGGATCAAGTTTGGACAAGAGAGTCTTTCCACAGTTCAGAGGAGAGGAGCTGGAGTGATGAGTAAAAGGACGGATTTGAGATTGGTGCATTAGCTGGCTCCTGAAGACTATATCAACACATGCTCTCTCACCCTCTTCTCTCAGGACTGTTCAGTCCCATCCACCATGAAATGAACAATTCCAGCTGAGCCCACTGGCAGGGCTTTGGGGGAAACTCGAAACTGAGATTGGGCTTAGGGACATAAGCATATAGCAGACTGGAACCCGTCAGAAGTCTGCTCAGGGTCTCTTGTCTTCTTGGCATAAATCTGTCCACCAAAACACTTATCCTGGGGTTTTGTTTTTAAAATACTTCCAGACTTGTTTTGGAGGAACAGTGAAATACCATTTTGCATGATCTGAGCTCATAGGTTTTCATTTAGGAAAGAACTCAGTGAGAGATTGGACGTGGAATCTTATTTACCAAAATAGTTACCTGGGAGACAGGCCCAAAGTCATAAAACGTCTGAGTTCAATCAAAGCTGTATTAGTTTTGTTTATGTAATAGCATAAAAATCAACCCTCACTGCTGATTTAAGAATGAACTGCTACAGTAAACAGAGATTTTATTCCTGTTTGCTTCACAGATGGGAATCAGTGAGCTTTATTAGACACAGTGGGTCAGGCAGACAGGAAGCACTGGAACTAATAAATTGCTTAAAGCTTAAAATGTAAGTGGTTTAATGCATGAGTTTTCAGTTTGCATTAGTCATCCCTACTTCTACAATTCAGGAGGGTGTGTAATCTACAGATGAAAGATCAGCTGAGGAGTTCCTGCTAGATATCTGTCAGACTGAGGCTAAATGTTTGTTAACACAAAACCAGTTGCAGTGTCTGTGCACTCAGCTGTCCTCTCAGACCAGGTTTAAACATGATGACTCGGTCACTGTTCATTCAAGTAGGTGAAGAAATTTGCTGTTTCATTGAACTCCAGAAGCAATTAAGAAAAAGAGGAAACCCTGTGATCTTGTTTAAAATAAGAAAGGATCTTGTTTTAATTGGAGCTGGCTGTGTACGTGCCACCACTCCTTCCTCAATGGTGTCTGTTCATCTACCAGAGCTGCACGGTCGACCCCTGCAGTCCACCAGCTGCTTTGCTGCCTGTTGCTGCACATGGCTCCGATTTGCTGCCTTATTAAAGAGTGTGTGCCTCTTTAACTCCTGTAAATGAAATGCCCAAAGAGGCCAGTGTCCGTCCACTCACCTCCTTGTCTCTGGTCTGTCTAGACCACAGAGACAGTTCTGTCTAATCCAGACAGAAGCCAAGCAGTGGGATGGATGCATGGACACCTTTTATGACAGACAGCAGTTTCCCCCACAACCCCTGAAGAAAAAAAAAACTTGGTCAGCAATAAACGCCTCCAAAGTCAGTGGACCTTTAAAAAAAAAAAGGAGAGCAAAGGAGTTGTGCGTTTTTCCCCAAAATAAGGGTTCAGGAGTTTCTGTAAGGCAACCACCATGTTTACATGGCTCTAAAGCTCTGCGCAAGGCCAAATGTTATATATACAGTCAAGGCTATCTGAGAAACCAGCGGACATGGCCTCCGCAAACACAACCAATCTCTTAATCTCTCTCCGTTTGAACCTTCCTTTTCCCTTCGTCTCCACGAGCGAAGCAGGGATAGAACAGAGACATGTCTCATTTTTCAGAAGTGAGGCAGCCCTTTTAACTTGATTAAGACGTTTTTTTCCATCCTCTCAAGAGAATTTTTAAAAAATGTTTTAAGTCCAAATAACATGAGCACTTCTCCTAGCCATGCCAGAACCCTTTTCCGCTTGGAAATATTTGCTTTGGACGCCAGCCTTGCCCAGCACACAACACAGGCAATTATGGGAGCTATTTAAACAGGGGAGATCTACTGACAGGCGACGCCTCATTTGGAGGGATGAAGGAATCAGGAAATGAAACCTTCATTGATGCGCTGAGGGTATGGAAAGAGAATTCCCTCTAGGCCCTCAGAGGCTGGTTGCATTTCTCATGGGCATTTTGTGCATACGTTGAGGACTGTTGTATTTGTGTAGCCTTTACATGTTAAAATTTTTGGGGGTTTATGTGTGCATCAGGCAGAGAGAAAGAGAAAGACGTGCGTAAGAAGGTTTTCCCATAAGAGTTAGGGAGTTTGTGTTTTTTGGTGCCTGCTAACGGTTTATCTGCAAAGGTGCAGCTGTAGGTTTTTGGCAGCTTTCGTCAGCTCAAAGGTTTTCGCTTTGTTGCTGCCACTTTCATGATGGAGATATGAGACCATGGGGTCAACACCTAGGCAGCCACATAGTTGAATGAAAGCTTGCCCAACCTTTCTTTTCCAAATTGTCGTCCCTTTACTCTGACTCAAAGTCTAAATGTTAACTTTGCTGAGCTTTTTTTTTTTTTGCAAGTGCACTGCTTCACCTGACTGCAGAGTGATGCTTTTCCCATCAACCTCAACTAACATGACATGTTGTTTTTAGAGGAAAGAGACAGTTTTTTGTTTTTTTTTTCCTGATTGAACATGAGATCAGGACAGCAGACATGGCAAGCTGACGAGGGTCATAAGTGCTGCAAGCTACTCACCTGTGTGGAAAAAGAGAAGACAGAATGAAGTTTAATTTCTAGCTCTGCCGGGCTGAGAATTCCCCAGAAAGGAAACTTAATCTAGAGGCCTTCTTGGACTGGACAAATAGACAGTAAATTAGTTTCGCATGACGGTTTATTAAAAAAAAAAAAACCTTGTGTATACAGCGGATTATTGATGCATCGAGCAGAAGGATGGATAAAGTTCCAGTGTGGTCAGTAGAGAGGGATGGAGCTCAGGGCCCCGGAGGACGAGTGAATATGTAGTGTCACTTTTAGAGCCATAGTGCAGTCACGCACAGTGGAGGCTTGGGCCACCAGGCTCTGCAGTGCACCACACAAGGAATAGCAGCAAGAAAGAGCATTGGGAAAGATCTTAAATTTTGAAAATAAACATATATATTTTAAAGTGTGTGGATGTACCACTGCTGTTCATTAGTATCTTTTTTCAAATCACACAAGGTGTTGGAAAATCTTTTGTGCCATTTGAAGAGAACAGCTGAGAGGGCACAATTCATTATCGGTGGAAATGAAGTCAGCACTTGTTGTTTGTAGTCAGTTTCTCTTTTTTGCTCTGTGGCAAGACTCAGGCTACACCCACACCTAAATGCCTGGCCCTTGTATGCAGTCAAGGTGAATCCCCCCCTATATCTCCTATGCTCTCCTCCTCCCGTGTCTACCTTCCTCACACCTCCCTCCTACCTCCCCTGTGCATTCTTCCCGTCATGGGGCTGACAGACACTCGTCATCAGCAGGTACTCTGGCCCAGGTGGATCAGGTTTCCCACTTGCCCGGAGATTGTGCTGTATGTGCATTTTTATGGCTTAGTGCTGCACAGTTGGAGGTTTTTAGTGCAACTCTGGTCGGCTGCCATGTCAGATAACCATTAAGCTCGAAGCTGCCTTCTCAGACAGCTTAAGACAAACTCCTCTGGTGACATTTGCACTTAAACCACAACCTCTGTGGTTTGTTTGACCTACTTCATTAAGGAAGTAGTGTGAAAAGATGTCTCTAAATCAGTTTCTAAAACATTAAAAAATAAGAAGATAAATTAACATAAGAAAAAAAATTATCACAAGGACAATTGAGACTGTTAAATTTAATGTAGAGCTAATTTTTATTCATCACTAATTTCAGTTCACTTTTGAATAGCTTTTGGCAGAGATTAATACAACAAGTTTTTATGAATTATTTTGTCATATTCAGTAGTGTAACAAAGCTAGTTACATATACTGCAGCACTGTACTTAAGTACAAATTTTTCCTTACTTCTGTTCGTAGTCACCTGAGTATTCTCTTTCTTTCTCTATCTATACCTCTCCACTTCATTTAAGACAAAATGCTTTAAATACTAATTACTTTATATATCAAGATTTAACACACAAAACATAAAATTAATTTATAACATATTATGCACTTTTATAAACCACCCAGCATTTTATAAAGAGTAAAAAACTTGCTGCCCTTCAACTGAATGTAACTGCTGACACAGCAATAGACCACCACAGATAATTCAATAGTATACAAAAAAAAGAAAACTCACTCAAGGAAAATACATTTTATTAACTGTATTGTCCTCCGTGTCATTTATGACTATTGCATCATTGTTGTTATCACACCAATCACAGGATTTGTATATTTTTATTTATTTATTTTTTTTTTACCAAATACTATTGAATAATATTACCAGTAACTTCATGTAGGTGAGACCAACCAGAGGGTTAGGTGAAATAGCAGCATCATAAAGTGGCTCTTATTGGCTGGTTACTGATTAAAATACTACTACTACAACCAATATTACTACTACTACTAATACTACTACTGCAGGCAATCTGATTGGACTAAACCTCCAGCAAGTTTGTGTGAGCCTGAGATGCTGCAGTTGACTGCGGTAAAAATGAAACAGCATTGTTGAGCATTGGGATGTACAGCCATGTTTCTTTCTTCCTCTTGCTGTGACTGCATGCCTGCTGCTTTAGAGCCCTGCACTGAACAGTATTAAATTGACACGTTAAAACCACAGACAGGAAATTAGTCTACAGTCATGTACAGTATTGTCTTGTGGTTTTGATAGTCAACATATTGACTTTTCTGTGATTACCCAAGCATCCTGATGTTTAAGAGACAGTTCAGTGCTAACTTATTTTTGTATCTCAGGCTTTACTTTAGAAAGAAAGAAGGCATTGTAATACATGGAAAAATCATTACATAAATGAAAAATGCTGATCTAAAATCCAAATATTTAAGTCTTTCAATAGTACTGTTGGTTACTGGGTAATTATTTCTCAATGGTTGTGTGTGTGTGTGCATGTGTGTGTGTGTGTGTAGCCTTACTGTCTGTTTGTTAAAGATTTACAGCTTTTTTTCCATTAATCAGGTCATAATTTGATTCCTTACAAGCTTCAAACAAACTGTTATCTGAGTGATATTTGTCCTGTCTTGAGGTGATCTTATTAATTTTGTTTTTTATGTTCCTGTTTCCTGGCAGATGTGGATGAGTGCTCAGAAGGCAACGGCGGATGCCAACAGATTTGTGTCAACATGATGGGCAGCTACGAGTGCCGCTGCAGAGAAGGATTCCTCCTGAGTGACAACCAGCATACCTGTATTCAGCGACCTAAAGGTTAATCTCACACTCACACACACTCACACACACTCACACACACACACACACACACACACACACACGCACACGCACACACACACACACTGATTTATGTAAAATAGTACAACACTTATTGTTCAGTGGTGATGCATTTGACTTGAGGTTTGAGGTTTATTCCTGTATTTGTTGTGAGTGTATTCAACATGCATATGTCAAGGTATGAATAATATGAGCAGTGCAAATTAAAAATGAGAATGGGATCGGCCCTAACAGGCCTAAAATGAAAGGGGAGCAAAGGTAAGTGTCTCAAGTCTGAGGGGGGAGAAGAAGAACGGGGATAAATCTTTTTTTCCTACAACTCTTTCAAATTGAACCAATCTAGTGCTTGGCAGCATTTTAAGGTATTGGTGGCATGAGAGTGGCCTGGGGGGGTCTGTGAGCAGAGAAAACAATTAAAGGTGTAGCCTAGGGCAGACACACCTCTTGTTTATAGAGCATTCCTGTGAGATGGAGACGTGACAGGAGAAAGTACTGAGCCAACCTGCTCTGAGGCTTACTGATCAGACACAGGAGCACTGTAGACATACAAGCTTCTTAGATAACATCATAGCTGTATTTTAAGTAAACTGTCAGGAAAATATCTTGGTTATGTATATTGTCTTGTAGAAGCAACAACAGCACAGTGGTTGTAGTCAGCAACAGACCCACTTGAATTCGTTAAAGTTACTCAAAACAATACATTTTCTGCTTTTAAAAAAGACCAGTTTCTAAGCTTTTTAAATATAAAACTATTCATTGATTTTTTTGAATGTATCACAACTGTGGGAAGATAAGAGCATTTCTGTGCAAGTTTGGATAATTTGTCATAAAACCTGATGAGTTACAGAGTGTGGTGGTTTAAATCTGTTTCATTTGGACTTTTGTAAATAGTTATACTTTTAGCCTTTCTATTCCCAGTGCCGAAAACATTTTGACCTACAGTACTGATATTTAATTTTTCTAAACAATGGCAATATTACAGCATTTTTTTCCATTTTTCAAAGGAAGATGAAAACCTTTTGTAGTCATATTCGTGGAAACATTTTGGTCGAGAGTCAGGCCTCCAATTGTGTGTATTTAAAGGCAGCAATGGATTGATAGCAGAGAGCTGGTGTTGCTATGAGACACACTGTATATTCTTACAAATGATGATATCATACCTGCCAACATATCAGATTTAAATCCTAGGATTTTTTTGCCAGGGCTGGTCAGGGGTGTGATAAAAATTTCTTTGAATGAAAATGCTGTCCTGTCCTGTCCTGACATATTGAAAATAGCTGAAGCTGCGTAAGATGACCCCTCTGAAAGAGAGCAACTGTGCAAAATATCCTTGAATCATCTTATGGGGTTGCCAAGTTGCTGTGAGAAATGGGTTGAAATTCAAGATCGTATAAGACAGTAATTCATAATAGTTTGGGGTTCTCCAGACTATAGGAGAAACAACAATATGGGAACTCACTGGGAGAAACCTGGAAAAAGCAGGAGTGTTGTCACTGGTTATGTAATACAAGACATAATTTTTCCCTTTTTTATGGAGCCACATAGCATTAACTTTCTGTTGGTTAAAAATCAGCGATTTAAGGCTTAAATAGAATTCAAAGATAACTTTTTTCATTTCAGTAATTACTATTTTGACAAAATCTGCACCAGTCAGAACAAACACTGCTGATTTCTTGGCATCTAGTAATTTTAATTTCAGTTTGACTTTAAAAGCCGACACATTCTTCTGCTGGATGTTTCTGTTGTTGCAGTTTTGACTCCAGAATATAAATATCTTTTGGTTCTCTTCACTGTGTAGGTCTGTGTTGTGCTCTGCTTGTTGTTTGTCCCGTTGCCTCTGTTCTGTGTTCAGTAGATTTATCCATAGCTCAGAAAGGCAACATTAGAGAAAATGAACAGCTGTTATCACTATCACCAAACACATTTATTCAAGGAGTAATTATCCAGCTGTCTACTGTTCTCAGCACTGCCAGTTCAGAGCTACGACTGTGCTGTAGGTCTTCTGGTTCCAGGCGTTTGCAGCTCTTCTCATTCAGAAAGCATGTACAGCAGGATTTGAGCAAATCTTCATCTCTGTCCCCCTCGACTCTCCTCTCTCTTTTGTAAGATAACTGTTCATGCTGGGAGTCATTAGACTATGATGTTCATAAGTCCCCTGGACGGTGAACCGAGGATCTTGGAAGTCTGGTTTATGAGATCAGTCTGGCCTAGTGAACTGTCAATGTTTACATTTCATAAACGCAGTGTTATTTGAGTGGAGTGAAAAGCTGGATCATGTGTTTCAAAGCACTACAACTATATCAGATTCAGCGCTTGTCAGAAGCAGACTGGTAGCACCGGTTTTGTTCTCCCCAAACATCCCCTGTCTCACACTTCCTTCCTTTTCTGTCATTCTTGATAAATGTGATCAGTTCCTGATAATATTTCTATTCTAATATTAATTTTTCCATTACTGCATTCATATGAGTCTCATATAGATCAAGAGATTAAAACTGGAATAACTCTACAAACTTTTTCACTTGACAGATAGCTGCCTTGTCACTGTTTCATTATTTTTGAGAGACAGAACAACTACTCATCTGCTTATTATTACTGCTCTTATTACAACAGTGTGTGTCTAAAAGAAAATGGGAGCAGTATGGAAGTGGCTCGCTGAGTTATTGGACAATAACCCCGCCAAATTGTTGCAAATATCACTTTCCTTGCAAACTGAAAAATTAACCACAAGAGGCTCAGGAAAAAAAAAAAATCATTCAGAAAATTAAAACTGATCTGATCTTCCAGCCAAGTCGGTTCAAATGCAACCTTCCATCCATTCTGCCAAGGCTCCTCTTAAAGAGCAAAGCCTGGGGTGCAGTTTGCTCATGAGCTTTATTGTTCTCATTAAAAAGACATCAGCTTTCCATTTCTTTCGTTAATGGGTCAGGTGTTCCCTGGGCAACTTCTGTGAGTCTTTCTGGGGACAGTAGAGAGCTGGTCACTGCAGTGCATGGCGCTAACAGTCTGTTTCCCCTGCTGGTAGGAAGCCCTTGTTAGTAGTGAGCCTGTGCCAATTAGGCAGCAGGGGTCTGTCAGCCTCTCAGCTAATGACAAGGCTGCGGCTGGCCTGTCTCTTATTAGACCTGCCCCTGCCCCCCTGAACAGGAATAACTCCGGCCAAATGAAGGCTCCATCGTCTAGCTGGACAAAATGTAACAGTTCATTTATTCTCCCCAAATATTTTTCCCAGTCAAGAAATAAAGCCTTTGAAAGGCCAGCCAAGGTGCTTAGTGGTTGATAGGAATGCCATTTAGGTCAAGAAGGGTTCCACTGCTTTGCATTTGATTTACCGTCTCTTTTATATAGGAGCATAACAGTGACGTGCTATACTGTATATCCATGAGACGGGATTCAGCACATTGCAGTCCTGGAATTTCAGGCTCAGTCAGCCCACACATCCATAATTTTTGTCCCGTACATTTCTGAATATCCGGTAAGTCAATTCCCTGAAGTGTGCCCTGATAGGCTGTTCTGAAAGTCACATTCAGTAACTTTTGTGTTCAGTCCTATTGTCTTCAGTTCACAGTACACAAAATGAGATTACATGATGAAGTTGGATCATCAGCTCTGCAGAATTCATTGTGAGACAGCACAGCTGAACAAATTGAACTCGCCCAAATGAAAGGAGAGATCTAACTTTTAATAAGAAGTCGAGTCCTCTGGATCAAACTTCCTGTCACTCTGCCAATCAATATGGCAGAGTGAATGTAGTTCTCATTGTGTGAGAAGATGTGGATAGCAGCAAGGAATCTGAGAGTTCACACCAGCCTGATGATTAAATTACAGCGTGTGACGCTCTTTGCAAAGAAAACTCCAATCATTTGAGCCCAGAAGCTTTACTGTTACCTTACACTGCTAAATATATGCTGTATTACTTCATTTAATTTTTGAAAAAAAAGAGGTGATGAAAAACATCATCCTGAGCCGCTAAAACAAAACATTTTCCATTTGATGTTTAACTTATGGATGCCAAAGCAACCTTCACATATTTTGATATTTTAGAAAAAAACAATAGATTAATCCCCCCATAATTTTGCCTTGTTGTTTTTTATTGGTCACCTGACTGTCAATGTAAGCTACAGTCTAGTTCTCTACAGTAGGCCTTGTCTTTCCAGGAAATGTTTACTTTGTGAACAAGAACCTCTTCCTGTGTTTACAGCTTTCATTAGCTTCCCAAAGGGGTTGTTACCCCTTATACATCCAGCGTCTCCTCTGGCTCTGTCCCTCTCTTTCTCTCTCTCTTATGGTAAAATATGAGCGCAGTGTTCATGATAGACAAAATCGCACCTACACACTCACACATTCATGCATGCACACACGCGGACAAGCACACAGCTGAGCAATTTTCAATTTAATCCTGCTGGAGGCATATTCAGACACGTTTTGTTATGACATTTAGATGCAGAGCGTGGCATGTTGACTTCAGGATATGTGTTTTCTGTGCTGGTCGGACCTGCCGCAGTGCAAGGAATTTTCCAATAAATGTGATCAAATCCATAATAAATGGACACATCATATTCTCAGTTAGTTTCTCTCCAGCCATGACATTCCTTCTGTATGAAATCAGGCAAAGGGTTATTGAACCCTGTTTTATTGTTGTTGTTTCTTATCGTAAATGGATAAACAAACCTCCCTTTTTTTGGTACGTAATATCAATTTAGTAGCCTGTTGTGCATTTTAATTTCATGAAGTAATGCACTGCTAAAGGGCTAGTTTTCACAATTCCAACACAATGTTTTAACTGTAATGTCAAATATGGCTATTTGTATCAGTGAATTTACATTTTACGGGTTTTTGTGCACCAGCTGGCACCCAAGTGAGAAGCACTGCTGTGCACAGGGTATCTTAGATTTTTTTTTTCTGGGTTTTATGTATGTTCATGTCTTGTGCTACGTGGTTGTCTCTCAGCGTAGCAGCTGACATGGTTCTTACATGTTCCCCCCGTTGGTTCTCAGCAGGCCTGTCAGCCTGTCTGTGAATTGGCCACAGAACTGTTTTTACAAGTGCAGAAGTCACTGCTCCATTGCTCTGCAGCCCAACCATATAACCAGGCTCTTTTCTTATTCTAGCGAAGTGGAGCGAAAGGAACGCCTCGTGCTCCCATTGCTACCTATTAATTCTCTCCCGTTGGTCCAGCAGCAGAGAAGAAGGCAATCAGGATACTTTTTTGTCCCCCTTGTCTTTTTTTCTGTCCATCCCTCATCTGCTCTCCTTTTTCCCTCCCTCAGTCTCTTTCCTACATTATTATCCTTCATCTTCCATCTTTGTCGAGATTTTACCAAGCCCTGTGCCCCCACCCCCTTCACCTCCATCCTTGAACAAATATACATCAGTGGCTCAGGCTTTAGCAAATGTTGGCTGCCTTGCCACTGAATTCTCCATACCTCATTTGAGACGGGCATCCCGTTTGCTCGTGGGTTTGTTGAAGGCCATCTCTAAGCTGGCCAGCCCAGCATGCTGCTGCGGACTGCCTGAGTGCCAGTGGGGTTTTTCCACTAACACTTGGCTGTCATGGCTTTAACCAAAGGGCCAGACTGAGCTCTGTGGAGACAGATGCCTTCTTCAGCTGCCTCTCCCTTTGATTTTGGAAAGAATGTGGCTCTGTAATAACACACTGTATCTCATATCTTTTGTATCTCTTTATTAAAGAAAGCTCTGCTGTGCTTTGCTGCTGTGTTGTCTGTTCTGTTGGGAGGATGCCTGGCTCCTCTGGGACACTGCACAGGGAGGTGACCTTGATAGAATGAGAGGAGGAGTGAAGGGGAGAGTGGCACGTCCCCAGCAGGTGCTGCACAACTGTCTGTGACACAGATGGGCAGCCACACACAAATGCATGAAACATGCATACATTATGCAAATACACCTGTGTCAATTCATATGCATGCATTAATGCATGTATGCATACCTGCAAGCGCACACAGTTTCCATAATGCACAAATATGTATATCATTGCAACTGCACTTCTTGCAGTAGAAATCCAAGAGATTCTCAAAGGCTTTTCATATATTTTTGAAAAGCTCTTGAGAGCTTAAGCTTTTCATTAATAAATTTTTGTCAGTGTTAATATAAGTATTTACTCAGGTTCATCTCAACAGTTCGCCAGGACTGATAAGAAAGCTCTGCCTGGCTTGTTCTGGAGCATATGGTAACTGTATGTTGTTTGTCTCAATCTCAGGAGCACGATATTCTAATAAAAGCTGTACATTAAGCTCTTTGGCAGTGACATGTATCCGTCCAGAAAGCTGTCTGCCTAATTTTCCATTCTCCTGTTGTTTTCGCTTCCAGTGGCTTCTCTCTGATAGAGGGAGTGAAATGAGCAGCCTCAACAAGGCCTTGGGGAGCTGGAGAAAATCAGTGTACGCACAACAGACCAAACAGTAGCACTTGGATGGATTCTCTTTGCTCTTTACGAACAGAGTCGGCTGGGAAGAGTTACTTCCTTGACCCTTGCTGGCTGCCCCGTTGCTCTGTCTGACCATCTGCGTCCCAGCTCAGCCCAACCCAATCCGGTTCAGCTCCATTTCCCATTCTCCTTTTCATGCGCTGACATTTTTATCCTCCTATTAAAACTTTTAAGGGCCCATTATCTAAGAGGAAGGAATGTTGCTTTAATAGTGTGGTGGCTCCATGCTTAGGCCCCTTCTTTTCAGTTTTTAACCAACTAACACTGGCTAGCTGCTTAATGTTCTCCAGCCAGCGTCGAGCAAAGAGGGGACCGTCCCCCCTCTGAGACATATGACAGCAGCTCAGCATGGACCATGAGCCCTCTTTTCACTGCCCCAAGCACTTAGAGCAGACCATAAACCCTTGGCATGCCTTCCACTACTTCAGCCCCATTGTTTCAGTCTCTCTACTATATGGTTCTCAGGTTTAAAAGACCTTGCAGTGCTGTGGTGAAGAACCTGTGGCCTCCTTGGATCTTTTGTTTGAGGATCACAGGAGTCGGCTTCTTTGCTGGAGCACCCATGTTAACTTTTCTTCTTTTGCACAGTTCCTCATGTCATGTTTAAACCCATAACCTGCTGTTGAAAGCCTATTACTGTTTGTGTTCTTGTTAGGTAGGTTGTAGTTGAAAAGGACAGTCATACAGCACCTGAGACTTGTGTGCATTGCACAAAGTCCAGTAGAGTACTTTTTTCATGATGCTTACTTGTTTCAGAAAAAATATATTTTTAGTCAACTTTTGCAAGGTAGTGGAAGCTGGTCTGGCTCTGGGAGTTCTGAGAAATAGCTTGTTTGTTCGCCACCAACAAGCTTTTAAGTTGAAAATTGCTTGCCACTGGCTGAGGTAGCGATTTGAGCTCCAGTCAGTCTCTACACACAGCCATCCATTTGGACTTACTTGCCCACAGGAACTGCTATCATCAGTAAATCCTTATATACCTTCACTTTCTGTTGTTGTCCTGACCAGCTGGTTTTTTGGAAAAGTAGCTGTGTGTTGTGACCTGCACTTAATGCCATTTCCTGCAGGCGCTACAGCTCATCTCACATATTAAGTTGAAGTTTCATCGACTCAATGACGTAGACAAACTGATTGTGCTTTTAGATTGAAAGATGATTTACTGCCATCGCTTTATCCACAAGATCATACTGTTGTTCCTTAAGATAAGAATAAAAAAAGTAAGCATTGGATATTTAACATGCTCAATCAGGCAAAAGTTGGTCACAAGGAAATAATTCAAGAGATAGTTTAACATTTTAGGAAATAGGCCTATTCTCTTTTTTGCTGAGAGCTTTGTGGTAAAATCGATAACACTCTCCTGACTTTATAGTGAATATGATGCTACAGACAGGACTTGTTAGTTTACAACTTAGCTTAAGCATAAGGATTGAAAGAGGGGGGAAAAGTAACAAAATCTGCTTACCTGCACCTTTTCAATTCAATTATTTAAGTATGAGGTCTTTGGATTTAGATTTGGACCAAGATTTGAAGTAAACATTCCAAATCATCATGCTAAGCTAAGCTAGGCTGGTGCTGGCTTTAGCTTTATATTTAGCATACACGTGGTAAAATTCTTTTTATCAAATCCAAATCAACAAGCTAATTAAACATTTTTCCTAAAACAATAAACATTACAATATCATAGTTTACGTGCCATTAACAAGTGTTCAGGATTACAAAAGGGATTTATTGGCCAATGGAAAAAGCACAATCTGTGCTGGGAGGGTAAAGCTGTGGCTCCTTTGCAGTCAGTCTCAATTGTTTACTTGATCAATTGGAGTGTTTCCCATTTTTTCTCCACAAGTTTAGTAGTTTTGATAACTCTTGTCTGTATTGAGCTCTGTGGAAACCCATATCAATTCTGGTCAGTCCCTTTCAAGCTTTTTGAAATGACTCTCAATTCTAAAACTTTGGACTCTATTTCCTGTCCAGTTCTCTGCCTGCAGTGGACTGTGATAAACTTCCTTCATACAGAGTTATGTTTTATGGGTCAGCAGATTGTTTCAGTGGATCATTGCACATATGATCTAGCACTTTTTAAAAAAAAAAGTATTTCTCTCCTTCACTTTCCCATCCACCTCCTTTATGAAAGGATGTTTTCTTTCTCCTTGCCATCATTTAGTAATGATAAAAACTAGAGGCCTTTGGCAGTCATTTAGAGGGTAGATGATAGCTTGGCCTGGCCTGCAGAAAAGGTCCATTGTGTCAACACTTTGGCTTTTATTGGTCCTCGGAGAGGTGAAGGCCCAGGATCTGGCCCCAGCACAACATGTTACTGATGGATGGGTCCCCAGTATTCTGGTAGAGGGGCTGCATAAAAATAAAGGGGGAGTGAAGTGAGTTTTCGGATGCAAAATAAAACCTTGGTAAGTAATCTTTAGACTTTAGGGGTTGCTTGGTTGGAAACTCAATCCTCTGTTAAGTTCATAGATGTCTGTTTCTTTCTCTGGCTTCAGATGGACAAAAAGCTAAGGAAAGGGACCACTGAATTCCACATCCTACTTAAATATCCACATGACTCACTGTGAAATATGCAGCACTTTACAGCAGCTGCTCTGTTGATGCTCATTCATGGTCACTTCACTCAGTCCTGCCGAGCCTTTTTCTTTTAGCCTTCAGAGCTGAGGCACTGGCCCAGTGTTTGTTCAGTGCTGAGTCTTTGGGAGGGCTGTCGCTGCAGTTAGTGTCTGCTAGCTCACCCCGTCTGAAGAACGACAAGAGCTCAGGCAGGAAAGTCTGAGAAGATTGGTTGACCTTGTGGCATTTGTTGACAGACTTAAAGTGATGGAAAGTATTTAACCAGGAGGTCAGAATTGTCTGTCACACTCGCATCGTCAGCTACTTGGAGTAAAGAAAGACTCAAAATAGATTTCACTTGTGAGTGGAAATACAAAAGGGCAGGTTTGAGTTCTTGGCAAAATGTGTGGAAAACAAGAGGGAAAATTTAAAGGGAGTTATGGTGGCAGGAGTTAAAGTACATGCATAAGTAATTAAGAATAGAATTTTGTCTAAAAAAAAAAGTTTCTGTCAGGCTGAGATTGTTATTTTCTCGTAGCCCTCAAGGCAGGAATGTAGAAACTGTTTGACAGCACACGGTTGTCAAGACTGACACACTACATTTGGACTTTAGAGGAAGAGTGCACAAGGTTATATGAGCTTTACAAGGTGCTGACACTTCCACAAGCATATGCAAATGCTTAAATTTATAGTAAAAAAAGTTGGCTAATTAAGAAAGTTAGACCTCCAAACACCCTTCATTGCGACAGCAGATTTAATGAGACGTTAATGGAGATGTCTTCTCTCTCACTGCCTCCCTGTTCACCAGAAGAAAAGAGGAAAAGGAGAGAGATCTGTTGTTTTTAATGAGCTAGAGAGTTGGGGTTTGTCACTGCATCTGCACTGGTCGCAGGATTTCTCAAGGTATAAGTCAAATATCAGTCTTCTCCTGCAAGACAGCAGTATTATTACAGTGCAGAGCAAAGCAAAGGGAGCGTCCTATTCATTTGTGTAATAATTCATGACATGAGGGCCTAAAGTCATGGAAAAGCAAAGGCATCTGTTGTGCCTCTTCATCAAGCATTTATACATCACACAGAAATGATGCAGCTTTGTGTGCAATGTGTAGTAAAGCTTTGAATTATGAAAGGCCCCTTTTTCAATAATATCTTGCCTTTGTGTTTTTTGAAGTGATTTGGAAGTGTACTGAAGTGCTATAACCTTGATGACTCATAAAAATGTGAATCAACGCCCTTTATCTAACATTATTGCAGTCTTCCATTACATTTACAGAGATAGTAATCAATGTTCAGGCACAGCAAGCACAACAAAAGCAGTGCGTCATTTCTCTTTCATTTTATTTTGAAAATAATGCAAAAAGCAACCCAAAAATGACTTTTTATTATCTTGCATTACCTGTTTTGTATTGTTTACACCCATCAAGTTTAAGTTGCCTAGATCTAGTCCTTTACAATCTGCCCACTCCACTGAGTTTAGTTGACTGATTCTTTAGAGTCTGCTATCAGGAAACATTATTTTTATATTTAGATATTTATAATTATATTTAGAGTATCAAAATATATGAAGTGTCCCACAGACCCATAACAGAAATGTAGTATTGTAGACTGCTGATACTGATCACAAAAAGGGACAGTGTATTTCTTGATATGACCAGTTTTGACATTGGCTTGTCACTGGGGATCTTCAAATCAGGATAGAAGGCATAAAATCTAGAATGAACACAGAATATGTGTACGTGTTAGCACAGTAATTTCCTCCATAGCTAGATACCCCCCGAACAAAGAAAGGTTTCTCCCTGGATCCACACAATTCTTTCTATTAACAGTTTTCAACTTAAAACAATCATTTTTAACCTACCAAGTTAAAAACAAGTTAAATCTAATTTTCATTTTTCTCCTCATAGTAGGTCAGATTATTGAATGATATTATAAGAAGCGATAAAATTTTCATATGGACAGCCCCTTTCTTGGCGCATGCCATCAATTGTACCCAGTTTTCTTTATCCTTGCAGTGTTCTCACCTTTTTTTACCCTACATCTGTTTTCATCTTTGCCTTATTTTAGTCCAGTTTTTCCTCTGAGGAGTTAACCAAGGAGTTCATTTTTTTCCTCCTTTCTTTTCTTTATGGGGGATTACCTCAATTAAAATTACAGGTCTACGGGATCAGCTCCTGCTGGGAGTTTTATCCTTTCAGTTGGCAGCCTCTTTTTATAGCCTGAGTAGAGAGAGCGTGTTCCAACAAGTGCTTGAATCTTTGTAAAAGGGTACTGGGCATGTCAGTCACCAGCAGTAGGCATACATAAGACTGAGGGTCATATGCGTGTCAGACATTTGAACATTTTTGCTCCTTTTGTTAACTCTGTGATATCTAATTTAAAACCTGTTTGCTGAAAACAAATGTGTGTGATCTTTGAAACAGTTCAGAGATAAACTGTGTCTCCTGGTCTTTCTATTTTCTTCACAGTGCAACCAGAAGGCACAAAGGAGGGACCCACCTGCATGGACAAGAATCACGGCTGTGCGCACATCTGTAGGGAAACACAGAAGGGTGGCATCTCCTGTGAGTGTCGACCTGGATTCCAGCTCACCCGTAACATGAAGGACTGCAAATGTAAGTCACGTCAACCTCAGGCATAGCTCCCCTCTTTGTAAAAGACACACACACACATGCACACACACAGGGAAACACACCAGAAGGAGGATTTATAGGCCCCTCATGAAAAGGTGATCGGGGTTGGAAACCTGCCGATGATGGATAATTGCACTCATTCCCCAAATGCCTTCCAACAGATTTGAAGAAGGCTACTGACATTTACATTGCATTACCAAGCAGTGACTAATCTTCAGAGTAGTCCTCATAAAGAAAAACATGTTTATCAAATACAGAGTGATCATTTACACAACCAGGGCAAGTGTGGAGGTTACTCGAAGGGGACTGCTCTGATGGACAGCGCACACTTCCTGTTGCTGTGCAACGGAGATCATCCTGTCAGAGCTGGGGCCAGGGCTGATGGGGGATTTGTCTGTGTTTGGATAAGGATTGGAGAAGTGTTATTCTATAGTATTTCTGTGACAGCCGGGGAAAAGGGCAAAAGGCGCTCGGATGGTAGGGTGCAGACAGGATGGCGGTAGAAGCCTCAGCTCGCTCGTGCTCTTTTTCACTCTGTCATCACAGGTGAGTTAAGAGTGCCAAGGTTAATGCTTCCTTCACCAGCCAGTGCATAAATGTATTTGCACTTAGAGTCACACACACATGAACACACATACAGGGTGTCAGGGTGTGGGTCATCATTTATGTGTAACTAACATGAGTCTTTTACTGTTTAATGAAAGAAGTGTCATAAATGATAAAAAATGTATTCACTCTCTCAAGTTTTGCCCATTCTTTAGAATTACTGAAATGCATTTAAATGAAGATGGTCTCTGTATGTCCCAGGCTGATGCTCTTATCCAGGGTGACTTACAGTAAATGAGAAAGTTTAACCTCTTGCTTAAGGCTAAAAATATGACCTCTGTTCCTGCGCAACTCAATTGTAGTTTTCTTTAGTTACAAGGATGAAAACATTTTGCTTGGGGAGTAATGAATGAACAAAGCCATGATAGTGATTAATGTAATCAAGGATTCATGATTTGAGGGGGTGAATATGTAAATCAATGCTTGCCCCGCTTCACATTGTGGTTCACAAAGTCTATTTGTCCTCAACTTTTAACAGGGAACAGAAATGTTGAAAGATGTCAGATTTGGAGGATTAAAGCGAGGCTTCAAAGCTTCTTTCACTCCAGTGTAGCCGACTGTTTTAACACATTGTGCCCAAGCTTGTGCAAAAGAATATCATGTGACTAATGACGTCTAAAAGCTGTTCATTCAGTGTAACAGTTTTTAGAGTTTTACAGCCAAATGCTAAGAGTGTTTAAGAAAAAAATCAGCCAAAGAAATGAAAAAATGGTTCGACAGAACAATGGCAAGCACCTTTTAATCTCATAACCTGCTCCACCTTGACTCCCTGTCTTTTCTAGAAAGCATTAAATGTTAAAAAATGCTTTAAAAAGAATGTGTATTATCCTGTTTGTTCAGTTCAGGTTAACTGTGTGCTCTTTGATAGTGACGTGCAACTATGGGAACGGGGGTTGCCAGCACATCTGCGAGGAGACGGACCACGGCCCCAAGTGTTCGTGCCACATGAAGTTCGTCCTGCACAGCGATGGAAAGACTTGTGTAGGTGAGTCATCTCAGGTCGATACAACCACCAAGGGCAAGAAATAATGACTTCTGAATGAGAAAATGAAAAATCGCAACTGTTTAACTCAGCATTCAATTTCCAACAGCAAATTTAATTACCACTGGAAAGAAGGTTTACATTGATAAAGCACAAGTTGAAATACAGACCTGTTACAGTAGCAATGTGCCTGAACCCTTTCTCTTGATCTGTGACATACAAGGACAAAAGGCTACCACCCACTGTGCTTTCCCTTCATCCTCTGCTGCTGCTCCAGTAACTTCTCAGTCCCTGCATCTGCTTTTGACTTCTCTTCTTCCTCCTCCTCCTCCTCCTCACTGGACACTTCGCAACAGCTCTCTCTGTTCCTCACGGTCTCTCAGCCATGCAGTCAGACGCACGCCTTCTATTAGCCCTTGGGTCAATTCCTCTCTGTGTCTCATTGGGGATTAACTCACACACCTGACCTAACCTTCCACTGGCATTTATCAGCGTTTGCCTCAGTTGACTTAAGTTGAGTAAAAATCATTCAGCCACTCAAGCATATTGAACCGTTCTGAAGGGCAGTTTCTCATCAGATGGGACCTGCAGGTGCAGTAGAGGCAAAGCACGGGCAATAATACACATGTATGATTTGCACTCAGAAAACACAGACATTTCATTGACAAGCATGGAAAATTATCAATAAAGTTGGTCAGGTGTAAACTTAAGACCGACCATTACTGCAGACAGGCCTTTATTTGATTCGCCTTTTTAACCAAAGTGTCATTAATAGTTTCTGTAGAGGGTAAAAACCCATTTAAACCAAATTAGTCTGCACTTTGCAGTGTCAGTAACCTGGGTTTGGAGTCCACAGCCAGTTGGATAGGACATATTTTCATTGTCAAGGAGAGAAACTGAGTTACAGATGAAAAGCTACGCCTGCAGAGCAGACTGGTGAGGTGGTTGCTTGGTTTCAGTGGCTGTTAAGTTTGAGAGTTTGGTTTGGGTAGCAGCTGATTAGCTCAGTGCTTCTGGATCCCCTTTATTACCGCAACTGTGATGAGAGCCAGACCTATGTCAAGGTCTGGTCAGCCAACCTGTCATTATTTCTGTACCCTGCTAGGCCAGGGGGACTCCACAAAGTTGACCACAACCAAATTATATGTCTTAGCCTGTCTTGTTCCCAAGGCAGAGCAAATGCACATTTGGTGTGCCAGATTAGGAAGCAGTCAGCCAATTAAAATCTTTGATTTTTCCCCTTAAAGTCTGGGGTTATAGAGGTGGAAAGAGGGCTGCTCTGTGGTTGAGACGGGGGCGCTCCACGTCCCAGACTCTCTATTAGTTAATAAAACCTCAATAAAACAAACAATCTGCCAAATGAACCACTGACGGGGGAGTGAGTGACAAGAACGTTGGAAGACCTTCAGTAAGGCAACACTGCTGTGCACCAGGACTATAACTGTGTCGGGTTTCCACCCTAAGAAAATATTTAGTAGCATTGCATGATGAAACTTCTGATGAATTCTTCAAAATCTGCACAAGTATACACTAATATTTCAAGTTGGTGTGTCAGGTTTAAATACAATATCATAATAGGTCTGGCAAGCATAAATACATGTATTTTAATAACAAATAATAATATGTATAATAGTAATTATTATTATTATTAAAAGTGCTAGTTAAACATTTTAAATATGACTTGATTGAAGATGCAATAGCTTCTTTGTTGAAAGAAATTTCACATTTATTCTTTTTAAAGCTCAAAATGACTATAAGGCTCATAATGCCTCTTTGAACAAAGAACTCATATTCTAATCCAGAGTTAAGTTTCAAATAGTGTCAAACAAACAAGGACGATTTATTTTTACTCACTGTATGATGCGTAGTGTTAATTACTTCTCAGCCACTACAATCAAAATTAGTTAGTATTTCATAAAGTGTAGAAGGTATCTATGGCAACCATGCACAGTGAAAATATACTCTTGTTAGCCTTATAATTGATTTAGAAATGTTTACGACTCATTGAGTCTCTGCATACTTTATACAAGTAGAACATGGTATGTGATTACAAAACAGCTTTGACTTGTCAGTGGCTTTGTCGTTAGTCAGGTGGACTCTTTCTGAATGCTGTAGCTTCACTGTTCAATCCATCTTGTGGGGTGTTTTCATATGCATTCTTCCCTATTTTCATTCATTTTGTGGTGTCTCTCCTCACCCAGGCTTGGTCATACTTTTTGTAATAAAATGCCACATGCTGCTCTGTTTGGAAGCGTTGGTTCTAAATCCTTCCCATCTCAACTTTTTGATACCTTGCATACTGTAGATATGAATTTTTAGTGTCAGTAGAACCTTGAAAGCACACATGATTTTTTCTCAGTCATACACACACACACACACACACACACACACACATTCATAGAGATATTTGTTTAATTGCCTACTTAGACTTTAAAGTCAGATTATTGACTAAAACAGTCCTAACAAGGTCTGGTTTATTTGTACATCAAATGTCTGTGTATCAAGTAGGTTCAGATATCATAAAGGAGCAGCCTTCATGTGGAAGCATTCACACTGTTAGCACAGCAAATCATAAACATTCACAAATAGCAGGCAGATGCAGACATGCTCAGGAGTTCAGTCATCTGAAGAGTTGGCCACACTGCCAGACACACACACACACACACAGACAAACACACACACTCACACAGACAGAAAGAGAGCAGGAGATGCATTTATAATTCAAACAGAAAGCTATACAAACAACCTCAAAAACATACAGTACATATCCAGCATGCGTGCATCACATGCATGTAAACACATGCAGTCAACATGCATATGCCCATAACATAAACACACTGTGTGCTCATTTCGGGTGGTCTGTGCATTCATGTTGGTGTATTTAGATGTGTCTCACTGAGTTCTGTCCTCTAACGGCTAAGGATTGTTGTCTCTGAAAGCTGCATGTTGGGACTAAACTCGACAGTCAAACTGTGGCAGTCGATGTAAACTGTGCATGCTTTGTTGACCTGTTACCATCAGGTTTAAGCACCTGCTTCCTTACCTGACACCTCAAAAAGCTCTGGCCCTGGGAATGTCAGATTGACCAATTCTTAGAGTACACGCTTTAACTACAGAGACTGGAGGTGATTTTTACTTTGAAATGTAACTGAAATAGTCAAACATGGTAGTTCTTCCTGCAATTTAAAAAAGACCCTCAAAGGCCTTTTACCTTTTTCTATTTGGTCGATGTGCTTAAAGGCCCAATCAGTCACCCCAGCAGTATCATGGGTGAGTGTACATGGCTCGCATACTTAATGCGTGCCCTGTAGGTAATGTGAAGCCAAGCATACACTCAGTGGACTGTAGAAATGTGATCCACTTTTGGCTTGTGGAATTCATCGAATTTAAAGCCAATCAATTAAAAGATAGAGAAATGAATAATAGGTAAAAACGATAGCCTAATGCTTTTTGAAGTAGTCTGTTAGTTACAGCACATAAATTGTACAGCTGGGCTCCTCACAGTGCTCAGAGACTTGACAGAGCAGCATAACAACATTAATTCTGAAATTATCTGACTATAAAAGACACCGTAAAACTGAGACATGAATCTGGCTGTCCCTGTCTTCCAGCTTGCAGCACTAACCACCACTCGCTCTGTCTGTCAAGGCTTGCTCATACTTACTAGCAAAAGCCTCGTCTCTCACACACAAACAGCAAAAAAAACACTTTGTCTGTACTGTTTTTTCATTTGCATGACTGCATGTTGCAAGGTAACACTTTTGCCTTGAGATGTCACCCTTTTCATTTTAGACAAAGACCTGTCCTCCTCAGTTTGTTGTTATGATTTGGAATATTAATCACTGCTGTTTGCTCAGTTGTTACCAGTAAGAGGCTGTCTTTTCTTTTGCAACCACATAATGTCATTTCCTCTTGTCATTATTGCCTCCTGTGGGCATCAGTGGACAATATATATTCAGGAGAGACAGTACTCTCATCCATGCAATCCACCTTATTCCTAGCTCCATGAGTAATGGGAGCAAGTTTACTATCTTATTTCTCTTTTTTCTCTACCGAAATGGTATTTTGTTGCAAGCGTCTTCTTTTTTGTTACAGCTTTTTGTGAAATAAATGATGTGAGAGCACAACCTGGCAGGTTAGCTCAGCTTTTGCTAAAATGTTACAGAGTTCAGAGACATGTTACACTGTTGGGGGGTGCACCAACAGTCAAGCTGAACTAAAGTTACAGTGTGTGAAACATAGACTAGAAATGAAATGGGACTGTCCGTGTCAATTATCACTTAGTTTCCATCAAGAAACAACAGACAAATCCAATTAAACAGGCTTGTCTGCTACTTATATGTCTGCTTTTATATACAAAATATTGTGTTCTATCTCTTTTAATAAAAATGCATCCAACTTAATTACTATGCCAGTACAAATAAGCCTCTGAGCTTTTCAGATTGCTTATCGATTCATTGTCAACAGAAACAGATTCAATGAAACTGCTAAATATGCTATTGTGCATCATCCAAGGCCCCTTATTCAGATTTACCTCCAATCCCTTGGCAGGAAAAGACAGAAGTCTGATCACATCATCTCATATCAGGCATAGGTGCCAGTGTTCCCACATCAATTATTTTCTAAAAGACCTAAAGAGAAGGAAGACACCTGGAAGTCTATAATTCACACAGGTATCATTGAGTTACAGGAATAAGGTGGATACCATATTGAACTAGTTCTGGTCACATGCTCATGATTTAGGTGACACACGAATGCTGCATGATTCAAGTGTACAAAGAATTAAAGTGGTGTTTTTACAATGTGTGCGTGTGTGTGGGTGTGCGTGTGCATGCAGGAGAGAGGAGTGTCCAGTCCCAGGCAGCCCCACAGCTGTTCCCCAATGGTAAATATGTATTCCTCTGACTCCTCTCTCTGGGGGTCTGTGGGTGTGGGAAGTAGAGGCAGCTAACCTAGCAGACACTGATCAGGCACTTCCCCTCCCCACAGGGGCATCATCCTTCTGACCCTTGACCTCTGACCCCTCCCTCCCCATCACCACCACCACCACCACCACCTTCCTCTTCCTTTCTTTGAATGCCCTCTTAATAACAACCACTGCCTGTGTCAAGCCACACCTTTTTAAAACACAGCTGCAAACAGGGAGCCTCTGACCAGCAGCATAAGCATTTTATAAAGAGATAGAGATTAACAGCATCTAACATGTCAGTAAGTTTTGACAGTGGTGAAACTAAGTACCTGAACTCAAGCAATGCACTTAAGTCCAGTTTTTTAAGAACTTAAAGGGAAACTTTGCCGAATTTTGCCCAGATTTGTATCATTACGTTATAGGTACTTTATGCAATAGAGCAATGGCAAAAGGCAACCATGAAGGTTGCCAACATCCAGAGCCCCCTGCTGACTTGTTTGGCTTTGCTGGCTCTGTGTTTGTTGATTAAGATTGTTCAATTTTTCAACATTTTGTATGACTTTCTTTTCTGACAAACATGAGTATAGAAGCCAGATACAAAGATACAGAGCCATGCTTCTTTTTTTTCTCTAGGATTGAGAGCAGGGCAGCTCACCAAACTCATTTCAAACTGTAAAAAAAGGCAGTGCTAAACACATGGGATCAAAGATTTTGGTACTGCAGTGCTGACTTCTTGTCTAGAATTCTCACAAAAAACATATTTTAGAGTACTGTTGTACTCTGATTCAAGGTAACAAGGAGTCTGCTGCCATATTGCTTCCCTTTTTAAAATGGATAAGCCAAAACTAAGCCCTGTCTGGACCGTTTACCAGTGTGGCACAGCACATTTTGGTTATTATAGGTCTTCTGCCCTTTAAGCAAAAAGGAATACCACAGCCTTTTTTCTCTGTTTTCTCTGGTCATGTATCTCTAGTTTAAAAACATTTATGCACTTCTATTGCATAGACAGCCCAAGTTTTATAAAGACCATCTTTCCAGAGATGAAAACCTTAGTATAAAGTATATTCATTTTATGCTACTTGAAACTTTCCTCAACCACAATTCAAGGGCAAATATCTAACATTTAACTCCTCGACATTTACCTGATAGCTGTAATAACATTTCAAAGATTTTACATAATAAATAGTTTATTAAAGATTAAACAAATGGTACTCCACCTTTTTGGCTCATGACTCTTCACCAGCGGTGTAGGCCTCAAGTCCAAAGACTTGGACTCGAGTCACAAGTAAAATAACCTTTAAATTGACTTGGATTTTAATAAGTGACTTGTGACTTTTATTGGATTTCAGTCTTTTGACTTGAAAATACATGAAACCCTTCCAAAACTTCAAAAAGTGTGTCAGTTAATTTCCCTTTATTAACTATATCAGATATGTTCATGCTATTGATTCTCAACAAGTTGTCACTTAATTGCACAGATCCACTTTGTTTCAAACAAACCAACATCCAGTTAAGTTACAGGAGAGAAACATATAAACCTTACTGTTGCATTACTGAGCTGGGAAAAAGTATACCAGTTATACAGAACAGTATAGATCAACAAAAAACCAAGTGCTATACAAAACATCAGGTGATGATCAAGATTACAGACAGAGACCTAACAACTTTCAACTTTGTTCAACATTTGAAATTGCACAAAACCATAAGTCAAACATCGGTTAAATGCCATTACACTTGGTAAGGAGTGCATTATGACTTGGTTAGGATTGGAATACCAAGTTTAGTACCCAAGACTGGACTTGGAACTTGTCTCTGTACTTGTCTTTCTTGCTTTGAGATTTGACTAAGGACTAAAGTGCAAAGACTTGGGGCCTCCTTGTAACTTACAAAACAATGACTTGGTCCTGCATCTGCTCCCTACAATAAATCAGTTTCTACTTGGAGCCCTTCCACATTATTTCATATGTCTTTAAGTTGTTAGCACTTCCTCAGAATAGTAATTTACCTCTGAACTTCTCATGTAGTTTAACTTTAATAATTTTTTGAGGCCTGAATAGGTAAAAATTGTTTAGATATTAAAATAGTAGAGTGTCATTCACAAGAAGTACAATTGACTTATTTTACCAGTGGACTTAAGGGTTGTATTGTGTAATTAAATACTTTTACATTTATCTTCTGCTACATTTACTTAAATGGGCTAGATGTAACATTTTAGCACCAATTACAGAACAATTTCTATATCGAGTTCAAATTGGATCTGTGTACTTTATGTACAGCAGTGATGTCTAGTTAAAAAAATGCTATCCAAATACCACAGTGTCTGTCAGTGAAAAGACTTTCGACATAAACACCAAACTATTCTCATACTGAGAGTGAAACCCAGGAATCCAAACCACTAGACCATATAGGAGCTGTGCATTACATGTACACTGTGTTTTATATTGTAACTCATCAATGAGGATCAGGCCAAATGATTTGAAAAGGATATGACCACATTTTTAAAAAGAGTTAAGGTGAGGAATTTTCAGTAAAATGTTGCATAAAATGTTACATATGGCACTTTAAAGTATTTGAACACTTCCTTCAGCATTGCAGTTTGATTGAGCTACTGAATTAGGCTGATTAGCACAAGTGCAATTAGCTTTTGTCACAAGTCCAAAACACCATCAATTTAACTGTGATGGCTTTCGATAGGCAGACCAAAGTCGTTGTCTTTATTTGTGTTTTGATACGACTGAAAGGAGAGAAATTAAGCTTGCGCTGTTTCAAACACATGGCCATGATGTTCCTAAACTCCCTCATCACGGCCTATTAGCTTTGGTGTGAGTCAGCACTGCTTCATGCAAAAGATAAAAAACAAGCCCTCAAAACTTGCTATTTCATGCACAATCTTGTGTTCTAAGATGGTGAAATTATATGAATCACAGAGAATCACTACATTTGCGGTAAAATGAGCAATTGAGCACATTTGAAGCAAAAGAGAGAATAAGCAAAGAAACTTTTTGAATTTTGATGGTATCTCTAATGTTATTAGGCCCAATTTTCTGGATGAGCTGTTTTTAATTTATATGGCAAAAATGCCAGGAAATATCAACCAATAAATCTGTGAGGATGTATCAATTCTTGATACATCAAAGAGATTTAATTATACAGTGCGAGAGACTGCGGGAGGAGGCTTGCTCTCAGAGGAGTAGCCTGTTCAAGGTAAGAGGCAAAACAATAGTGTTTTAAGTTACTAGTTGTAACTGCTGTAAGTACACTGAGTCTCCCACATGCTACAATATAACAGTCTGACCTATTTTAGGGTTTTGTGTCCTACTTTATGTGTTTTTTTTCTTCAGAAATAGCAACATTACGAGCAAGATTTTGCATTCTCCTTTGTCACTTTTTTCCTGATTTCTTGTGTTAGTGTACCGCACAGAAACCAGCTCTGTGGTTCACTTTCACAGTTGGACCTCCACAGAGCATCAACAAACTGTTCTCACTGGTTTTGTTTTCTTATCGTGTGGTTTAAGTTATTGAGAGCACATTCACCCCAGAGCTTAAGTTAAGTTTTTGTCTAATAATAACTGTACTTTCTGAGTAACTTCACTCCAGCAGCATGTTTGCTGTTTGGTCAAAAGAAAACAGTATAATCTCTCAAAAAACAAAAGATCTTTTCCACCAAAGCTATCTATTACCAACGATCAACACTCTGCCCTCTTCTTGTGAATTCTGCTCACTCACCCATTGACATATTTTGCTTGTGGTCGTCTTAAATGGCTGATGACAAGCAGCACTGAGCTAACTTGTCAACAGTTGTGATGTAAGTCCAGAAGTGCTACAGCCCAAAATCCTGTGGCTTCTGTTAAAAGATTATGTACACTGTCTGAACCTCTCTGTATGAAACATATACTGCAGAGGCTCAGCATCAGACCAAGCGCCCAACACATCACACTGGAGAATATTTACAAAAGTCTGCCCACTGTTACTGTAATTGCGGGTCCCAACTCAGTGCACTGTGGATGTGGCTGGTGTGCACCCAAAACACACAAACCCACACACATACCAGAGCATGTGTCTCTGCCCTGTCTTCTCAAAACCATAATGTCAGAAATATTTCTTTGCTCTCTTAACACATGATCATTACAATTTGATGAGATGGCTGCCTGACTAAGCGTTTTGGAGGCATGTCCTGACACTGTCTTATCATCTCGTCTGCCAACTGTCTCGACTCACACTTTGCAATTATGTGAACCCACAGTGCTACACTCTCAAGCCTGGGTTGGGACTGGCATATTAACTGAAAGCTTGCACCCCCCACCCTTCTGCCCAATACTCCATCATATTGTAAATGAGCTATCATCTTCCCGTGAAGGATCAGAGGCAGAGAACAACTGAGTTCTGCCAACTACAGGGAGGAGACAAAATAATGGCAACACCTCACAGAGAAGGATTTCAGCCTAATTATGTTATAGTGAGCTTATGTAACTTTTACTTAGTTGCCACAGTGGACACTTGTAGGAATTATGGGGTAACAGTAAATGCCATAATGTTGGGCAGAGGATCAGACAGAGTGCAAAGATCCTAAAGATCTCAGACTGACTCAGTAATGTCAGTTATACAGCAATATCCATCAAAAGTTAGCTAACATTAGGTGCATTAGCTACCAAAAGTAAACGATCTTCAAAGATCAAATGTGGTAGTAAAAGCATGAGTGTATTGAATCTAGAGACATGAGTTTAATGAATTATTAATTCAATTTGTTCAATTTCAAGTGGATGATTATGTCTTCTTTCAAAAGACACATAGTTATACACATTTTAAACACAATGATAATCACTGTTTAGTGTTGCTAAAGGGCAAAATTTGAAGTTCAAGCACAACGCTTATCGCACAGCTATAATAGAAGTGCACTTTTAAAACTTTGTAAAACTGCATGAGCATCTGCCAAAGACAAAAAATTTCCAGGTAATTTAAGTTATTTGTGGAAATCACGTATAAAAATCATGACCACAAATTCTAAACCAAACACATTCAACAGGTACAACAGAGTAAAAAGGGGGTTAAAATGCTCAAATCTGAGACAGTCATCTTCATATTAGTGTTTAAAACTTTGACTCAGTACTTTCTATGCCCCTTTTCCATTACAGTTTGCCAAATATTTTATTCATGTGTATATTAATGCGCTATGTGTATTAATGTACCTTCAGTGTATCCAAAAACATTAATGTATCCTCTATCTGCCTTCAGCAACAACATCGACTGAATTGTTTTGAGCTGTTGTCTATGAAACGGCTATAAAACATATATTACATCACTGTAAGCACCTGTTTTGCTTTGATACATAATTCCAGTCTACAATTGAGTTTTTTATTTGGAGAAAGAGCTTGAGAAAGTTTTATTATTGCTGCTGCAGGCATTGCACTCTCAGACTTAAGTGAAGAGGATTAGGTGTTTCCCCAAAGGGATCCTCAGTCTCTATAAAAACCAGTGCGGCTGCATTCTCTCTTTAGTGCCACGTGTGAGCTGCCATCTCTTTGCCAGTGTGAAGCCTTCAACTTGCCCAGCTGTGCTGGCTCCTTTTTTAGAAGAGCTGCCAGCCAGCAACCTTTAGCCCATTAGAGAGAAGTGATGAGCTGCGTGGATGGCCGGTTGCCTTAGAGCAACTTGAAGTGATTGTTCCAGGTCACAAAAGAGTTTTTTATTTGTTTTTGTTCTGAAGTGTGTGAAGTTTTCTATAAAGCTGCCAAAAACTATTAAAGCACACACTGGTCTCCTTTATGTGAGAACAAATTTCTCCTGTACTTTTGCTCAAAATGATAGTCTCTGTGAAATTTGTCGCCGTCTAGAGAAAAGACCTCAACCATTCTGTCTTGACTGACTTGCCTCCCTTTTTCAAATCAGTCTAGCCAACACAGAGACCAGGCAGCTGAAATTGCTTTTTTATCCCTGAAATGCCTGGAAGGTTTTGTCAAAACCAGGAAAAAGTGGTGGTTTTGTCTGTATCTGTCTGGCGGTCAAACTTCTGTCCCTCATGAGGAGGAGAGACAGATGTCTTAAAGTACAAGGACTTTTTGAGGTCACAATTCACCTTGACCAAAGACAAATAAACATGCACATGCTAACACACTTTTGCACACACATACACATAGAGAAAATGTGTGAAACACAATATATGGCTGTGTTGATTGTAGTATTAAATAATGACTGTCTCCTTTTATTATTAACAAGCATCTTCTTGATTCCCTAACTGTTAATCTCATCCAGCTGCTCGGTTTATGACTCTGTTCTCTCTTGTTTCCTCTTATCTCTGTGTCCTACTGAGAACCTGAAAGCCTGCTCTGCTTCTCATTTCTTGCCTCTGTTCGACTCAAAATGAATTCTGAATATAATCGTTTCCCCTTCTTATTTTAACTGTAATACCAGTATACATATAAGCTGTTTTGAAATAAGTGGGTCAAAACAGCATCTACGGTGTATTTTTCCATGGGGTTCGTCTGACTGTGAGTGCTTGTTCCCCTGCAGAGACCTGTGCAGTGAACAATGGCGGCTGTGATAGCACGTGTCACGATTCAGTGACAGGAGTCCGCTGCAGCTGTCCTGTTGGCTTCACTCTGCAGCCAGACCGCAAGACCTGCAAAGGTAAAGCATCACCATTCAAACTGCATCTGTCACAAACTTAATCTCCTGCTCGTTGTATTGCAAGACACACTGGGGCTTTTTCTCCACCCGGGGCTCACAGGAATTGCTATCGAGCTATTTATGCCGCCCCCACCTTTTGTTTTAGCACTAGTTCCTTTCTGCTATTTGAATTTTCTCTTTTTAGATTACATTATTATTGTTTTGCAACAACAACTGCATATTTTGTGGTGCCACCAATCTTTCACTACTCTCTGCTTTTCAGCTGCATATTTTGAGCGCTGTTTTGTCATGCCACCAGTTTTATTGACAGTTTTTCCACTACATTACCGTCACCCTCCTTTCCAAGTGTTGGCAGAACATCCTCAACTCAAGCAGCTTGAATAATGCAGCAAGGTTTTTTTTTATATTATTTCTAATAAAATCAGTTTTAAACTTTGGGGAAAAACTGAGAATTATTTTAGAAGAAAACAGACACTACAGACAGACAGTCAGAGACTAGAGGACTTTGGAGAGAATGAGGACAATCAGTGTTTCCAGACAAGCGGGAGTAGAAATCTGTCAGCCCTCTATGGCTCGTAATGGGAAACTAACAACTCTGATAAAAATACATTGGCTTAAATTCGTTTGGTTTGAGAGGAAACAAGAGGAAAACAAATCCAGGCAGCTCTGGCACAAGAAGACAGGGGCTTGCTGCAGGCCAAGCACTTCTGAGGCACGGAGACAAAGATGGAGCAAGGAAGGGATAATTTTTTTCCATTTGTGATGCATTTATTTCAACCAGATGATGAAGACTCCTTCGAGAGACAGACGCCTCATTTGTGATGATGATTTAGAATCAATCAGAGCTGCTGCCAAAGTTGCCAAGGCAGAGTACCATCAAACGCAGGGGTGAACTCATGATGTATCGATTCAGTATTGGCTACAGAAATAAAAAACAGATTAATCTGAGGGAGAAGGGCAGTTTTGATTTAGAGGCCTTAACTGCCAAGAGGCTTTCCTGTGTGAGAGCTGCATCCCATTACAGCCACACGCAAACTAATTTTAGCCCTTCTGAGGGCCTTTAAGGAAATCCCTGAAGCTCATCTCCAGTTTCTGCAAGACCGTCACAGCAAAACACATTATCATCCCACTTTGAATAGTCCTGCAACGTAAGCCCAGCTGCCTTTGTTCTTATATCTCCACCTCACTGCTCAGATTTAACATCTTTGTATTAACCATTGTTAAAGCTGCTTTAACCATTGTTTTTATGTTTGAAATGGCTCACATGAGTTCTTGATTTAAAACAGGTCACATATAATTATCAACCCTCAGGGAATTATGAACTAACTCTGCAGTTCCCCTCGGCTCTATACAGCATTTTTGAGTCTTCATTGTTCTGGTTCAGTCCGCATTGCTCCCATCAGTGTCTGCAGCTCTCACTGGAACCATTTTCAAGACAAAAAGCTCTAAACAGCCACTGTTCTTTTCTTAGTAGCTGGTGGAGACCAAAGAAAGGGCTGAAAAAGAGTGCATATTAGCATTTTTACCATGTTGTTATATACTCTATGAGACATCAACGTTGTTGTGCTCCATAACCGCTGAATATGGAAGTAACTGTTTGCTTAAAATAAATATGTCTGTTATGTTCACGACTTGCAGCTCCAGGTTTAATTCTTCCTCCCTTTTTCCTTTGTAATGGGTGATTGATGATTTTCTGTTCACAGATATTGACGAGTGCCGTCTTAACAATGGGGGATGTGATCATGTGTGTCGAAACACAGTGGGCAGCTTTGAGTGCAGCTGCAAGAAAGGCTACAAGCTGCTGACCAATGAGAGGACTTGTCAAGGTAGGAAGCCCTTTTGACTACCTTTTTCAACTTAGAGAAAACAAATTATCCTGTGGAGAACTACTTCAAAGCATGTCCTTAACACTTTCTTTCCTTTAGGAAGAGATTTTTTTTGCATTGTTCAGCAAGAATAGTAAACAAAGAATGTCCTCCTAGTGGCACAAAAATATGCAGCCTGCAGAGAAGCCAAACTAGGCCTCTCTGGCTTGTTTGTCTGTTATATTTGATGGTAGTTGTTGCTCAGCAGGAGCTGGGAAGACTAGCTGCAGAACAAATAAAGAATTTGCCATGGCGAAACACAGGTGTGGGGAATTAGAGCTCAAAACTCTGAAACCTCTGCTTCTTGGATGAATTAAGCCACTACAGAAACATGTGGTGAAAGAAGACAGGCAGGCTAGAACTGTGGAGCCAAACTCAGCGTTTCTCTGAGTGGAAAAACAGATGACATGCTATTTTTTAATTCTCTTTTCTTTATTGATGTGGTCAATCAATATCCAGTCTGGTACGTGTCAGTGTCATGCAGTGGGTTTAGGATTGCTGCACTGAGTCACACCATTCTGTACACTGTACATAAACATCTCATGTGGTCATTTAAAATACACTGTTTCATTGTGCTTTGCAGCCAGTTCCTTGCCACTTTAAATCTTTGTTGCCTTTTTCCTATTATTTGTAGCAAACAATGCAAAGTGTTTTTTACCCAAATAACACAGATAACTGAGAAAACGTGGTCTTTGCATGTAGGAATGTAAATCACAGCTTGTCGTCTGTGGCACCATGCCTTAACCAACTCAGCCATGTGCTGTTTGGGTGCACGGGGGCAACTTAGGAACACTGTTGTCCTTGTTTGGTGCTGTGTGTTTTGTCTGGAGAGAAGCAGTTGTGATAAAGCTCACCTCCTGTTGAGTGAGGTGTTGCCTGGCTCACACACACTCAACACTACTGAGTCACCTGTCTGCTCCTTATCCTCCATTCTCATTCCTTTCATTTTTCTCACCCATGGAACAAGAACTGGGCAAATGAGAGCAAAAATGCCTCTCAGTGAAAGCTAAACTTTATCTTAATGGACCTAATCCTGACCATTTTCTTTCTGATTTAAGTTGTTTTGCCTTCTGGTGTTATTAAGCAAATCTGTGATTAAAGGAGCACTTAAGGGAGTTGGAATTGTGCCTTCGTTAAGTTTTGTAACTCACAAGACACAAACTGAAAAAAGCAGTCAAAATCAAAGCTGCACAGGCCAAGATATCCTAACTTTTAGTCTCTAGAATAAGACAAGCTCCAGAAACAGGGGATCATATGTATTTCCCATAATGTGGCTTGAATCTTGTCTTTATATCTTTTTATTGAGTAATTAACTTTTTGGGACAAGGGAAGATAATCTCTCACTTTATTGCTTTATTATAATAAATTCAAGCTGTACTGTAAATCCCCTTTAAAATAACTGCTAATATGTGTAAAACTGCATAATTGAATAACCGTGATGACATCATCAGGGTTAAATCTCGATGTTGAGAAAACTCCCTTAGAGCCATGAATGATGTGACACATATATTATTATTGGCTGATCCTCACATGTATTTTAACATGAGGAGTGCCCCTTGCATTTCAGTGGGGTAACAGTGCCCCGGAGGCAGTTTTTAATATAATAATCCCATCATGCATCTCTCTCATGAGCTTAAATCCAATGGGTAGCAGATTAAGGAGATTAAGAGTGAGCTGAAGCAAATGCTGGATGGTACAGTACTGCAGTTTTGTTATTAAGTGCCTGGTGGTGGGTCACAGTGTTCAGTAACACTCAAATAGATGTTTGCTGTCCCCAAGAGGTGTTGAGATGTGTAAACTGAACTCTGGGTTTATCTTGGTTTAAATAGTCACGGTGTTTCCCGGCTGTCAGTGGACCATGGCCCATATGTCAGGATGAGGCATGTCTGCTGAGCTCCTGTCAGCATTCCTCTACCCTCAACACCCTCCAAAATCTTCTTCTCATCTCCTTCACACTCCTAATCCACATGAGGGCACTCAACGAGATGCTCATCAGAAGCCATGTTTTCTCCACAGGGAACAACTATGACAGCCTTATCTGTGTAAAACTAAATTACATTTTCGTAGTTTTAGTTTACCTTGTTTGCCTGCCTGCAAATTTATATTGAGCACAGGACAGACTGAAGCTAGCCGGTTAGCATGCTCATTTAGTAGATATGTCTGTCAGACAATACATAGATGACTTTGACGTTTTGTCAGAACTAATGTTCTTCACATTCTGCTGATAATTTAAGTACATTTTAGAGGCTTTAAACTAAAATGTGTACATGTTTGCATCTTTAAAGTAACAATGTAACAACAAGATCAGTCAGATGCAGTGAGTGGGCAGATTAAGAAAAAAAAAGGGAGAAGAAATAACTGATGAAAACTACGATTGGTTATTTCCAACGTAAGCGATATCACTCTTCTTACTTTATCTTTCCATGGTTCCCTGCACGCACATCATCTCATGATGCAGTCTTGTCCACCCACCGCATACTTTGCCTTATCTGCCTGGTAAATAAGGGTTGTGCTATCTGGAGTCCCAGAAGTCTTCACACATCCACTCTGTTGCGTGGCACATCACAAAACTATATAATGATAAGTTGCAGATCAACTGCTGGCGTCACTTGTTGCAACATTTTTTGAGGGTAAACACAGTCACCACGCCCTATTCCAAGAGGTTTTAGACTCTTTGCTTAAAAGTGTGCTGAGCAAAGTTTATCCAAAATATGCCGAAAACAATCACTTTTGCAGTGCCTCATTCAGCATGTGCAAGCTCATGCTGCTTGCATCCACCATTGCTGTTATGACTCCACTGGGGCCACTAAAAGAGACAAACAACATTTTTTTATTCGTTTATTTGTTGTGAAAGTAGATATATCTAAAACTTTTGACATTTCTTAATCCCAGCACATTTTTATCATCTTCAATCTCTCATAACAAGCCAGAGAAGTATTGTCCTCAATAACTGTCTTTATTGAGTGCAGCTGTATTGTGTAAGAAAGATTAGGACCAGTTTATATATATGATATGTGAATATTTTGTGCTTTTGCTGTAGAACTATGAAAGATATGTGCAGACACTGTATCAGTCTGTTTTCATGGTTTGTTCAAGGTAACCCATTATTTAACTGAACTCCTGTAATTGCTGTGAAATACCTGCGTCATCTGTTTGATGGTGGCTGGCACTGCCTCATAACCCAGAGGAGGTGCAGATATGGTGGATGAAAGTATGATATTCCTGGGAAAATCCTAGGAACCTTTATTGAATTAGCCAATTAGAAATCCAGCAAAGTTAAAGCGCAACCACATTTTCTCCCAGCATGTGCTGCCTGGGCTTGACACAGATATTTGCTGACATTAAAGAATACCTTGATTGTAATAAAACCAAATGTCACAGATCTCCTGTAGCTTCATCTATCAATCCTTATGGTCTCGAATCCTGTGACATTTATGGAACTTATCAGGATGCACATGTAAAAGAGCAGAAAAGTTCCGAGATAACACAGAGAGACGACTGACAGGCAGAAAGGAGCCGTGTGGATTTAGAGGTGTGATAAGGTTGACGAGGTCAGAGGGACCAAAGAAGACAAGAGAAGGCTCCCTACATCTGACATACTTATCTTAATGTTACTTGATTGTTGATTTTTACTGAACTGGAACATTTATGGTATGGTTAAGAGAACAAAAGGGAAGGTGATTGACAGGTTTTATGTGAAGGGAAAAAAATTGACACATCTGTTATCAGGTGAAGTGCAGACTCTCTTTTGACTCCTGCTGTGGCCACTTGTTATTTCAAAAATACTTTGAAAATTCCATTTCAGTGCATCGAAATGGAAAACTGCAGACTCCAGGAGGTCAACCACTATACCGAGTAACAAACAGAAGACGTCTTCCTTTCAAAATACCCTTTTTTTTTTGTTATGACATGTGACTTGACCCACTTCAATTCATGGCAAACAGTGAATACAATACAGCACAAAAGACGAAAACAGGAAAATGTGCCATGACAGGTGGATGGAGGAGTCCTGTTTTAAAAAATCGATCTTTTTTGTAATTTGTTGAACTGTTTGAGAAGTTTCCAACAGCTTGTCTTTCTCCCTACACAGACATTGACGAGTGCTCTTTTGACCGAGCCTGTGACCACTTTTGTGTCAACTCTGCTGGCAGTTTCCAGTGCCTTTGTCACAAAGGCTACGTCCTCTATGGCCTCGCACACTGTGGAGGTAAGCCAGCATGTCTGTCCCCTTGAAACACCTTGTCGCCTGCCCATCACTCTTCTACTGCATCCAGCACCTCTTTGCTAACCCTCTGTTAGTTGCTGTTATGCTTCACATAAATAAAATGATTCTACTTAAAAAGCTTATGAAAAAAGGAAAGAAACAAATAAAAGAATTTTTAATTTAAGAGCTTTGTATCAATCACCATCACATTTGGTGCACTCATTCATGATCCCTCAAAATGGTTTGTAATAACTTTGGTGATGCTTTTACATTTCTTTCAGCACCATCAGGTCAGTTTGTACGGTGCATTGGTTTACTTTGGTTAACATTCAGTTAACGTAGCAGCTATTAATGTTGTTCATGTTACACATGGTTAGACTACAAATTTACAGATATACCTAGTGACTACTGCAAAGTCAGTCCAATGTAAAGCTGATGTACATTCAAACATAAGAAACAGACATAACTTACGTAGTTATTTTAGCTTAAAAGTGCAAACAAAAGAAAGATTCACATTCAAACTGTTGAAAAACTAAATCTTTAAAACATGGATAAAATTTTATAGATAATATCCACATTGCAACAGTATGCCCTTTACTGGTCTTCAAAACTTGGCAGCCTTCGCTACATGACATCTAAAAAGCTAAGCGATCATGGAAACTTGCAGCACACATACTTTCATACCTGGTACAGTCTTTAAGTGCAGTCTTTAAGTGAGGAGGAGTGGATGCAATGACACGTGACATTGAACAGCAATAGACTGCAGGGCTGAAGCTTTATACTGATTTTTCAATACAGTGTGAGAACTGATTGCACAAGTGCAAATCTATAAAAACATTGGCCTTTGTGCAGAGGTATACGTATTCCTGAGAATGAAACTTTAAATAAAACAGGTCAGATAGTTATAAAATATAAATATGAAGAAATAATCAATCAATGCCACTACGTAATCTCAACATTTCTGTTTAGCTGTGATGAGGAGCAGCCTCCCTTAAACACACATCACTGGCTTATGAAGTCTCCCTCTGTTGACCATTAGGAAGAATACACGTGTAAGCTACCCCTGTGTTAGCTTCCCTTTTCAGACCCAGAATCTGTGGTGTTGCCCTCTCAAGATTAAACTGATTAAAGTGACTGTTTTCACAGTGTCAGCGTGTTACTGTTTATCTTCTCTCCTGCTGACTTGTAAATCTGGGTGTCAAAGCATGCGTTAAAAAATCAAGGCATGGAAAAGTCCCCACACGCATCTGCATTCTTATATAACAACTAAATGTAGCTAAATGACTCTGATGGATTACCTTTCTCTAGCAACTTTTAAGTCTCTGCAAGTTGATGCTCAAATGGACTGAAATGAGCTGAAACAGGTAGCTGCCTGGAAGGCAGGAAATCAATCAAAGAACTTACACTGCACTTGGCAGTAATGTAAAGTGTAGACTATTTGTGCCGCAGTTAATGAACTAAAACGTGAAAAATCTCAGTCGTGGTCCTCAAAGGTGAAGTATGAGCGTGTCCATCAAACATTAGCAGGTACCTAATGTACTCTGGTTTGGAACAGATAGTAGAAACAGCCTTTGGTGTCAGGAGGAGGTGTGTGGGGGTGCGTCAGATCTGCCTGGCAGGCAGCAAGAGGCCCGCCAGAGCACGTCAGGGTGTTGCAGCGTCCCTTTGATGGAGTGTGTATCACCAGTTAAAATCTGCTGCTGTCTCCAGCGCCTCAGGGCCAAGCAGTAGTTCTGGGAGAGACAGAGAGAGACAGCATATGTACTTGAAATACATAGCTTCGCAGTGATTTGTTCTGTGGTATTTTGTCTGTAGTTTGACAGGTCTACTGATCAAGAATGTTGCAACAGAATGTAGAATGAGGAATGTTACTGAGACTAGAGAAGTAATGTGTAGTTGTATGCATCCACAGGTTCAGCAGAAAACACAACAGTACACTTGGTTACACTGTGAAAAAGTAAAAATGGGATGCACGCAGTAATATGATGTGCATCTGAGGACCTTTTTTGCATGCTATGTCCTCTTTCTCCCTTGGCGTCCTGTCTAACAATCTAATACAGGTAAAAATGCAAAAGTCCTACATGCTGAAGATGGACAAAATAACATCTTTATTCCTTTTATGATGCAGTCATTGTATGTGACCGGCATCAAATTCTACCTTTTTGAGGCGCATAAGCATTAAGCTGAAAATGTATCTGACAAATGGTCACAGTGCTAGGTAGCTAGATCGAATTATATTTTTAGGAGATGCTTTTACTCTATTCACCCCCTGTATGAATAGTTGGAGTAACGCAGACTGTGTTTTGAATGGGTCTGAGAGGTTCATGGGATCCATTCCCTTCAGAGGCAGCTGTATTAGCTGTCAGTCCAGGTAATAAAAGCACCAGAATTGGATTTGTAAGGCTTTTACTCACATGATGGACTGTGATCAGGCCACACTGAGCTGCTGTGAGGAGAGAAGATGGTCAGGCCTAAATGACTCTCTATAGCATTGTTGAGAGAGCCGGTGATGAATGATTTCCCCTCGCCTTTCATCGGTGCTGTCAGAACTGTTAGATAACCCCAAAGATTTACAGCGCTCCCAGTTGTACTTTCTCACTCCTGGCCATAACCAAGGTTACGTTATTCCCTGTGTGGTTTATCAGCCAAAATATAGCTGCCAAACAATCCAGAAAGCTGTGCTCAGTGTTTAACAATAGACTCACCCTAAACAAACCCAATTAGGTCAGTGACCTGCTGTCAAGCATTGTGCAGAGGCCTGTCAACATTCCTCCCCAGTGAGCGTATATCCAGCCATTCTCCCCCTCAGCCAGCAAAACAATGTACACTTTTTTGCTTATCTGGTAAGAAATAAGACCCAGAGCAGTCGTTATTAAATATATTGCAAGTATTTCTGCCTTTGCTCCATCCAATCCAGTCAGAATACATGCTTTTTTTCTGGTACTGTATGCAGAGATTTAAGAAAGTTTAACCCCTGATAATCATCAAGACTTCAGGGTGGTCTTTGTCCAGTTATGATGTTGTTTGGAGTTGGAGTCACTGAAGTCAATGAAAAGCACAAAAAACTGAGTCAAAATTTAACAAAACATTTCCATGAACTGCCCTAACCTATCCTGAAATTCCTTTCCATTACACAAAACAATTGTTGAGTCTAAATGTCAATTTGTATCTTCTCCTCTGTCCTTTCCTTACTTGACTTATCTCTGCACTCTCCTCCTCACTAAGAAAAAAAAATGATCTGAAGAAGGGTCGTAATACATCTGTTTGGTTACAGTTCAAGTATGAGAGGAACAAAGAAGTCAAAACAACAGTTGTTGGCAGATGTGCTCTGCTACCATCAGAGATTCATTAGGATTCTTTGTCCTTGAAATTGAGTGCTTTGATCCAGAGGATAGGCAGCACATCTCTCCCAACATTTCCAAGCGGCTTCGGCTGCACGTCAACAGGGCGCTGTTGATGAAGTCATCATCTTCTTCAGAGAGCGCTGAGGCACGCAGACTGTTTTTATTCAGGGTGAATAATTGAATGAGACAAGGAAGAGCATTTCATATCAGCAGGCTAGATCATCAATCACTGTCATTATCTGCGTCTCCGGCACTTGTCCGCATCCTCAGCCGTATTCACTAAACTGATTTTCTGTCTGGCCTCAATGGCAGCCAGCCTGCATCTGGATCCCGGATGCTTTTAGTGGTTTTAGCTCAGCATGTGTTTGAAAAGGTGATTATAATTTACTGCTCGCCACAATTCTTCCTCGCTCCAGAGCAAAGAAGTTTTAACCATGAAATTGAATGTGGCGACATCAAAATGAGAAATCACCTCTGTTTACATGCCAACACATTAATCTTCCTGGGATGTGACTCACTAAAGTGAACTGACCTCTCAGGAACTCCTCATTCACAGCTGTGCCCTGTCTTAATACACCAGTTCCTCTTTCATTTTATTCAACAAAATTAACTCCAGATCTTTTTGAACTGACCACATTGTTTGTCTATGTTTCTGATTTTGTCATCATCAATAAAAATCCTTTTCCCCTCTTTTCAATTTATTTGATTTCCTTTTTTTTTCCCTTTTAAGTTTTTTATGTCCCAGAGTCAGGGTAAGTTTGTGCAATCAATCCTTTTATTGAAACTTTCCCCACTAAATTCTGTCAACATGTTTATCCACAGATATCGATGAATGCAGTATAAATCGAGGAGGTTGTAAATATGGCTGCATTAACACTCTGGGGAGCTACGAGTGTACCTGTCCACCAGGGTACAAGCTGCACTGGAACAAGAAAGATTGTGTTGGTATGTAGCTGCACTGCCCCCCTGTGGTCGACTCACTGACACACACTCAGTGTTCTCATACCCATGACTGAGTGATTCCTGTCAGTTTCTGTCAGCTTTCTTTGTTGTAAGAACATTAACATTCGTTCAGGGTGATGTAATCAATCATGAACAGCTCAACCAGCAGACCAAAAGTAGTAACAAACATAGCGGGACAAAAGGATAATTTATTTGCACAAAGGTAGAATTTATTTAGTGTAAAGCATTTGCTGATTATACAGTCCTAAATATTTAAGATTTTGTCATAAACAGCATTTCACAAAGTTTTTAAAGTTTATCTTAATGCAAAACACACAAAAAAATTGTCCCAATGTATATATTTGTTTTTCCTCATGGAGTCAGAAAGTAGCTATTTTTGTTTTAATTGATTTTACTCTAAAATTTATCAAGTTTAAAGGGTGATTTCAGTTGATCTTGTGTGCTCAAACAGCCGTTAAATGTTGGCAAATAAGATGCACTTTGACATGGAGTAATTTCCCATAGCCAGACAAACGCTCTCCTCAGCAAAGCGTAACATGGCTGAAAGGCCAGTACAGCAACAAACTGACTGTTTTTTTACAAGGAGAGAAACAGCATAATGCACTACATTTAATACTGAATTTACAAGGAGGCATGACGGGTTAAGAAATTGCCTTCATTGTTTCCTAAAGTCTATTAAGTTTCTCCTCACTGAACAACTCAATAAACTGCACAGTTTTTAAAGGGAGTTTGGGGATATTATTAAATCACTTGAAACAGAGTTCGCAATCAAAACATAAAACAGTGAGCCTAGTGTGAAGTTGCAGAAGACATCAGTTGAGTAGACAATCCTTGAATGTGGCTCAGGAGAACATTTGTACATACACATTGCTGAAAGAATGGACATATCTTTCCCAGACCGTCTCTGAATGTGGTCTGAGTGATCAGATCTCACGAAGCTTCAAGGTTACACCGGATACATTTATACCTGTACTAAGAGCTGTTTGCTTGTGATTAGATCACCCAGGATGGACAATAATACCAGGCGTACTGAGCCTTAGTGTGAGATTATGTGTGTGTTCTGTTGTCTCTCAGAGCTGGTGAAATGTCCTCCTGGACTTGTAGCACCAAAGGCCACTCTAACTTGCAGCAAGACGGGCAAGAAAGAGAGCTGCTCGCTTACCTGTGCCTCGAAGGCTCACTATCTGGCAGGTATGTCACCCACAGTCTGAGTGCAATCACAAAACACCTGAAGCCCTTTTTTAAATCAAAATGTTAAACAGTGACTTTGTGTGTGACCTTTTTCAGAGTCTGACAACAGCTACTCAGTCAGTTGTGGTATCCCCATCCTCAGAGGGAAGTCCCCTGCCCGGCTGAACTCCAGCAGCAGTCAGAGCTGCATAGGTTCGCTGCCCTCCAGATTCCTATAACCAAACACTTTTCAGATATCCTGTCAGTCAGTCACAGCTGTGACAGCAGTGTGATGTTTTCTCCTACCCACTGTGCTGTGTTTGTCTGTAGAGACTCTGGCCCCTCCAGTGAAGCAGACGGCTTCTTTCAAGATTAAAAACGCCAAATGTCACCTGCACCCGAAGCTGACCGGCAGGACGGAGGACAGAGGACGGACGCTTGGACCGGGTCAGTTGGTCCATGTGTGAAGCTTTTATTAACGGAAGTGTAAGGGGATGTACCATATAGTTTGGAATTGATACAAGAGATTGATAATTTGATCGGTCCACTGGCAGACAATCTAGCAGAAACTTTTTGTGGTTAATTACTTGACAGCTAAAATGATTTTTCAAACTAAATTTTAAAATATTCACTCTAACCAAATCAAATTATTTGGCTCGGGCAGAATACTTTTTTGGACAATTTTTAACATTTTTTAAGACAAAACAATACTCAGTTGATCAAGAAAATAATCAGCATATGAATCAATTGCAGCCCTAAAACTATTTATGATTTGTCTGCTATCTTTGAGTCACCCACCAGACCACAGGGCAGCTTCTTTTTTTCAGACTGTGAAAACTCCTCGACTCAACAGTTTAATATGAAAAAAATATATAAATATCATTTTTACAACTTTTTTATGAATGTATGAATAGAATCTCTGTTTTACAAGCAGCACAAAAGGAATTCAAACTTTATCTCATTATACAACTTAAAAAGAAACTAAACAAAATAAATTAACCTCACATATTTTTTATCTTTTTATACCTCCCAGGAAATTAACTCTGAAAACATTCTAGTTTTCATCAGTCTTTAAATGAAGTTCACTGATGTATCTTATATAGTATTTTCCTCACAGACAGTGTGATGTTTTCCACAGGAGGCGGGCAGCCCTGCAGCAACTGCCTGGTGACATTCGTTAACCTCAAATGCGACTCTTCTAAGAAAGCTAAAGGGCGACGTGCTCGCAACCCCTCCAACAAAGAGGTGACACGCATCACTTTGGAGCTGGAGGCTGAGGTCAAACCTGGAGACACTACAGGTGAAACAGCACTTTGATATGTAAAAGTCATTTTAAAGCTGTTCATTTAAGGATAAATGGGTCCATATTTTTCTTCAGTTCTAAATATGCTATTTCTTAGAATAGAAACATGCTGTTTGGATCTTCCATGTGCATGAGACTGAAACGCTGTTATGCTTTATTTATCCAGGGAGTTGCAACCTCAGCTGCCTCAGACAGCGCATGGAGAAGCAGGTGAAGACGTATATAAAGGCTCTGAAGAAGTCCATCAACCAGGAACGCTTCCTGATCCGAGTTGCTGGTTTGGAGTACGAGGTGGCCCAGAAGCTTCCCCAGGCTGCTCCCGTTCAGGAGAACTGTGGACCGGGCTGGGAGAGGGACAGTGGCCGATGTGGTAAGACTGGAGAGCTGGACAGGGAGACTCCACTTCACTGGGCACACCTGTACAGTCTAATGCAATCCAATGCAACTGTTCTGCCATAAATTTACTTGTATGATGCCTTTAATGTTCAGTTTTTGCTGAAACTCTTAATTGGATTATATGTTTTAGCACTAAGGTGTAGTTGGATGATGTGTTGCACTGGCTGCATTCTACTGAGAGGTATTTCTAGTCTTCTTCTCACCACCTTTATAAGAATTTGAAGGACAAACAGTGCAACAATATAAACAAACAGTACAACATCAACTTTATGACCTCAGTTATGAACAATGAATTTACACGTCCAATAACTTAAATAAAAACTGAACGTTATGAGCTTCGTAAAGATAACATATGGCAGGACTGTGATATTGGTTTGTGGAGGTGAAGCTAATAAAATGGCTATTAAGTGTTTATTCAAGTCACCAGGGTCGCTGACCTAAAAAGGTATAAAAAAAGAAACAGAATTCAAGGTCAACATTTATGTGTTGTAGTTTTTTTTGTTCGTTTTGTTTTTTAATGAGATTATAAAATTATACAGCTGTGTTGTAAAGTGACGTTTGTCATTTCTGACCGGAGCTGTTGTGGATCTTCTCTCAGTCAGATGTTTGCCGGGGTCGTACTACCACGGCGAGCAGGAGCGCTGTGTCCAGTGTCCACCTGGCACTTTCCAGGAGAAGGAGGGGCAGCTGGCCTGCGACCTCTGCCCCGGCAGTGATGGCCACGGGCCTGTCGGGGCACGGAACATCTCCTCCTGCGCAGGTAGCTTTAAGTCCAAGGAACAATGTTAAACATGTATTTCTGATCCTGTGAAGCATCTTTAAGCATCCTGTGTTCTACAAAACACATCCAGGTCAGTGTCCAACGGGGTACTTCTCCAGCGATGGGTTCAAACCTTGTCAGCCGTGCCCTCAGGGCGCCTACCAACCAGACCTGGGACGAACCCTGTGCTTCCCCTGTGGGGGAGGACTGAGCACCAAACGGGAGGGTGCCAGCTCCTTCCATGATTGTGAAGTCAAAGGTCAGCCTGTGCTCTTTTTATGCAGCCAAAGCAGGAAAATAAACTAGAATTATTTGCAAAACCTCCCCATTTAATGTGCGTCTTCTCCCCCACCCTGCAGTTCAGTGTTCTCCAGGTCATTACTACAACACCACAGTGCACCGGTGTATCCGCTGCCCAGTGGGGACGTATCAGACAGAGTTTAGACAGAATTACTGTATTTCCTGCCCCGGGAACACCACCACTGATTTCGATGGTGCCACAAGTGTCTCGCAGTGCAAGAGTGAGTATGAAAATTACTGTTTTGCGTTTTCAGATTTCTTAAGCATGAGCTGGAAACTAATTTGTTTTGTTTGTGTGTGTCTAGACAGGCAATGTGGTGGTGAGATGGGCGAATTTATGGGTTACATTGAGTCACCTAACTATCCCGGTAATTATCCTGCTAATGTGGAGTGTATCTGGAACATCAATCCACCCAGCAAGCGCAAGATCCTAATTGTGGTGCCAGAGATTTTTCTGCCCTCAGAGGACGAGTGTGGAGATGTGCTGGTTATGAGGAAGAACTGTGAGTGTTTCTCTCTCTTCTGTTAACTGGAATTGACTGTTTATGGCTTAATAACTGCACAGCACACGGAGCAGTTCTGGAAATCTGATTAGTCACTGTTGTCTTTCTGTGCCCCCGCAAGGGTCAGCCACATCCATCACCACATACGAGACATGTCAGACGTACGAGCGGCCTATCGCCTTCACAGCTCGCTCCAGACGTCTCTGGATTAACTTCAAGTCCAATGAGGCCAACAGTGCCCGAGGCTTTCAGATCCCGTATGTTACTTATGATGGTATGTAGCCCATTTATAACAACAGCTGGTTTTTACTTTCAGCTGTCAAGCCTGAAATGATAGTTTGCAAACTGAAAAATTCTGTGACAACTCAATTTATTATCAAGTTAAGGTCTAAATGCAGCAAAAAAAAACATGCACTCATGAATGAAACTATATTTATGCTGAATATATTCTCTCTGCATGTATACTCTGCACATCAGCGTATTGTGTTTCTGTCATAAACTTATAAATTGAAAATTTTTTTCCCCTCTAAAATTAGTTTAAAAGCAGTAATCAAGGCATTTAGGAAAAACTCTATGTACAAAGCAAAAATGCCACTTGGAAAGACAAAAAAAAAGATGAAGTGAAGTACAAGCACATTTTAAGAAAATGCTTTTCTAAAATATAGTGTTCTTAGCAGAGGTTTAAATGAAGATAAAGAGCCGGCTTGCCTGATCTCTGGCAGGTCGTCACAGAGTCAAACAGTGTGGACTGAAAAGTCCTGCTCGCTCTGGTTTTTATTCTCAGCTTGAGAGATGAATAACAAAGTCCTACCAGAAGAGCTCAGGCTGCTGCTCTGAGGTCAGCAATACAGCTAGTCGTCACTGCTCTCTGGTGGACAGACCTTGTTACTGCAGCAGTTTCTAAGTGATTTCAAATAAATCTGTCTGACGGTATCAGTGCTGGTTACGTATCTGCTTACATATACACTGACGTGATAAATCTGACATCTGCCTGGCTGACACATCTGTGTGGCTCTGCTCACCTGGAACGGTCCTGTTTACACTGAATAACCCTCAGCCTGCTTTCATAGAAACTAGTTTCTCACTGAGAATTTGTTCCTCTGATGATTGTTTACAGATTGTTCTGTGGTTGACTGACTATAAAATAACAATAACACTGCTTCTGGGAAAAGGTGTTGCTGTTTAACTTTTTTTTATAAATTCATCCCTAAATACTTGAAGCAGCACAAATATCCACCTCCATCTAATTAGGATGGAGGTAGAGGTGTCAGAGTTGGCTTTCAAAACTTGGATGATCTGATGCTTTAATGTCACTGTATCACTTTAACACTGGCCTGAATAATCACAAATCAGAGGAGTTTCTTGTTTATTTATGTTAATCCACTACTTTTGATGTGTAATATGTGTCTTGTGGGTTTTTTTTTCTTAATTTAGAGGACTATGAGCAGCTGGTAGAGGACATAGTGCGAGATGGGAGACTCTATGCCTCAGAAAACCATCAAGAAATCCTCAAGGTTAGCAATTTTACTTCCTCTTACTGCATTTATTTCAGGTTTCATTTGACCACCCGGTAGAGATGATTCAGTGAATGAAAAAGCTGCACACTCAGAAGGTGTTGTTGTGCTAAACAAAAGGTGTTACTCACAAACAAAGTACTCGTATGAATCAGACGAAACATTAATATTGAAAAGATTTGTTAATATCGTCATTTGCAAGGTGAGTAATTTGTTTTCCATTATTGTGCAAGAGCTTCAAACATAATATGCAAAAAATGTGGTTCCGTGCAGAGTTTACACCTGTGTCTTCTTCCCCTCAGGATAAAAAACTGATTAAGACTCTTTTTGACGTGCTGGCTCACCCAAACAACTACTTTAAGTACACCACTCGGGAGTCCAACGAGATGCTTCCTCGCTCCTTCATACGTCTCATAAGCAGCAAAGTGTCCGCTTTCCTGCGACCTTACAAGTAACAAGCCACACAGCTGCTGAAGCACCGGATCGTGACCCCATCCCCCCACCCCCACCCCCACCCCCCTTCTCCCCCTCCCTCCCTGACATCCCCCCCTTCCAACTTTAAAGGCCACATCCCGCAACTTTAACAGGACTTTAAAAAAAAAAAAACACAAAACAAACCAGTGTTTTTTTTACCCTCTTATTTTCCATAGGCTTCGACAATAAACACTATGCAGACCTGAGAAATACTGAAAAATCATTTGTGTTTTAGGGTTTTTTTTGATTTTTTGTCAGTTTCCATTCAGCACAGGTCTGCAGTCCCGAGCTCAAGCATTTAGTGGGGATGTAGAGTATGTGAGTGGGTTTGGTTTCTATTGAATTGTGCAATGAAACCACAAAAAAAAAAAAAAAAAAAAAAAAATTACAAACACCCATTACACACAGTAGGAGTGATGTTATTTTGTGTGCGCGGTTTGAGCTTGATGGAGCTTGTTGTTGTTGTATTGGGTCTGAGTCTCAGCTCAAAGTCCTTACCATTAAGTATGACTGTTAAGTGTTGTGTAAGTGTTGTGTAACCCTGGTTCCATCTTCAGCGTCTGTGTGCTGTCCTCGAGGAGGAGCAGTTGTTAAACTCATGTCGCAGCTGCGTTCCGCATCATTCAAAGCCTTACTATATTTGAGCTCTTAGAGCGGTTTCCAAGGGTTTTACTGTTAAAACAGTTAATCTATGTTTTGTTCCGTCTCGTCTAGACTGTACCGACATTTTCCAATCTTCAGATAACTTCTGTTGCTCTTTTTCTTTATTTTTTTTCTTTTTCAAGCCAACTACAAACAGCAAATACAAAAAAAAGATGGTTTATCATTCCAGGAACATAGTGGACATTTGGGAGATGAGTAACAAACTAATAATTGTGAGAGCCACAGAAATGAGATAATGTGATGTCTGGTGGAACATGTCTCTGAGAGAGAGAGAGAGAGAGAAATGTCTTTGAGGGACATTATGTTTGCTGCTTCTTTTTTTTTTAAAAAAAGGTCACTTTAATTCTTCAATCTCATATTGTCTTTCTGATGTACTCCACACACTAATAGTCCATAGGTGTAAAAGAAAAAGAAGCTCCACATCTGATAAACTTCAGTTCTTACACGCAGTAAGTTGATAATCTCACATTGCCTGTCTGTGGATTACCATTTATATTGTGTTTTTAATTTCAATCTTGTAAATAATGAACATAAATTAGACGAGGGTTGAATTCTTTGATCCTAATTTTCTTACGCAGCCCCCCACACACATTTAAAAAAAAAAAAATTAAAGTTAAAAAGTATATATATTGCTTTCTGCCCTTGATGTCCTGCCCGTCTCAAATCCAAAGACACCCAGTTCCCCCTTCGAAACACCCCACTCACATTTTGTTCTGTCCCCATGAAGACAGCTCTTCCAAAGACCGCCCGGAAACTGGGCGGGTCACTTTGTTTTGTGCACTAAATTTTAAAATACGTCATCCTACCTTTGTAGTATAAAGTGCAATGAGAGAAAACACACCTTAAAGTTTGGATACACCCTATTGTGATCCCCAGCAAAGCTTGTGAAATGTGTTTGAAAATGCAGGCTTGTTTAAACACGTATTAAATGTTAATCAGTCACTATGGGCAGAGGATGTTTCTCTTATTCAGAGAAATACTAAAATATTAAGTCTGTCCAAAAAAAAAAAAAGTAATAAAAGTGAGTATTTGGTGTGTAGAAAATGTTCTTTGAATTCAAAACAGGGTAAAAAATAAAAATCTAACACTTTGCTTCATGTTAGATCTGTTAGATAGTTTAAAGGAATAGTTTAACATTTATGAAAAATTCACCCGCTTACTTTCTTGCCAAGACTTAAACATATAAATTGATACCACTTATGCATTCACAATTAACATGAAACCACACCCATAAGACAGTTAGCTTAGCTTAGCTTAGCACAAAGACTGGAAATTGGGGGGAAAAGGCTGGCACAGCCTCATCCAAAGGTAAAGCTGACTAATCAACATGTAACATCTACATTTGTAAAATCAGTATATAATTCAAAAGGTACAACATGCAGTTGACAGAGTGTTTTGTGTTGTACAGTTTCTTCTGGAAGAACTCAGTGCAAGAAAGAGCAAGTAATTCCCCAAATTTTGAACTATTCCTTTTGTCTTTATTACCGCCACTGCAGTTTAATTGGTACAATGAAAATCCCAAACCCTTGACCTGTATATTTAACCCTCTAAAGAAATTTAAAATTGCATTAATGCCTGCTCTCTGATATCTAATGAACTTTTTGGGGACTGTGTTTGTCCCCTTTCAATGTAAATATAGCTGAGATGGTAAACTTCATTTAAAGTACCCACACTTAAGGATGACACAAAGGGATTTTGACCACATTGTCAAATCTGAGGGCGACACTGGGCCAAGCATGATGAACTAATGCCAGTTTAAAGTTCCTCCATATACGTCTCACAGACTTCACTCACAGATTGTGAACATATAGTCTCCGATTATCTATTTATAGTTAGTTATAGTAAATTTTGTTGCTATTTGGCCTTTCATGCAAATGAAAGCAGCATATTTGACAGCCTGTAACTCACACAGCACGCTGTGGGAGTGTTTGTACGCAGGTGTAGTGTGGATCAACAGTTACACTGCCACCTACTGGCCGGCCACGACAGCATTTTCAATCAATTTTCAGACTTGTTTTTTCTTTTAAAGCAGAAATTTTTTTCTTTGCGTTTTTAAAAAAACTGTCATCATGTAAACGGGGCCTAAGACGCCACTAGGCAGCATCCCAGGATGCTCCTTCAGCCCATGTGCGCCCATTACCCAGAATTCCCCTTCAGACCAGAATCAGCTTCTTTCCTGCCACCTAAGTTTTTGTTTTGTTTTTGTTTTTAACTGTTGCCTTTTAAACGAGAGTTTGCTATGATGTATCATAGAGTCGATATTTGCACTTGAATTGTTTTTGCTCATGTAAAGAAATGTCTGGATTTTGTAATGTCTTTTTAAATGAATGGAAATCGGTGTTCTTATTTTCTTGTTAGCTTGTTTCTTCATGAAATGCTCACTCACCATTTAGTCTATAGAGATGATACACATAACATTATCAACTGTAAAAATGAGAAAAAATGTACAGGTGAATGAAACAAGTTTGTACTTGTTACTGCCAAACACTTATTGAAATAAACATACTGTACTTCAGCTTCATTTCAAACATATTTTAATGTCTTTATAATGAATTTCCAAGTTTTATTAGCAAGTAAGAAAATATAAATCACTGTGTGCGTCATTAAAGTGGATTTTAAAAAGAAATTAATTCTCTTAGTAGGAAAATTGATTGCATAGTTTTGCTCAAGAAAACGTGATTTCCATCCTCTACTGGCTGCTGGCGATGGTTTAAACAAGCTTACTTGACGATTGTAGTTTTACGCTGCAGATAGCATATTAGTGCCTCCGGTGGTAGCGATAATGTGCT
>JAQMCX010000002.1:20010444-20111461 GCA_029814765.1 Acanthurus leucopareius | reverse complement strand
ATGTCTTTATAATGAATTTCCAAGTTTTATTAGCAAGTAAGAAAATATAAATCACTGTGCGCTTCATTAAAGTGGATTTTAAAAAGAAATTAATTCTCTTAGTAGGAAGATTGATTGCATAGTTTTGCTCAAGAAAACGTGATTTCCATCCTCTACTGGCTGCTGGCGATGGTTTAAACAAGCTGACTTGACGATTGTAGTTTTACGCTGCAGATAGCATATTAGTGCCTCCGGTGGTAGCGATAATGTGCTAAAAAAGAAGCAAAACAAACGGTGAATCATGGTTTTAGAGTGCTGCTAAATTAATATCAAGTAACTCATATACAGCAAAGCATTGAATACTTACATAGACATCTGGGGAGGCTTGGAGACCATTGGCCATCCCTCTCACAGGTAACTACGCGCGGGCCACTCCTCATGTAACCCGGATGACACTCGATACGTAAAGTGTCCCTGTATTGATACAGCGCCTTAGGAGCTCCTGCCCAGTAGCCAGCGAACACATCTGGATTCTGACATGTCATTTCTGTGAGGAAACAGAACTCAGATTTAAATCTATTCATGTCAAAAAAAAGGGAAAATAAAGTTGTTTAAATGATTTCAAAGAGTGCTGTGTCACTAATAGGATGGAGGACCTCCGCATGTTGGAGCAGGAGAACTCCATGTCCCGTCACTGGTGCACCAAATCTCCCTCGGTCCCTCCAGGTGTCCCACACTACAACTGTAGCGCACAACACTCCTGTATGTGTAAGGCGGCTCGTCACGGCCTCTCATCTCTGCGTTAGACGCCGGAGGCTCTCCACAAACCACAGCTGGAAGAGATACAAAGCTGTTAGCACATCGAACAGAGGGCAGAGAGGTAAACAAGTGACGCCGCCATGGTTTACTTCACCTTCACAGGCAGGAGCATGTCCATCCCAGCCTGCACTCAAGCAGTTTCTGACTTCCTGTCCCACAAGACGGTATCTGATGGAAGGATGAGCGCAGAGTCAGATATTCTTAGTTATTCAGAAATGGAGAATCTTTAAAAGTGTAAAGAATAACTGTGTAAAATGACATTGCAGTAGATATTTGCTCACCCCTCGTCGCAGACAGCTGTCGCTGTGTCGCCAAAGTCAACTCCAGTATACACGTACTGTCCATTGTCAATCTCTCCCGCAGAGCCACACATCATCACTTTTTTGAGGATGAAAAAGGAGGAAAAGGTGTGAGTTAGACCTTTTATAATGTTATTTCTCATTTACTGCAGATCAAGTATACGAGACATTTTAAAAAAGATACTTGTATTTTACTAGTTTTTCACTTCATGCCACTTTTTTTTTTTTTTTTTTTTTTAAATTCTCTTCTACCAAATTTTAGGAAGAAATTAATGTTTTGTTTTGTTTTTTTTACTCCACTACATTTGATAGCTTTAGTTACTTGTTAATTTAGAAATTTAGATTTTTTAAATAATATTCTCTTATTAATTTTTTTAATGGGAGTTGTCCAAAGACCCAGCTGGGTTGCAGCAGAGAAGCTAAAGCAGGGTCAGCTTTTTCAGAAATACAACCAAACGTCCTGCTGCTGCAACGACAAACTGGCTGATTATTGGCTGATCCAGACCAGAGCTGAACGACCTCGCCAAGAGCAAAAACAAAGGCAGGTAGAAACCACCAGCTGACAAACATTGATCGGAAACTATTCTAATAGTCTGTCGGGAAATTCCTGTGGATAAACAAACATACTTCAACACTTGTGTAAAGTATTTATACTTTTATTATATTCTTCCTCATGTCATTGTGTTTTGTGCTTTTGCTGATTTACAGTAAAATCCCCTTGTTATTGACAAGAAAAGACCTATATGGCTTACCAAAAGTAGAGAACAACCAGTCAGCCAAAATTTGCTTATCTGTGATCAAATAAAGTCAGGAATCATCAACAATGGTTCCTTCCTCATCTCAGGATTGAGAGTCAGGGGAATTCACATGGTGTGTTTTTCTTAATTTGATGATTTAATTGTTGTTCAGTATCCCTCTGCTTCCTTCGTCTTCTGAAGTTTACTTTCACTAAGAATAGTTTCAGCTTCTCAAAAGGTTCAAGATTTGCTGCTTTCCCTTTTATGTTGTTCATAATTAATATATTTTTTAATAACTTTGAGGAGTGGACTAAAATATTAAGGTGTCACTTCGGGCCCTGATTAATTGAGATGGCATTTCTCACCATTTACGGAACTTTTACAAACCTAAAAACTGAGTCATGAGGTAAATGCAACTGCAGAATTTTATTTTCTATAATTCTACTTCTTGAACCACATTTTTATATTGTGGTATTAGCACTTCTAATCAAGTAAATAATCTGATTCATTCGTCCACTTTTGAGACTTTAAACTCTCTTGAACCAATCCGATCAGTCTTTTTTTTTAACAATAAAGTTAAGGTAACGTTAATAATGCAGCTTAAAGAGCAAATTCATTCAAAAACTCTGCAGTTCATCATCATTCCTCAAGAAAGTAACTTTGACAAAGTAAAGCAGACGTGCTGTATAAGTGATCACCTGGGATGAAATTTCAAGCAAAGTATCAACAAAGTATTTTTGGGTTATTTTTTAAAATTGCCTGCATGGAAGGAAGCAAACATTTAAAAAAACTAATTAAAAAGCCAAATTACTGCAGAGTTCTATGAAAAATATAAAAATTCATCCTTTAAAAGGTAATAACTTTCATCCACAAATGCTGTTCTGATAAACATTTGGGACAGAATTCCAAGTATTAATAAAGAAAACTGTCAGTGATGTGGAGAAGCATGAATAAACTTTTTAAAATACTTAAACTGAGGAGAATTATAAAACTTCTTACGTTCACATCTTAGCGTCAGCCGCGTCCATTTTCCCCTAATACACCTGCGAGTCTTGCTGCCGCCTGCTGGAACGTATCCAATGTCACAGGAGTAATAGACTCTGTCACCAGAAGCAAAGGACGTCATTGTGGCAAACTTGTCAGCAAGGTGGGAGTTGGAGTTGCTGAAGGTTTCTGGCAAACCACATTCACCTGTTGGTTTGGCAGGCTGCTGAGTTTTGTCGGGCAGTCGGGTTCGGTCAGGTGTAGGTGAAGGTAAAGGCAGGCAGCGAGGGAGCGGAGTCTGCCACTGGCCATCAGGACCACATTTGATCTGCTGAGCTCCATCCAGCTTGAAACCTGGACTGCAGGTGAACATCAGGTTGTCTCCTGGTCGGTACACAGGAGCATCTGCACCGCTGCTCTCAGAGTTCAGCACAGCAGGAGCCGAGCAGGTGACCTCTGCCTCTGCAGAGACTTCACATGATGGGAAATCTCCGTTCCAGCCTGAACTCTTGCATATCATATAGTTGAGTCCTTTCAGAGTGAATCCCTCATTGCAAACGGCATAAACTCTTTCCCCAATGAATGAGCCCCCTTCATACTCAAACTGTCCATTGGGAAGTTCTCCGGCATTTCCACATGATTTCTCTGGTGGAAAAAAGGTTCAGAAAGCAAATCAGAAAAGGAATTGAAATGCGATTTGCCAGATTAAACAAAAACAACAAGACAGAGGCGTCTTTGTTTCAGCTACCAAACAGCTCAGATTCAGAGAGCTGCTGCAAAAAACGAGCTGCGGATGAGAGTGTGTTTTACCTAAAGCATCTGGGGGGGAGTTTTTAAAATGGAGATGTCTTTTATAAAGTTATTAAAAACAGTAAAATGTCAAGTGAACTGTAAAATTCAAATGTAACATACATCCAGTTGGAGGCTCAAACTGAGACACAATCACAACAAATATGGTCTAACACTTGACGTACAGCCGTGTCTGACCCTGAGCCCTCAGATCTAGAGGTGTTCCCACTGATTTGTCTTATCCTACATAAAAATATTTGATTCAGTAGTTTATATTGGAGTCCACAGGGCTGAGCAGTGGAACAGTACTGCAGGAGCAGTCACGCAGGTCACATTAGAGAGCAGGTGTAATTAGGTCAGAGATTAGCCTGCTGGTGATAACATTTAGACACAAGACTAACAGACTGGTGACTTCATTTACCAAACTCCATAAAAACATTCAAATAAAAGACGAATATCCAAGGGGGGGTTCAATTCCCCAAAAAAAAGAAAAAAAGAAAAAGACAGACAATTTTCCGCAGTCTACTTCCTCAATAACGACAGGACATCTCCAATTCATCAAGTCCAGAAAAAAAGCAAATTTACACTTTGACATGCCAATTGAAACTCATTTTTTCTCAAACATCAGCTCCAGTCTTCACAGCAACAAATACCAGAGTGTTTAGTTATATAATATGAAAAGCAATAGCAGTCAGTAGCAGTTTGTCTTTCTGACTCTAAATTTCGGGGTTATATAATAGTTCACATTTAAAAAAGATTTGTCTCTTCGTGGATTGTATGAACGCACGGAACAAATAGAGCAGTCAGTAGTTCTTAGGAGTGTGTTGGAGTGTTAATGAAGGGTTCTGCTTGTACAAGTGTGTTTTATTTCTGTTTGTATCTGTTTAAGTGATGTCTTTATGTTTGGGGACTCCTGGAAGAACAATTCATTTGAGACTAAAAGAGATTCACAGACAAACAAACCCAAACAGCTCGATGACAGTAAACTTCCAAGGGGGGAAAAAAAAGTACTTTTGGTGGGAAGATTAACTCAGATAAATACACTGTAGGTGGAAACTTTGGTCAGTTTTCATTATTAAAAACTCTGTACCACAAGCTTGAGAAACATTTAAATTTAAGCGTTAATCGAGTAATTGCTATGATGTATGTAAATAAAATATAAGTTAATTCACAGTTTTCTTGTGTGTGTGTTAATTTTAAATATAGTTTTGTTGGTTCTTTAACATCACGTGCTGGAATAACATGAAGATATCACAATGAACCGCTGGGGGGCGTCGGGCTGCTTCTGTCTTAAATCAGTTTAAAAACAATGAAAGATCTGCGGAACTCACTGAAATCAGACACGTAGTAGGAAAACCGACATTTAACCTATCCTTTGCTTCTTTTCTTTATGAAGTTCAGAGCCAAAACGTGTCAATTACTTACTTTCGCATTTCAGACTTAGTTTGGTCCAAACTCCGTCATTACACAGCACAGATCGGATGCCTCTGGATGGAGTGAAGTCCTCTTCACAGTTATAATAAACCTTTTGCCCGCTGCTGAACTTCTGTTTGTTCGCGTATCTGCTGTCCAGTCTGGTGTTCAGGTATTTAGGTGGAGCAGGACAGTCCTTTGCTACCTGAGCTGTTTGATTAAAACATCAAAAACAATGAGGTCAAATATCAAAACAATCACAATCTGACAAATGTGGATTTTTTCTGTAATTTACCTGAAGCAAATAAAGCGAACGATAAAACAAGAACATTCAGCCCGACGTTCATCATCATGGTCGTCTGCGTGTCTCGGTGCGTGAACAAACCCTCAAAGGCAGAAAACAAAGTGGCAGCAGGAGGCACCAATGAAGCAATTTATAGAGGAGGGAGGCAGCTGCGACACACAGGCAGGAAAACAATGCAGAGCACACGGACGTGAAATAGATACAAAAAACAACAAAAAAAACGTGTTTATTGCGACATTATTGCTCAGCACTTCTCTGAAGTATCTGCAGGAATAACTTTAAAGCCTAAACCAATTAAATTTAATCCTCAATAAGCCAAACCAAGCACATAAGCTGGGTCCAATATAAGATGTAGAGGCGTCCCAGATCTTTACATCATTTAAAGCCATGTTAGGCTTATAAACAGGAATAGAGACTCGTTATTGTTAAAAAGATTAAAAAATTTGATATAGATGAAAGACTCAATCAACCCTCAAAAACATGCAATCTAAAACAATGAGAAACAGGCCTTAAAAATGTAAATAATAACAATAATAATAATGATGAAAGGTGTTAAAATTTTATTGAAATCCAAAAAGATAATATTTAAAAATCTAATTTTACTTGAAAGTAACGAACAGATTTCAATTTACTGTAGTTTTACTAAAAGTAGCCAATAATAAACTATTATTGGTTCAACTATGTTGATGTAAAATTGTTAAAATTGTGAGTAAAAAGTAGTGAAATATTGTTGGTCTAGATATAGAAACTATAGTGCTGATCATTCTTATCTTTACGTCATTTTATTTAGCATTTATCACTGTTTTCTAGTATTTATGGGTTATTATTTTGTTTTTATTTTCTGAATTCTGTGCTTATGCACAGAATTTTAATGGACAACAGACAAAAATGAGCTTGTAGTTATTTCTGGCGCAGTTTCTGTATTGTGATCTGTTCCTTTCAAATAAACAAAATAAATGATAAACAATCAACAATCAACAATTAATAATGATAATGGTTTAGTTCATTTGGACTTTCAGTGCTGTACATCTAAAGCTAGTCTAATGAATGCCACTAATGAGCCTGTGGAAAAAACACTTTGTGTCCTATTTATTACGAAAACCTGACTGCAATTAATGCAGTTTACTTCAACAGTCTGGCAATAAAACCTTCATGAAGGCTTTAATCTTTAGTTTTATTGATGTGTTAATTCCAACATTTTGATCGTTTTGGAAGCTTATTTTGTCGAGCTTTTGAAAAAACCCCTTTCAGTCTAAAACAATAAAGGTCAAAACAGGATAAACTGTATCCTTCAAAATTATGTTCAGGTTTAATCAAAAAACTATCACAGTCTCAACCAAAACTGAACATTAACCTTCATGACAGCTGGGTTTTTATGCTTTTTTATGCAAGTCTTTTGTATCAGACTGACAAATCCTATTAACCTGACCAAATAATGTTTGTTTGAGCATTGATGCTTATAAGACTTTCATCCCATGTTTACATTTTCTCTCATTTATCCATGTTTTCATTCAGTGGACATGATCTCAACAGTTTGAGGCTCTCCGCCCAGTCACAGCAACTTTTTAGCCTCTTTTGTTCTGCTTATTTTATCCACACAAAAAACTGGTAAGTTTTCCTGCCAAGTCACAAACAGGCTTTGCCAACATGATTTTGAGTCACAGTGGCAGTGATGACACATGTCAGCAGCAGCAGCAGCAGCAGCAGCAGCAGCAGCAGCAGCAGCAGCAGCAGCAGCACTCACATCCTTTATTCAAGACAATACCAAAAGTTAAAAAAAAAATATTATGGGTTAAAATTCTGCATTACATTGTATATTATCAGCTGAATGTTTATACTTTCAGAGCTCTCAATTATGCATTACATTCAAGTGTAAAGGAAGTATGTTTTATGTATTTTTAGGTAAATTCCTAGGTGTTTTTATTTGTATTTTACACTAGTGATTCCTGTCAAGGGTAGGATTTTTTTTTACAAGATTATGAAATCATTAACTGGTTTAAACTAAACTCACAGTTTATGTTCTTTTAATAGTTAATATTTAATCTCTCACTGCCTCTAATACCTCATAAATTAAACTTATGAGGGAACATTATTCACTTGATATGCAACATGTAATAAAAAGTCAAATAGAGACATTGCTTCCTCTTCAACGGGCCAGAACACTTAGAGTTTTTTAAGGGCATGTTAATGTTGTTAATTTGAATGATATCTGGTGTCAGTACAACAATCAGAGGAAGTTTAAAAAAAAAAAGAGGGAAATTCATATTTTCATCTCAAACAAAGTGCTGTATGAATATCAAATCGCTCTTTGTTTGAGAGGAAATGCAACTACCTAAAAGATTTACAGTTAACAAGTACATTAGTGTAATTTCCACCTCCAGTTCAGCATCGATCTGGTTTCTGTATGTTTGTCAACAGGTAGGAAGATGGTGAAGATGTTTGGACTCCTCATATGCGGTTTAGTCTGAGAATATTGAAACTAAATATCAGCTCACTGTCACTTCAACCTTCGTGGCCTCATGGATGCTAAATGTAAATGTAACCCAGCTGAAACTTCTTCAATTAAAGGAGGCAATTCCCTAAAATGTCCAGATTTCTATGTTTATGCCACATTTTTTCTAAAACAAACTATAACAAACACATTAACATTCATCGTCTCCTTTCAAACATCTTTTTTCCTGATTTCTTCCTTTTTTTTGTTTAAAATCTTAAATCAGTGTGGAATTAATCAGAGCTTTTTATCAGGATCCATTCAGTCAAGGATCCTGTAAGGCGTCACAGTGACTTGCAGATTAAATCCTCTGAAATGCGACTGATTATCTGACGCCTTCCTCCTCCATTTCCTCGATGACTCACCCTGCAGAGGAAATCAGTTTTTCATGGAATATGATTCTTAAACTGAGTGGAGCAAAAACTTTCTTGTGTTTTGTGAAGAAATCAGGAACTCAATGATGATGTTGGCGACAAAACTGTAAGTCAGTGCTGAGAGAGAAATCTCATCTCTCATCAGCATTCCAGACATTACAGACTGTTGCTTGACGTGCATAATTTGTTTGGATACAGAAATGAAACAAGGTACAAAAAAATGTAAAAGTTAACGGCTATATGATGTTTATAATGCCACATAATTTATAGATGTGACAACATAATTTAACCAGACGTTTACATCATCCCATCATAACCATCCAACTCCCAAAGTCCAGATTTGCCTTTTGAAGATGTGTGAAATATAATTACTGCGAATTCTCTCACGTTGTCTTTGGCCCATGAGGGACCTGAAGTTTAGCGAACAGGAAGGACACTCCCAATGAGCTCACACACATGTCTTCACCAATAAAAATCTTAGATAATCTGGAAAAAAACAGAATTCAATGAAAATACTGCTTAAAATTAACTTTATTGAATGAAACATACACGACGGTGTGAAACAATAATAAAGTTTAAGACATCCAGATTTAGTGCCAATCAGTTAATTATGGTGAAAGATACATTTGCATATCATGTTTAGGCTAATACATGTAAATAGTTTTGATTACATCTGTCACAGCCTCCTTTATTTAAAAGGCACTTTTTTACTACAATCAGTTTATTCCTGATACTAAAATTTAAGTCATGTGAATGGATGTTTTCCATGTGAAGGTAATATTTAACATTCAGTAACTTTTGCTCAATCAGTAGCACGATTGATTTTAAACTAAAATGCATTAAACCTTCACTGCTGTTAAACACTTCAGCATTTTGTGTTTGAAACATTTGCATCAATTCAGTGGGGTTTAAATAAAGTTAGCTTCATGTGTTCACAGTAGGCAGCTAAATATATTAAAGCTGTTATTTGAGTAGAAGACAAAACAAACAGGTGGGCATCACTGAAGAGAAACAGGGGGAACGAAATTCACAGAGTAGGACTTTTTATGAGACTACAGCTTCTGTCTGCTTAAGCTAACCTGCAATTTCTCATACCTTAGCTTATCCCTCAAACTACCACATCTTGTAGGAGAACACGAGGAAGGGTGTACATTAAACAGGAATGTTTCAGCAGGTAACTTAAAGAAAGATCTGAGGAAAAATTAAAGCTGTGCATGGCTTCCTTCAATTGAGGCACAGTGTTACACTAAAACCGAAGGCATGAACTTCTAATGAGGTATAAAATTTACAATCAACATGTTCCACATCTAATACAGCATCAAAACGCCTGGGTTACATCAGGTGAGGTGTGCTAATGGAACTAATGGATGTTAACGCTTTGAACTTACAGATTTTACAACTGTACATCTGAGGTGGACTGCAGCTTAGGTTTTAAGGCGTCTGTGCAAAGGCATTGAGTTCATGTAAGCATGTGCACATTCACACTAACATGCACACAACCTGTCCGACCAAAACTGATGAGACAACACACACAGATGTTGTGCATCTGTGGCTCTTGGCTGAAGCTGGTGGGGATTTAAATGCTGGTCCTCAGAACGGGTGGTGCATCCATGTGGAGAAAAGCCTGGGATAAACAGCAAAACCAGTATGTTAAATATGTGAGATGGAGAGTTATGGTCAGTGATGGACGAGAGACAAAAGGCTAAAAATACCTCTTTAAGTGTGAACACAGTCATCTGAGTTTGCTGCACTGAAGCCGTTCACAATGTCCTGCAGAACGAGGAGAGGAGAAGCAGAAAGAAAGAGGAGACAGCTTAAAGGAAAACACCAAACCAGCGCAGGAATTAGGTGTTTGTTTTGACTGGCACAGGCTGTGCTGGAGCTAATATTAAATTCTGAGGTCACCAGCCAGAGTGAAGCACTCCCTTTATTTCCCTTCAAAGTCCTCCAAGTACAGTGAATTCGGTAAAAGGTCACTTTGTGGGCAACAACCTCAGCAAAAACACCCAAAGAACGATCCAGAAACATCAGAGACGCTTATGAAAGACATCTGTGTTTGTTGTAAACAGCTGAAAATGTGAAATTACATCATTGAGGATTTTATATCAGAGCTATGATCTATAGAGTAATAACTCTGAATGCACAGAGCACAGAAACAGAAAAAAGGCAAAAAAAAGCTTATGGGACAAGTAAAACTGAAGCTTAATACATAATAAAGCAACACAGGTAAATGATTTATATGGAAAAAAGAAACAAAGCTTGAAACTGAATAAAAAATACATTTTTTTACTCTTTTATTTATTTATTCTTCACACCCTTTAGCTTTGTTTGACATCTCTTTTGTTCTTTTACAGTAGATCTTTGCACCTAATTGCTTTAAGTAACTTTTCCCATCCTACCCCTCATATTGACCTTTATGTTAATGAGATGGGTGTGTCTTCAGAGCAGTAAGTGGTCAAAGGTTTGTGTGTGTGTGCATCTTGTTAACATAAAGCAAAAAAAGCCATATAATGTTGTGTGGGGACGATAGGGAATAAATAAATAAAAGAAAAGATAAAATGGACACATATAAATCTATTAAAAGGTTGAAAAGAGTTCAGCTTTTATTTGTATCCATTTTTATTATTTAAATTAAGTTAAATTTAACTACTGATGCATTCGCTTTTGTTATTTTTTATATTTTGTGCTGGCATTTGCTGGATTTTGCAGTTAATATGAATTAACAGTTTATCATTGAGTAACAAATATAATTATTTTGACTTTGAGTTTAATTTTTAAACATTATTTTTCACAAATTAACTTATAACTATCACAATTTTCTCTATATTCCCTTTAATTTTTTTCTTCATCTTGTTGTGCTACAGTTTCACAGCACTGACCTCACTTTGTAGCTCTGCGCCTTCAGATCCTTCATAGAACTGCATGCTGGGTAACGTGGGGGCCTGGGACATGCGGGGGTGCGGAGGGTTGCCCACGCTGTAGAGCCGAGGTCGTTTAATCTGGTCCTGGCTGGACAGCGGAGTGAAGCTGTTCCGCCGCAGGAAAGCCGGCAGCACAGCATCGGCTCTGGCTTTATCCTGGTTAATAAAGAGGAAGAACGAAGGTGGATTAACACGAGTTTATTAATGTTTGACCTCCACAACAGCAGCTCTGACATCTCAGTGTTCTGTGTGAGTGACTGGTGACAAAGCAAAGGGAAAAAAAACAGGCAACAAGATAAACAGATGTAAATATAAAAGCCATTGTTATGTTGTTTCCAGCAGACAGGATATTTCTCATCCCATTTTAAAAAGAGGTGCCTCAGTAAATGTGGTTATGTGGTTTGACACCCACTCTGTCTTGATTTCAACACGAGAAATTCATCAGGACAAACTTTACAAAAGGGGAACAGCTACGGACCTGTCTGATTAGGAAATGAAGACAAAGTCATTGTGTGCGTCACGTTCCTGATTTATGAACAGAGTGGCATTTCTGTGCTCACCAATTAAAAGTCAGTCCTTAAATAACAGATGACGATCCCAGAGTTGTTTTTTTATGACTGAGGAACTGCACTGATGATGGTTTATAGACTCGTGGGATGAATTTAGGATAATACAGGTGCTTTAAATTTCCAGAGCTGTGCACAATAGCTGCTCATTAGAACAGTTACTCTTTGAAAAGACTTGAATAAAAACACAAATCAGTGAAATTCTCTCTGCTGCTCATTTCAGGGACAGATGGAGCCAGAAGAAGAATTAATGTGCAAATAGGTGATGGGGAACTATGTTTATTTGCTGTCTTGTAGAGAATTAAATGAGGAAATGGATAAGATTCTAATATCTGTTAATATCTGTCTGTTTAATATAAAACTCTAGTTAGCAGGTGATTAGCTTAACTTAAACCCTGGAAAGCTAACAAAATCTGTCTGTCCATGTTTAATGAACATGTTAATGTTTGTTTGTCTAATTTAGCTTTCTCTTGCTGTTTTTTTTTGGGGGGGGGGGTTTATGTGTGGGACTCTGTGCTTATCATTAGAGCTACTATAGGGAGAATTTGTTATAATGAGAAGGAGTGGGTCTTGCTGTTTCCTCTTTTTTTAATCTTCATGCTAAGCTAAGCTAACTAGCTGCTGGATGTAGCCTTATTTAACCAAAAAGTAAGATATAAGAATGTTATTTACAGATTTTCTTGTGCAACTCGCTGCAAGATAGCATGCTTCCTAAGAAGTTTATCTGTCTCTTTAAAAGGTGGGTCGGCTCTGTGTGGCAGTGATTCGCTGTGAAAATGTGCGATACAAACTTGTCCTTACATATCTGAGCAGAATTCAAAAAAACAAACATGCATATTTCTCTGGTCATGACCCTCACAGACTTCATGCTTCTGTTACAAACAGGTTAACTGGTTATCTGGTTTCTGAGAGCTGAAACAGCAGTGAATCATTTTGATTAGATGTTTTTTAAAAACAGTCCTGATCTGAGCAGTTTGTCCCGTCATGGCTGTAAAGGGTCAAAGCTGATGCTTCACACTCCTCGGACATGAATGCTGGCAGAGAGAAGTGACAGTGTGTTTACTAAACAAAATAATTAAGAGGTCAGAAGCTTACTAAAGGTCTGTCCCTGTGGGTGTTGACAGCCTCCACCTTCAAGTCAAACATGTCCACCTTACAGCCTGGAAGAGGTTGACAGGAGAAAAATACGTCATGACACGACAGAGAGAAAAGTTCGGTTCAGTTGATTTATTAATAGTGAAGTGTCTTACCATAAGCCACAGGGGTGAGTTTCAGGACAGTGTGCAGGGGACACTTCAAGTACGGCAGATCGTCTGTGCCAACAAACATAAAACAACTTGTTACGCTCTGTTCTGTGGTTATATTCACTCATTTCTGTGTTGCCTCCTTAGTGTGAGTGTGTATTTTTGTGTTTGTGCTGGCAAACACTCAGCATGGACAGCTTTAAAACTTCTGTTTGGCCTCATAAAGGTACAGTTTAGCTGTGTTAAGACGTGACGAGGGGATGTAGTGGGATTAAATGCCAGTCAGAGATGCACCCACTTGCTGCGGTCTGGACTTTTAACAGATGCTGCAGCAGTGACCACTTCCTCTTTGGCCCGACTACACCCTTCTTCTGCCCATGCCTAATTATGGATTTGTTTTTGAGCAGCATTTTCCACTTCAACCACCCAGTTTAACCATTCAAGTTTGCCAAATTTTTTTAATGTCACTCATACAAATGTTCTATTTAAAAGTACAATATGTAATTTCTGTCAACAGTGCTCCTCTATAAAAAAAATAAAAACAATAGTCTGACGATGCTTTGAAGTATCAGGGATCATGAGATTTGTTTGTGTCTTTGTCAAACAGCCACCAAAGCAGATGGAAATCTTTTTAATCCACTTTGGCATAAATATACATGGACCAGATGATGCATTTAAGTTTTAATCATGTTACATTATGTCATGTAAATGTTTGCACACTACTGAGCAAAATATACAAGATATGATCATTTTTAGACAATTTAACATAGAAAGGTTCCATTTTGTAAAGTAAATGTGTTTAAACACGAGCATTTTTTTCAAACCAATGATGATATCATATAACCTGAGTCCACTTCTCTTTTATTATTCTTCACTGTAAAACACTGTAGTTTTTGGACAGCACCATTAAATTCTTATTCTAAATGGTGTCTCACTCACACTCTCACATTTCCACAGAACTGCAATGGTCGATGAACTGAAAAAGCTCACAGAAATGTCTAAATATTGTAGCGTTTCATGTCATTTTCTAAACACACCTACAACAACAGAGTCCTTGTCCTTGTTTTGTAATCAGTGTGTGAAATACAAACTGCTACTCGCCCTCTCAAGCTGCACTTTGCCAGGAGTCTTTTGCTGTAAACCTGCTAACTGGAGTGGAACATTTTAGGTTTAGTTAGCTTTGTATTATGAATGCAGAAGCTTCTCTGTCTCATTGAGGTTTAAACTTGATATAATCTCTCTTCAGGTGGTATTTAATTGCGCTCCAGTGTGTCTTTAACAGCCACCTCAGAAAGGTTTAACTTCAGCTGCAACTTGACGCTATTTCTCAACACTCAGGGCAGCAATAAGGCCTTAAATTACTTCACTGAGCTGTTTCTTTAAGCACCATTTAATAGGTATCCCTCGAGTGAAATTATCATAAGTTTCAGATAAGTGATAAAAAGCAGATGCTCACAGTGACTCCACAGTTTACTGTAAATAGCTCTCTGTAAAACAGGGAACCATCCAGAACATGGATCAGGTTTCTGTTCGTGCAGTTTACCTGCGCTCTTGTCCAGGAAGTAGGCGAGCAAGCAGCGCATTACAGCCTGATGACAGATGACCAGCACGTTGCCCTGTCGCTCCAGCTCCATGATCACAGGCTCCAGCCGCTGCACCAGGTCCTGGTACGACTGCAGAGAAAAGAAACACTCATATAATTAAATGTTGCAGAGCTTGGTTTTGCTCTGTTTGAGTCACTTTTGTAGACGATAATTTGAAGTTTGTTCTAAATAAAAAAAGAAACTGGCTAAAAACGCAACAGGCCCTGATGTGTCAGCACATTTCAGACAGCTGACTGAAAGGGTCAGTGATACATAAGAGGTCAAACATCACTCTGAAGGACAGAGAGGGCTCTTACCTCTCCTCCAGGGTAGCGGTAATGGTACTTGTCCTGCTCCCTCAGGGCAAACTCCTCTGGATAAGTTTCTTCAATCATCTTGTACGTCATCTCTTCACACACACCCTGGAACACAAAGTCATAAAAACACTCAAAATTTATGTCACACCCTTGTTGTGCATGTGCGTCTGTCTCTTCTATGACGTATCAGAGGACATTACAGCATCTATTTCGTTGAGGATCTTCCACTGCTCGTAGGGAACTCCCAGCTCCTCTGCAGTCTGGATGGTGCGTCTCAGCTGGCTGGTCCAAACTTTCAGGTCTGACAGCCGGTGCTCTTTAACAAAACCCTTCAGTTCTGCAGCAAACTGACAGAGAAAACACACAAGAGAGTAAATCTGACACCTGATCACTAGAGGTTACAAAATGGATTAAATACACAATTATTCTAATAATGTTTGTTGATTTGTAACAATAATTTGTAACATGCTGATTTGGAACTTTGGTTTGTTTGCGCTGTATATCATATATACAGACTTATTTGACATTTTAGCAAACTTTATTTACTTTCTTGTGGCCCAGAGACAGCTAAGAACGACCCTATTTTCATATGTCTATCAAATATAAAGCTAAAGTCACCACACACTTAGCTTAGCTTAACACAAAGACTTCAAACAGGGGCAAATAGCCAGCCAGTGACGTATTAAATCTCTCTTTTTTTTTTATCTGTTAAAATAGAAAAGCAAAATCAGATAAAAGTAGCGTTTTCCTCCTGCCTCCAGTCTTCATGCTGAGCTAAACTTATTTTAAGGACAGATATTTCATGATATTATACCTATGTAACTTATTCTACAAATAGATCCCCGTGAATCTGACACACCTGACTTTTGATATGTTTATTGAGGAAAGAAAGACTGAGATGAACTGTAAAAGCACCTGTCTCCCTCTCTCCGACAGTTCAGAGTCCCCTCCGATGCGTCCCTGCTCGTTGTGATGGCTCTCTCCGTGTCGACAGAGGTAGATGGAGTGGGAGTGTACGTGGATGTTCATGAGGTAGTACACGATCTTGCTTTGGATGTAGTCCTGCACCCTGTTGACCAGGAAACGACGGCCGACGTTGATGACCTGGATGAAGGACAGATTCCTGCAGATTAGGGCGACAGGATGAAGACAAACAGTGAGTCGATCATACCAACTTAAAAGAAATATGACCAAACGGTCAGGAAATGATATCGTGTACTTTTGATGTAGTCAAAATATCCTGATATTACATCCAGCATTCATGTCAGGAAATTAGACAAGGTTCAAGAAAATCAACTACTGACTCATGAAGTATGAGGGCAATTTCTCAGTTAGGTTGTGCGTTCAGCGTCGTTTACTGAAAACATCAGTTCATTATTAAAAAACCAAACAAACAGTCGAGCCAGTTGGCTGGATTTTTAAAAAAAACAACTCTTCATCAGTAGTTTTCCTGGAACCATTTGGCATAAATTTCTTACTAAAAACACTGATTATATCCCATCCAGAATTTACCAGCTCCACCAACAAGCCCATTAAAGATGATATCCATCTGTACTAAAATAAGCTTGTGTCCCCACCTGCTGGACAGCTTTTAAAACTACATGTTCTCGACGATCTACAATATCAACATTAAAGTATTCTGACAGGAGGGCCTGAAGACTGTGGGTTTGATAAAACTTGCAACTGATAACTGCAAGGGCAAAATGCATGTGCGACTTCAGGGATTTGTACCTGGATAATCATTCTAATTGAACAATTTATGGCGAGTAAAAAAAAGGGTAAATGCAAAGAAATGGATTTTGTAGCATCCTTAATTAAATGGCTTCTTACTTGTCATGTTCGTCCGGGTCCAAAGGTTGGTATGTGACTTTATAACACTCTATTCTCTTCAGAAAATCCTCCATCACACTTTCTCTGTCCCTCTCAGGATAATCTGGGCTGGACACCTTCACATCCTTTGTGATGAAGACATTTATAGAAATTATTTATTGACAAATCAAAGACAAAAGTCTGCTCATAATGAAGCTTAAAGGCATAAATGCATCATTTACCAGGATGTTTGTAGCGATGACATCTGGATCGTCACATACTGATTCTACAAAAAACACCTAACAAAGGCATTAATCATTAGAAATTCATAATTGATGGGTGAATATAACATTAATGTATATTAATGTATCTCTCACCTTGTATGCATTATCCTTTGCAAAATTAAGGATTAGTTCCCTCCTCTCTCTGGTGGTGTTGGTGGCATCAAACACCTGACAGACATCACAGGATATTCAGGCCAAATTAAATTAATAAAAAAACTATTAAGTAGGTACAGGTACAGTTTTTCGTGTCCTTACAGCGATCTGGCCTCCCTCCTCATTAAGATAGGCCTTGACATCCTCCAGAGCCACCAGAGCACACTGTCTGCAGAGACATAATGAGAAAATTGAACAGGAAATCAAAGCAATTAGCTTTTAAATGCATCTGCAGATATACTGTGATGTAATAATTGTGGCTTTAATTTGTTAAACAAACATTGTGCAGTCAAAAAAGGACATTTGCTTATATAAACTAGTATGGAAAGTAACAGGTGTTATCACAGGGATGAGTAGTAACACGTGCACAGGGATGAATGTGGGAGAGGAGTCAATCTACCACTCCAAAGGAAATTAATATGAAGTGGAACCGTTATACTCACTTTCTAATCTCCATTGCTTCTTTGTTGTCATGTCTGAAGAAGTCATAGGACTTGTATGACTTTACTGCTTCTCTCCTATAAACTCCAAGGTTAAACACTGCATGGGTGGGGGGTCAAAAGAGGGACATGTAAATGCCATGAAAAGTATTACAGTATGCGCTCTGGAGAGGCAGGGGAATCTGCCCAACCAGTTCCTCTGGTTCTGCATTCCTTTTTTATGACTACATGAGCTTTCACTACAAACTGAGCCAAAAGATCACAGGCGCTGACTAAAATATAAGTAAATTAAGACAGCATAGCCTTGAGCACAGAGTTTCAGCAGAGCACTAGCTCTTAATGCTATCAAAAGGGATGAAATATCATATCACCACCCTGACTTAAAGCTACCTGCAGACACACATCATAAAATACATTTGTTTTTCTCAAAACTCACAATGCTACTGAATCAGATTGTAACTGGTTTGTTTTCTGGGTTTTTTTCCTCGATGGATCAAAGGTTACAGTGTCCATTAAAGTCAAACATCAACTGCTTCTGTACCCACCCTTAGTTGGCACTCCAATCCAGTTGAGGTAGCGTGTCAGCTTCTTGGACATGTAGGTTTTCCCTCTTGCAGGCAACCCAATCATCACTATCACAGTTGGTGAATTGGTCATGTAAGAGGCCCAAGCTGAATATGCACACACACAACATTCATAAATAAACACACATAAACAAGGACACAGGCAGGGATTTAGGTATAAAACATGCAGTGTCATTTTAATAATTATATATATAAAACTGTTAAACATAACCCTCAATTTTACTTGCTGCTAAGGTGTCCTACTCGTAGTTAAAGGGCAGACATGCATATTGTGTATACACAAAGCAAAGACAGGAAGGGTTGTGAAATAATCCAGAGTCACCTCTGAGGCATCCATTTACCAGCTGGTTAACTTTCCAGTTTAACATTTCTGTCATGCCATTCTCATCTCCTGACTGCTGGTTAATGTTTCTCAAAGTCCTGCTGCTTTGCAACATGGGCCATTAATCCAGTGTAACCTCATTTGGGACATTAAAATGGAAAATATTTCAGCAGCAATCTTGCTCCTTTTCTTTCAGTGTCCATGAAAGACCATCCTCAGCTCAGGGGAAAAAAAAATCTGTCAAAACAAAGACCTGGCAGGACAAGACTTGACTGGAGATTTCACAAACAGATGTCTGCAGGTTTAAGACGCCAGCAGGCTGGAAAAGTTCTGAGTTCAAGATATATTTTGAAGGAATCATATTGATGTTAAAAGATTGTTGAAAGTCTGACTACAAAGTAAAAATCGCACTCATAGACATTTTTACTGGCTGAACAGTAACACTGCTCACAGCAGTGTTAGTATACTGCTCACCGCAGTGTTAGTATAACCAAGTAGGTTATGTTGTACCTGACTTTACAAATATACCAACACAGTTAACACATACTGATACTGATAAAGGGAGTGTCAAAGTTGACATTTAACATTCGACACCAGCTGAGACCGTATCACCTTTCTTTACCCGTGGCAAACAGAGTAGAAAATGTGATTAAAATAACCAATTACAGCACAATGTCATTGCACTGTATTAAATAATGTCATAGTTGAAGTGTAGAGGGTTCAATAATTAATAGACATTAGTGCGTCAGAAAAGGGGTCAGGACTTCGCCTTCAGGCCACACAGAGGCAAAAAAAAATCCACTTACAGCACTTCTTCTCATTGGTTCTGAAGTCCGTTCTTTTGGCCTCTGCTGGGCTGTCTGAAGCAGCTGCAGGTTTCTGCTGTTTGGCAGCCATGATGGATCTGATGTGACCTCTGCTGTCCTGTCTCTGCTGGTCTGAGGACGGCAGGCTCTGGTTACTGGCAAAATGAGGTCAGCATCTTTCTGTTGAGGACAGGAATATACTGTATAATGTCATCATCATCATCATCAACATAAGCATCATGTCATCTGAAGATACAGCAGGCTGCAATAAGAAAAGTGTGACCACAATGCAACAATGCTAACTGATGTTTAGATTCATATGAGACATAAACACAGAATTATCTTTTAGGATGCTGAAGACTATAAACACAACAATGTTTCCATCATCAGTAAATTATTCGATTAGTTGAACTATAAAAATTAAAAGCTAATTATCTTTTAGTTATGATACTCTGTCATTATTTTATATCTATGTCAAAACATTTGCTGACAACAGCTTTGCAAATGTAAAGAATCACTTGCTGACTTGTTTAAAGGCAACAATTAAATATTTTTTCCAATACTGAGTAATCTATGAATTATTCTGTAGCCTCACTGATTAACTGTTTGATCCCTATCATGCCAGTGAAAAAGGTGGAAATTCCCATCCAAATTCCCCAAAGCCAACGCTGATATGTTCAAGTTCTTCTTTCACCTGACCAAAATTTCCAAAACACAGTTTTCAGTTTTACTTTACAGTTGACAAAGAAATGTAATGTAACTTTTGTAGGCTGTTACTCGAGAACGTGGACTTAGATAGAGTTGTTTGGCACAATTTCTCATTTATTATTCTATTTCATTAAAAGTTATTACAAATACAAATACACTCCCTCATACTATTTGAGGTAAGAGTGATGCTCTGTTAGACAACAAGCCACAAATATCAAGTTAAACAAGAAGGGGTGTAATTAGGTCAAAGCTATGAATTAATATTTAATCACAAGTTCAACAGTTTTGCCCAGAAGGCATCTTTCTGTAGAGCTAAGGTAGTCTGACTGTGTGACATCCTGTCAAATAGCATATCGTTGCTTCATACATTTCCAGTACATTATTGCTGTAGCGTTAGCCTTCAAAGTTCATCACTTCTGCTTTTAGAGGACAGGAAGTGCCGTTAAAAAGACAAACAAAAGCTGAAGAGCGTTAAATGATAGCGGAGATGAAAATTTAAATGTTGATAACTTGCCATAAATCAGCAGGTGCCCGCAGATACTGTGTCTTTTCTTTGTTTCGATACTGCCATCAGAATATTCACCCGCTACGCTTTAGGCTACTCCTTCTTCTTCTCGGATGTTTTAGCTCCTCCTCTCTACTGTTTGCCGCCGCCGGAAGTTCACCACTGTCGAGAGCTTCCGGTTGTACTCTCCAAAATAATATAACTTAAAACGCTCTCAATATAACTAGTATAAAATACATTTGACGTAAAATTTAGGGTAACTATATTATAGTAACACTATATTTTAAACAAACCAAATTTGACAGTCATAATCAGAGAGACGTTACAATAAAAAATACAAATATAAATAACTAATGATTCTGCATTTGATGTAAAAATCCTGCATGACTTTTTTTTGCATGCAGTACTAATCTTGCAGCAAAGTATATATATTATCAAAATGCTTCATAATACACTGGCCCTGTGTTTTGTCACTCAAGTTCAACAGAAAAAAATATTTGATATACCTTTTTTTATTAAAGTCTGAAGAAACCGTGTGTGCAGTTGTGAATACTAATTAAAAGCAGTTGTTGACAAATAAGCAAAAAGGCTTTAAAACTACATAGGAATAGAGCATAGATAAATGAAATGTTGAAAAGTAAGTGGTTATATACCGCTTTTAAACGCTTAATATTTATTGTGAACAACTTTTGCCTCCTAATTAAAAACTATTGTAGAATTTTATTTTGAAGGTAGTCTCATTTTTATTATCTTCAGGTGACTTGACGCATCTGCTTTATTGTTTGTCGCTCATTCATTGTGAGCCCTGCAAGAGGCGCTATATTGCCACTGGCTGTGACCCAAGGAGACACTCGTGACAGCATCCTACCTGACTTTAATTAAGAGAGAATGCCACTAAATTTAGAGAGCTTGTGCTATCTTAATCTTACGGAGCCAGTGTTTCAAATATTAACAGAAGTAGAAAGGAAACCTTCAACTTTCTAGGACATTGCGTGACAGTAGAGTCTGTTTATACTCCAATACCTGTAATAAAAGGAAATGTTCTTGTTTTGCTTACCTTGTTATGAAGCACAGCTCTGTGAATCACGTGCTCACTTACTAAGGAAACCTTGCTGGTTTCACATATTTACTCAACAAAAATACTATCACTATTTCTACTTTTGCACTCATGGTGAACTGGTGTTCCATTTCATAAAGCAATGTCAAAAGATCACAGACCTACAGCGTATTACTTGGAAAACACTTCTGCGAAAAAACAAAATCAAAAACAAAACAAAACAAAACAAAACAAAAAATGGCCTCAAATGTCTCTTTGCTGCAAGAACACATGATGTCAAACCTCAACCATTCTGGGATGCTGTAGAAAAGATGCATATCAGATCTTATGCGATATCACCATGAGGGATCCTTCTAGGTGACATGTGGAGCAATGTAATGTTCAATGGGGGAAGTTTCCCTCGAAATATTGGTGCACTTTTGTCTAAAATATGTAGCATTATTATTTCCCTTCACTGGAACTAAGAAACCTAGAATATGACTTTTTACTAAGTTGGACCAATTAAAAACTTTTTGCTGACTCTTGTTTTATTTTAAGTTATAAAACAATAAAAACAACTGAGCACAAAAAAGAAACAAATGTAGCTTCTGGATCACAAAGAGCGGTGTTCTAAACACTTTTTTTTTTTAGTCCAGATCCATGTACAACACTTAAAAGAATTGAGGTAATTTGTTTAAAATATATATATCCAAGGAAAATCATACATGCATTCCAAAATTGAGTGGCATTCCCCTTTAATTCTACAGCTTATTTCATACAGAAAATATGCCACATAACTCATTGCAATCACAATTCTTTTATTTTCTTAAAAGAAGCTAGCCTCACAGTGTCTAACTATTACACCATAACATTAAACAACCCTTCGTCCGTAAGATATGTGCTTATTTTGTAAAATAATGTTCATCAGTACAAGATTATCTGGAACTACATAGTTTTTGCTCATTTTCCTAGCTGGACCTCTGAGAGGACAGAGTGGATGTGTAGCCAGAGAGAAGGAGGTGGCCACGAGGGGCGGGTACTGAAGTCAGAATGGGCTCGTGATTCTCAGTGTGTTTTCTGTCCATCAAGCATACACAATGACCCAATTTTTACCCCAAAGGTGTTTGTGATAACTGCCATCGACCGCATCTTAGACAATTCTGTAAATTCTAGAAATCACTTAACCAGAGAATATTGCCTCGTCCACATGGTGGTTGAATAGCACATCCACATTGTCTGCCTCCAGAGTTGCACCTTCTGGTCATCGTTTGTCCATTTTTGTAGCCCTTTAAAACTCAGGAAGTACTGGTAAACAAACTGTCTGAAGATCCCTGATCAGGTCATGCTCCCTTAGAGTTCAGTGTGTGGGCAAATAAAGGGATCCAGCTCTCAAACGATAAGAAAAAAGAAGAGGACTTTCCACTGTTTATCACAGTTATAAACTCTTAAGTACAGTACATACCCTGAATGCCTTACACAGATTGAATGGTTTCAGATCATTTGCAAGACCCATTTAAAGGAGTACTGAAAATTCACTGGCAAGGATCTTTGTATATTTTTATATGTAAGAAGGCCATGCTTTTAGAGAATACACAGCAACAATAAAATGTCTAATCTAACGCTAATGATTTTTGTGTAATATTAACTTAGCAGCTAATATTACCATTGTATTATGGATGAGTTCAATAAAAAGACATCAAGAATGATGACCAGGACATGTAGCAAAGGGATGTTTAATGATTTCTTTGGACAATGAAATGCACATGTCCATTGTTGATGTAATACAAATAAGAGAATAAGAAAACCAACAACTTGGTGTTGTGTCAGCATTCCCAGTTCAACTTCATTTCTTGTTTGATGTTAACTTAAGATTCAAATTGGAGTAGAACAAGATGTCTGGAGTGTCACACAAGGACTGACCAGTAGGGGGAGAGCCAGCTCTTACAAAAACAAAACAAAACAAAACAAAAAACAAACAAACAAACTGCCAAAAAATATAAACAAAAACTAGTGAGTCAACCTACGCTTGTGCATGAGGATCTGCTATGCCCGTTTCCACTCATGTACCCTTGGCACTTGTGTTTCCATTTGAGAAAACTGAGACGTGGAAAATATTCCAGCCTCATAATTAAGTGTCATGAGTTAAGACAGAGACAAGGCATAGCGCATCTGGAGTGAGCTGATGCGAACAGAAACTTAAGCTGAGCAGATTAAATTAAAAAAAAAAAAAAATCACTTTAAATAAAAGCTTTATCAAATGACACTGAAATGTTGATGATCATTGCCATGTTGGCACAATATGAAGCCCCTCGCAGCACCATTAATTATCATAATTACAGAAGTCACGACATGTTTAGGCTGATCTCATTTTGGATGACGGTTGCAAAACATGTCAAATGACATTTAATTTAAATTAAAAAAAAGTACCACAGTTTTTAATCATCAACAAATGGGTGGGAGCTCATGCTGCTAGAAAGGGGAGTGAAGTAAACTTCTGATTAAAGCAGACAAATTAATCTTACTTCACTACAACAAACCTTACTAAAACCTATTTTTCATATTGAAGAACACAGAGTCTGGTGTGGTGCTGAATTATCTGGCAACGGCTCTGTGCATTAGGTCAGTTCATTTTATGGTAATATAATAAATAATCCATTCATAGTGGTTTTAAACTGCTGAGTGTTCGACCTGAGATGTTAGTCATTCCAAGGGCAGTCAGTTTGTAAAAGAAACAAACATTCATCCTTCATGCTAACAAATATTACAAATGCTGATTTAAATAATTTAAGACCTGGTACCTACTGCATTGCGTGCTCTAAAATGGTTTTTATTATTGCTATGCTATTGCATTTCCTTTCCAGTAGCAAGTATACCCCCACCCTAACATAACATAGTCTGGTTGAATGGGAATGCCATATCAATTGGTGAATGTCTTGGTCCCCTACATCACATGAGGTGCAGTGAAAAGTCAGAATGATCAGGCAAACAAAAGGAGGGCTAACTTGATCCGAGGTGAATGGAAAGTGCAGTGATCAAGTTGACATGAGCTGTAAATGCATACATTTCATACATTCCTCTGTAGCTCACTGGCTGGGCAGTCATTCCTCACATCCCTTCACAAAAAAAAAAAAACAGACAAAAGTAAGACTTTATCAATGGGTATTCACAGACACAGACTGTGTAGTGTGCGTTTGTGAAAAAGAAGATGAGAGAGAGAGAGAGAGAGAGAGGCGGAGTGAATGATTGCATCAAGTGCTAATATATCATGACAGTACATGTACTCAATCTATAAAAAACTACCTTGATACTGAACACTGACCTCTTTCTAACAAATAATCTGGTATACAACATTTACAAAATGAACATTGTAATAGTGTGATATTTCTAATATATATGCTACTGCCTTCCTCTGGTTCTCTGCATTTAAAACCTCTGGATACATTAACACCTTCTTAGAATTCTTACACAGTAAAGCGTACACACCACACCCAATGAGTGGCAGCCTAATACAAATAGAGAACAGGAAGACTCTGTGGACAGCGAGTACACCTGCTTGTGTGTCCTGAGTGTGTGTGGATGGTAGCTCAGCTCGTAAACCAGGCAGCCACGACTTGCCGGTAGACTCAGCAGTGAAGGGAGTTGTAAGTAAACTTCTGTGATACCAAGATTCTTCAGCTCACAAGGTACAGGATGTCCTTATCCAAGATACTTGTACATATAAGACAGTCCTGCTATACTTTAGGAGATAATAATTATTATAATGTCAATAATAACAATAACAATAGTATTAAACATCTGTCAAGGTTATTTCAGTCCCATGGCAGCAGGGTGATGATCTGCTTTATTCTGGATTGTTTCTGTGCCCTGTGATCCCCACGTGTCTCCTGTCATCAGCTGTGCTGCTATGAGGGATCGGCCTCTGTGCATCCGTTGTACATCGGTGTGTTTTGTGTGTCAGATCTGTCTGTGTGTTTTGTGTCAATGAATGTCTGAAGTGAGTCAGGATTGTTCCTCGATGATCGGTGCTGGTTTGCTCTCAGAGGCGGGTCTGGGCCTCGGGGACGTAGATTTCGATGCTGTCGGCGCTTTCCGTGGCCGAGTTCTGTCGTACTGATGCCGCGCGCTTTGCTGCCATCAACCGTTTCCTGGCTTCTTGCCGCTGCTTGTCCACAGCTGAGTCCACGCTCCTGTCCTTCCCCGCTGACAGCTTGGGCTTAGACTGCTTCTTTGGCACAGATGATGGAAGCTGCTTGTTTTCATCCTGAGGAAATCATGTCAACAAGGAAAAGGGACAAGGTACAGTGAGGTGACAGCCTCATGTCATTTCTAGGGCAGCTAGCATTTATCAAGTTATCATGTTGGTTGAACCCTAAGATTTGTGTTAAGGACAACTTAATTTTTTTTATTACCCATTAATCGGTTAATTATTTTTAACGGACTAGTAACCTTGTCTATAAAATGTAAAAGAAATTTTTTTAAAGGAAATAAAGTTTATAGTCTCCCAGAGTTGAAGCTAACATCTTCATATCGTGTTCAAATCATATTAAAGCATAATTGCATAAAGGGAAATAGCAAATCCTCTCTTTAGAAAAGCTGGTACCAGCAAATGTTTGGCTTTCATACATGAAAATGACTGAAACAATTATGTTTTGATCAAAATAGCAGCAGATTGAATTTCAGTTGAACAAATAATTGATCAATTAAAACAATTTTTCTCGGCTTACTTTGGTACTCTAATAAAATGTCATTTAAAAACACTGTCTGGTGCCAAACATCACCTTCTTCTCTGGTTTTTCAGGGAGCTGCCAGTTGTTGGCTTTCAGTTGGTAGAGCTCATCAAACTTCATGCTGATGTCTTCTATTGAGAGTTGTAGCAGATCCCAGAACCCTGCCAGGTCCTGTGCTGTTGGTCGTGGGTTGGCGTTTACGTTCTACAGAAAAGAAGGCAAGACGATGTAAAGAAGTGACAGATGAATAGCTTTGGTCATATCCGAGAGAACCTGTCACATCTTTCCTCACTCATATTTTCAAGGCAGCTAGGAAATATGTGTGAGGCGAGCACATGACAAAAGAGAAAGAGCATTGACAGCTTTCATCTTACAGAGATGATTAAATTTCAGCAAAACTGGACTTTCGTACAGAAAATCTGACAGGAAGGAACAGCGGGATAACTGAGTCGAGTGAACCAAATGTACAAAAATCTATCACAGTGTTTCTGCAGGATCTTCTCTTTAGATGTAATGTAATAGGAAGGCTTCTGCATGTCAGTGCATGTAAGACGAATGATGTTGGCAAGAGAATAAAGTAAAATTGGGTCACTTAGAGGTTGACAGGCAAACAAAAACAAGTAGTTAGAGGGGCAGCGCATGAAGAGAGAGAGATTCAATAGGATGCAATGAAGCCACTTACCAAGTTCTCATTACAGAGACCTCTGAACTGTTCAAACTTCTGTGACATGAGAAGCTGAGCGCTGCCTACTGCACTGCGGATCGTCCCCAACACTACAAAAGAGATGGAAGATAAATCAACAAGCTGTCGGGAATAAAAACAACAGAGACAGTTGAGCTAAAAAAAAAAAAAAGATACATCACAACAAAATGTTATAAAAAAAAATCCCACTTGGAGTTTCAGAGAGTACATGCAAAATAGAACATGGCAAGAGAGCTACATCAAGCCACTGATGGGGCGACTATGTGGAGTTTATCCCTGATGTGCAGTGATAAAATATTTATGTTAACATTTACCATTTAACATTCTGGGACAGTAAATGATTTCCTTAGAAGTAATATATCAACTCAGTCTTAGGGAGGATAACAAATTACTCTTTATTCAGCTATTTTCCACCTAATATTTGCATGTAAATGGAATTTCATAATTCAGGTCCACAGAGAGTAGGAGGAATGATAATCTGATCGAGCCTCTTCGGCTGGTCTGCTCCTTGCTCATTCATATTTAAAGACACTGCAGAGATAGATGTGCCTAAAAGCCTGAGTGGTATTCTGGGAGATGAACAAGTGAAATGACTCTGCAGTGGTTCTATTACAGCTCATACTCCCACCCTAATGAGTAGCATTACTGTGACGTAAATGGCAGTAATGAGCGTGTTGTGCTGTGTCTCGTTGTACACAGTCAACATGGATGAAGCATGACCTTATCTTTACATCTGTAAACCTCAGTAACCGGGACATCAACTCAATTCTTCAAGCTACAGCCTAGACATGCTATTCATCAGACTTTATTTATTACTTTTATATACTGTTTCTGTCTTATATCTTTGTGTCGATTATAGTGAAGCACTTTGTGATGTCTCATCTAGAAAAGGGCTTTATAAATACACTTAACTTACTTTTTTAAGACTAGGGTATTTAGCTCAAAAGACTTTACATCGAAATTAAGTCACATGAGAACATTATTTATGCTGGGCACTAATACAACTTTCCAAAGTATCATTTACACATATCCAAATACATGCATCTGTTGGCCAGATCGCATATCTGATACAAATCTGTGTTTTTCCGGGCTACATGCAAATCAGGGTCGGCCTTCAACCAGCCCAACAGGAAGCCATGAAGCACCTACAGCTGTTTGGTAACTGCCAAAAACGTATCCTCTGTCCTGTATCAGTTTAATGTGGACAACAGTTTAGCTAGTGCCAGCTAACAACTACACAACAAACACATGAATTAATTATATTTATTAACTACGAGCAATACATTACAATATATACAGTATAAGTTTTATCATCTTCACAGGCTCTAACTCATGCAGCCCCTTCACCCACACAGATCACTATTCTCTCAACTACAGAACATTTGGTGGTAGAACTGATCAGAGATCAGTTCTGCCACTCCATGCACCTTTAATTTGATCATATGTGCAGAGATAGGAGCTGTTTTTTATGCTTTAATGAGTCAGGAAGACAGCTTATTTCAGCATCATTTAAGTGTAACTTCACCAGCTGTTATCACAAGGAAAATACAGTAAGTGGCTATTACCACATATTGCCTACTGTCATTAAACACAGTAAAGTTCACATGTGCACCTTGGATAAACAGACATGTGCAGCTAGGAGGGGGTTTTGAGCCATCATATCTCAGTTTGTCTTGAATCCATTTCAGAAGCATTTACATTTGACTTTCTTAACTTTTTCCAAGATGCGTATATATCATCTTTACTCCTTCAGTAAGTGAGCAGTATGTGGAAACAGCCACTCACAGGGTTTGTCCACTGTAATAATGGCAGCTTAAATAACAGTGAAATTAGCTGTCTTTCTACCTGTCTCATTAAAAGTGACAGGAAACAGTGTCTTCAGTGCCTTGAACAAATGAGTCTCAAATCTCATCTGACATTATATGAATGCAAGAGTTTTGGGAGTATAATTGGGGACTTAATGCTTTGACACCCAGTTCATGCAGCTCTGTCACTTACCCTCTTCTGACAGCTTGTTGTCTTTGGTCTCCTGCTCCATCTGTTGACACCAGCCCTCCATGCGGCCTGTTTCCGCCTGCAGCAGCTTCAGAAACCAGTTGCCGTCTCGGAGGCAAGCTGGCGTGCTGGTCTGAACAGCATCTCCTGGAACGCTGCAGTTTCCGGTCTCCAGGCTGGGATCAGGCGGTGGCAGCGAGGAGGGATCTAAAGCCGGGTCCAGAGTCTCAGGGGGTGAGCTTGATATCCTGGACGGGGCCAAGGTGTGTTTATTGGGCTGCTGTTCCATGGCTTTGTCCTGTCTGTTGGGAACAGTGGTATTCGCTGTTTGACTGTTGGTGCAGTTAGCTGTGTTGTTCTCTGTGGGTGTGGCGTCCTGCGGCTCATGAGGCTCACTCTCTGTATTCTGTCTGGAGGCCATGCTGCTGTCTCGGCTGAGACTGTAGAAAACATGCATACACATCAAGTTCTGACTGACAAATAAATAAACAAGACAGTAATGTGATGTGTTGAATACATTTTTCAGTAACTGTTGGGGGTGAATGGGTTCAACTGACAGGACATAATAGCAGCTGATTGTGCTGTGACATCTATTAAAAAGGAGCACAAAGCGTCAGAAAATACATTGTTCTGAGGATGGTAACCAGGAGGGAATTAGCAACAAATCAGGTATAAAACATAAACTCTTAGCAGACTGCTGGCTTCGGAGATAATGAGCAGGAGAAAAGGAAGCAGGCTGTCAAACAAATGTGATTAAAGAAAATTACAGTGCACCGGAAAAGTTTGAACGGCGAGTTTCTCCCCATGTTCACTTCACTACAGTCAAAACACGAGTAAAAGGACATCAGTCAAAGTCCTGGGCTGCTGTGAGGCTGCCAGGCTGACTGCTGAATGACCTTAGCGACACCGGGCTGCACAGACTGCAGATTTGCCATCCAGGCAGAGAAAGAGGGACATTGAGTGTGTTCAGTCATGAAGGGAAAAGCAGGAGAAAAGCTACAGTGCAGAACAGACAGGAGTGTCTCTCCTCCGGGGCTCAGCATTAGCAGTGAAATCACTGTCACAATATCAAAGGCACCCTGTGGAGTTTTCTTGTAAACAAACCAAAGATGTGTTTACCTTCAGTGTTGCTCACTGAAAACATATTGTGTTTATCCTAAAGGTCTAACAAACACGCTGAATGCAATTCGTATAAACTAACAGACAATTTGTGAATACCTTTCAACATTGCATCAAATGCGAGTGTATACTTACGGCCTGCCGTTCTCCACTTGAACTCCGATTGACTGAAACTTAAGGGGCGCGGTCAGGGGTAGTGGCTCCTCCCTTAAAACTGGCAGAACACAATCCACCTGAGCAAAAATGTAAATAAAAGAAAAACGGTTCAATACAAGAGCTAAAGTGCCTAGTCTTCTTCCAGTAAGATAGAATCAATACATATGACGTGCAGACAATTCTTACCTGAATTCCAATAGAGGACAGTTTTCTCTTGGGTGCAGTCGGGGGCTGCTCTAGGGTGACAGAGATGCTCAGCGTGTCATTTTGGGGCTGAGTAGATGTGGAAGTGGTGGTAGTGGCAGAGGTGGCAAAGGTGGCAGAAGTGGCAGAAGTGGCAGAAGTGGGGATGGTGGTGGCGGTGGTAGTGGTGTTGGTGGGTGGGAGGTCACGAGGGGCTGGAACAGGAGGTACGGAGCCTGCAGCAGGTGCAGGGATCACAGCAGGAACAGGGATTGGTGGAGGGTAGGTCCCCTTAGCCAGGCTGCCCGTGCGGATGCTACAGAGACTGTCAGAGGAGTTGCTGCGTCCTGACTGGCTGTTGGCCTCACTGCCACGGTCCTGCTGGTCAAGGTATGTGTCCTGGGCTGACTCGGTGCTGCTTTGCACCGTCACTGAGATGAGGGGCTTGGATGTGGTGCGGGGTGGGACTGGGGGAGGTGCTTTCCTATTGCTGACTGCACATTGAAGAAGGAGAAAGAGGGGGAGAAAAAGAGAAAACAGGGAGTTTAGATTGAAAAACCCTGTTATTTACCACCTCAGACTTCAGAAAATAATGAGGAAAATAACACTGTAGTACTAGATATAATCCAGCTGGTGTCGAACAAGTGCCAACTCACAAAACCATAAACACAGTCCATCTGAGAAAACAAACCTGCCCTTTGCCCTTATTGCTGCCTCCATTAAGCTGTACTTTAAGCTACCTTTTTGTTTCCCATAAACCTGCTGGTGGTTGTGTTCCATTGACGTCAGGCTGTCTCTGGGGATTGTCCTTTACATGCCACACCTTCACTGTGCTTTTGCTCTGGGGACTGTCAGACCGGACAACTCTGCCTTACACAAACTATGAAGCCATATAAACTAAAAAGTCCACTCTGGATCAGCGAGAAGCAGAGTTACCCTGCTGTTTCTTTGTATTTACTGTTAGATGACATGTTTCAGTGGATGTAGAGCTGTATACAAAAAAGAATTTTCCAACTCAACTTAGAGAATAAATACTCAACTTTTAGGGATTTGGAGTATCTGTATCATGTCTCATGTTTTAACCATAGGACTGATTTACTTATTTATTTAGTGATCTATGATGTAAAAACAACACGGTCAAAAAAGTTAAAAGTGTGCTTTCTGTGGAATCCTCACAGTTTAGTTAAAAGATCTTTTGAATATGTTCACTGACACCACTGACAGCATTGGATGTGGCTATTTTCAATGAAAAACAAAACAAAAAGGCTGAAGAAAGCCACTGCACACTATCTGCCAAGCACCAAACATTGTACGGACAATGGTTAACCATTAGCGTGTGAACATGATGAGGCATTTAGCAGCTATGTCAGATGTTATCTTCTCAAGTTTGTGAACTAAAAACAGACTCAAAGAAGTGTTGCTCACATTCAACAGGTGGACAGAAACGTGTTTTAGAATGAATCATAATGCAGCTCTGTGACTGCTTGTTGTGTAAATAGCAACTGTCTGCAATAAGAACTATACAGGTAAAGATATTTAAATGTGATGTTCAAGACTTGTTTCTGTTGCTTTCTCATGTTTTGATGCCTACAGATTTCGCAAATTTTCTCACAGAAACTGAAATGAGGCCTGAGAGTGGATTACTAGTGGGCAGAGACAATCTGACTCAGGGGCAAGGAACGGGACTGTAGTCTCTTTTTTTGTAATGTCTGACTGCAGGGTTGTGGTGAATGATACAGAGTTAACTACATTACAACAACATGAGAAACAAGGAAAAACCACAGGCTTTCTCCAAGAACAGAGGGGACGTTAGGTGGTTTTTTTTTGTAGATCGTATTTAAACAGCTGGCCTTCTGTCGACATATGACTGAATGAGTTGTAAAACAAAACGAAAGACAAACACCTCTGTCCAATTACAGCATTCACTGTCACATATGATGGATGAAATTTATCTTTAAAATTAGCTGACCGAGAAAGTGAATTAAGGCTCAGCGCTCTGGTTCAATAATGAAAATGTAGCGTTTATTCTCTCCAGTAGTGGTTTCAATCTAAATAGCTTCACAACACCCTGTAATTGAGAGGGCGCTGCACTTCCGTCATCAGTCAGTGACTCAGAGCACCAGTAAAGCCCTCATTAAATCCCACCAACATACACAAACATGGCTGTGGAATCCACTCCATGTATTCCTCGAGTTGCTCATGCAGCCCTGACTTGCAGTGACAATCTGGTCTTAGAGAGCGCATCCAACCCACCACTGAACATTTATTCCCAAAGAATGAGACACTTCTTGTGGTGCTCATAGCACACATGCATGACATTCCCCAAGTTAATTAATGTGTGCTGCTACACCGTGAGTCTCAACACATGCCTCTGTCCCATTTGTTGTGTCTACAAGGCTGCACTGCCTCTCCTACTTGCACATAGTTTTAAAATTGAGAATACACTGCAATAGATCATCTCTTTTATGCCAAACATCCATCAACGGTCAACCACATGCACAATTCTTACTCAGCTCTACGATAGTATGATTTATTAAAAACAACAACAAATAGAATAAATGTCGTTTAGAACAATGCAGTCATTGTAAAGTGGGCTAATTGCAGATTATTCACACTCTAAGCAAACAACACAATCCATTCTTCAGTCCTGGTGCAATATGTGGTGTGATGGCTGGCTCCATATCCTCTACCTAAGGGCACAGGGCCAAGAGGTGGTTCAGGGATGGATAAGCTGCCCAGACCCTGGACCTCTGGGGCAGTGCCAGCTAATAGCCTTCAGCTTAACCCTTTATTTGACTTATTTAGAACCCTGAAGGTAATCCCACTTTCAATCATCACAAATTTCTTTATCACAGTCAATTCATGATCAATGAATACATTAAAGAGCGTCAGTCTAACTACAGATGTTAATTCAAGTTTTAAAGTTTTTAAAACAAGTTTAAAACAAAAAACAGGACTATGGCTGCTTAGTTTTCTGGTTTGGGATTTAAGGAGTCTTGATTACTGCTGAGCTCATTCTTGAGAGATTTTAAGTTACAGTTAAGTGTGTTAATTAGGGCCGCAGAGTGAATTTCTTTGCTAGGGGAGAGAACTCATTATTAATTTCTACTGAGGCACCACACTAAATATACACAAAGGCAAAGTAACCACAAAGCCTTACAACAGTAATGTACTGTGGATAAACCTTTACAAAACTCTGGATCATGAAAAAGAGGTGGTAGCAGAAGCTCTGTACAAGATTAGCAGTCTTATTGTAAGTCATTTTGGCAGGCAAACCGGCTGTGGGAGTAACAGACTGAAAGATTAGACCAGGACACATGGTTGAGCATGACTTATGACACACAGATTAAGTATACAAGGGGCACCATTCAGAAAAAAAACCTGCATATTTAAAATCATACCAGAGAGCTTCCCTATTGATTATTCAACTGCAAAAGTTGGCACTACATTGGTTCTTTGTCTAAACCCCGAATATCAATCTCACATCAGTTGGAAAGCTATATATATTTGCATTTTGTGTGGAAAGACTACTGCAAAGACAAATACACTATTGAAACTTAGGGGATTATGCATCATTAGTATGGAATCTAAATACAAGAACAGATGAGGCAAGTTAACAACAGTAGATCTTTGGCTGAGCACCAAGATTACATTCAGAGATTTCATGAAAATTTGAGTCAATATTCTGATTTCCATGTGCGACAACCTATTTTTTTTTCTGTGGATTTTAAAGAACTGAGTTAGAAAAATCAAGACATCTAAATTTGAAAGCAAACAAGCAAACAAACAAACAAACTTCATTTCAGCTGAGGCTTACTTATGGAAGTTTTTGGTTTTTTTGGAGTTATGGTTTACACACCTAAACAGGAGATGGAAACACCTTTTCTGAAATATTCTCGTAAAATTAAATTCTATTCACATGACTGATTTACTGTTTCTACTTCAAGTTAAGAATCTTTTTTCATTCCATCCATTCAATTCAATTCATTCAATTCATTACCCTCCATTTTTCTCTCATGTGCTCCGTATTGGTGGCTGGCAAAACATCTGGTTTTGCAAAAACATAGCCCATGCCACCACCTCCACTTCACCTTTTGCACTGCTAGAGCCTTGGTTTGTGCATTTTTATCTGCTGTATAGTCTGATATCCTTAAGACCTCTTGTGGTTCTTAGTCTGACCTGCTGGACTTAGGCAACAGCCTCGATTATAGCCTTATCAGCTGATATAAAGACACGTGGCAAGCGCTACTGTAATCAAGCCTTTTATGATGGGAATCTAGGTAAAGGTAGAGTAATTAACTGAGCAAACTTTAGCTCATTTTAAAACTATACTGCTTTTCAAATGGTGTCATTGCCAGTTCATAGCATACAACTTTCAACAAGTTAAGGAATCTTTCCTTAGAAGCCACTAAATAACCCGCACTAGTCTGAATTTTACTTTTGGGAACCACAGTGCTGACTATGATACTCTAAGCCAAAATCATGCCGATGATAAAGACTTTGCTAATATCAGTGTGATGATATGTATATAATGAAAAAAACAAAGTAGGATTGCAGTTCACATTTACAGTTAATGTGGGTGTATCTACCAATTATCTTCTCATAGCTTTAAAGGGATAACTTGAAAGCAGAGCTCAAATTACGCTGTGCTCTACTCTGAACATGACTGTAAGTGAAAAGAAACCTAATTTACATTGACAAAAAAAGCCTTTTTTTTTTTAATAGTTGCTGTCAAATCCTATACAGGAAAAACAAATGTTCCCATTTATGTTAAAGCAGTTCTCTAATCAGCACATGACAGGGATGGGCCTTGACTACACTGTTTAACCATGTTAACTAAGCTCCACACACATCATTAGGAAGCCTGTCAGCTGTTGACCTTACAGTGAAACTATAGTTGCTTCACCCATTCAGTCAAGAGATTACCTCATCAATGAGAGTGAGAGGAAGAATAGGTGGAGGATGACTCACAGTCTATCCATGGTAATACACAGACACACCAAGTCTTCTTGTGTAATATGGTGGCGGATACAATGAGCACGCCTTGCCGTGACAATGAAGCTCTAAAGGCAGCATTTTGGTGATACCAAGAAGCTTGTTAAAATGTCAAAAGACAATTTAAAAAAAAGTAATATCTGAAACAGTAGTGAAAACTAATTACATGGGCTGAATTCTTTCAACTAATATAAACAGTAGTGCCTGTAACCACAGAAATTTGGCACTGGTTATGTTGTTGTGAGCTTTTCCCTCTGATGTTACGTTCCTTTTGTGTGCACATCTTTCTCTTGTCAGGTGGCTCAGTAAAGTGCCAAAAGTGCTGAACTACAGAAGACTACACAGGGTAGGAAGCTGATAAATCATTTAATGTCTCCTAAGGTCTTAACACATTATGGCCAGCTACTGTATAAAAATGCCAAATGAAACTGTGGACCTAAAAAAAGCCACTGCAGTTGTAGCAGCAGAGGTGAAATCTGTTCAGAAGGTAGGTTTCCTGACACTTAAATGTCTCACTCTATGGCCCCAGTTTAAGTCTATGTGACATTATCTTCAATAGATAACACGTGTTAGAATTCAAAAGGTACTTTGATCAAGAGAAAGCCATGTGAGGAGATAAATCGTAACCTACAGTAGTTAGGACTGTCAGTTTTTGGAAATATACTTTTGATGAAGTGATAAGTTAAGCTAAACGTGATTCATTGCTTCCTCAATGTCTGAGTTCATATCACTGTCACATGTCGAGTTTAGGACAAGAGAGGAGCCCTTTTAATTTTTGCTTTCCTTTATTTGACAGGTAACATTAAGTCACCGGTTACATAAACTAAAAAGTCTATCATCCCAAACTGAATCAGTATGACAGAGATAGACGCTTAGTCCGCTTTTATGAATGATCCGCGGCAGCAAGTTACGATTTCCACATCACACATCGAAGGGGCGAAGTGAGATCGCTTATATTACACGCTACTTAAACCGACATTAGCCATCTGCTGTACCAGACGTGAACGGTGTGGTTAGCTGAACTAATCATATAACGTTACCGAGTAGTCCACACCAGGCTGTTAACGCCTCGGCTACTGTTAGCTCGAGCTACTAGCCAGCTACGGCTGAATATGGTACGATACCGCACAGGGCATTTAACGTTAAGTAACGTTAGCCGGAGGCATCGTATAGTAGAGATAATCGCCAGTCAACAAAGAGACGCTGCTTTCTGTGGCTTATTGTCTCGTTACCATCAGTCAGCAGCAACCACATTACTCCCAACCAGCCTCGGCTGCTTGCTAACAACTAGTATTAGGGATTCATCCCCTTTCTTCATCCACGTTAGCTATTAGCTAACCTAACACACCGTTAACGTTAGCTGACGTTAGCTTGCCGTTGCCAGCGAACCGAAAACAATTGACAGTTTGGACATTTACGATAAGTCAGGAAAAAGCATCAAAGCCTTACTGTGTGATGGTTCACTCGAAAATCCTTATTTTCTGGTCATTCATGAAAGGCAGACAGGATGCAGACGGGCTACGATGTCCTGCCGTCAGATACACAGCGACGCTGTGAAGAAAAGATTTGTAGTACACGCCCTTGACGACGAGGATTGGAGTCCACGTTTTCCCCGTTACTGCTTTTCGCACACGATTGGACGGTTCTGGTCATCGATGTAATCGAACACGAACGTGATTGGTTGAATTCTCCCTGTTGCGTTGTTTGTAAATGCCCTCTCGATAGGTGCGTTTCATTTGGCCCCTGCTGCCGCGGGAAACAGACTCAAGTCTTGACCTGAACCTCATAAATATTCGATCCATTATGTCTGAAAGGCACCTGAACAATAGAGCAGTACTTAAAATAGAGATGTTCATCTCCACCCTTTTTGGTTGCGAGCAAGCATCTTCCTGAGATAATGTTTGTGACCGTAAAGACGTCTGACCCACAGAAAAATCATCCTGAGCCTCACATAATCATAACCTTATTTTTTTTTTTACAAAGCCTACATAAAATATACAGTAAAAATTTAAGAGCAGGCCTTTGATTGAAAAATTGGGATGCATTTATTGTTGAACTGGTTAAAATTAAAAGTGTTTCCTTGTGTGATCAGATTGAGTGTAATTGCTAAACCTCTAGAATTAATAACACAGGAAATTATTAACTATTAAACCAATAAGATGCATGTAGAAGCACAGTAAATTTTTAGCATGTGGGATAGTCTGGCTCTGCACCAAGCAACCAGAAAATAACCTTTCCAACTCCAGTGATCACTAAGTATGATTGTTCTTAAATATGATTAACTTTAAACTTTTCATGTTGCAGTGTCTGTCTAACTGATCACTACAGTTATATAATACTCAATACAGAAGTGCTAAATGGGGACTTTTCATTTCTGTTGTTTACAATAGCTATGATCACATGTAACATGTCTTCCTTCTCTCATTTATTAATTTACTTTTGAATTCAACGGAGTGTTGCTCTGTATCTCTGTTCCTGTATTAATATTTTGTCAAGGATTTTTGACTGCTACAGCCAAAAGTCCCTTTTAATGAAATGCAACTATTCTTATCAGCATTGTGCAAAGCTTAACTATCTCCTCTCGTGTGGTATATGTATTTTTGATGGTTTTTTTTACTCAACTGTCTGACTTAATATAAGGGACGATTTTCATTTTCCTATAAAATAATCATCATGCTGTACGCACACAGAGTAAACAGAGTAATGAATGGTATTCATTTCATCCCCTGCAGCTGATAATTTATCAAATAAAAGACTATTTTTTGCAGTTCTGCCCCACCTTGTCCTCACTTGTACTCACTTGTGTTGGAGTTGTAACTGTAGCCTGTAGTGGTGGGTGGTGGTGAGTCGGAGTCCACGGAGGCCGTGTCTTCATCCTGGGAGCAGCCCGCCTGGATAGCCCGCAGGTAGCTGTGGCTGCGCGACCGGAAGCACGTAGGCGCAGGCAGATCCAGAGCCTCCACTGCCTGCGATTCCCCCTCACAGTACGGTGCTGCGTGCCCGAAGCCCTGCCCGCATACCTGAAAGAACGTGTGCAGACTCACACGCTGAGGGCAGAGGGCAGACTGTGAAACATGCATTCACTGGGTCTGTACCCAGTGGTGGAAAAAGCAGTACTCAAAAGTGCCAATAAAATTATGTAAAAAAAATATGTTACAAGTAAATATTATTGGCAAATTATACTTAAAGTGGTTATAGTAAAAATAGTTATTCCTTATAAAAATACTATTGTTGTAGCTGGTGAAGGTAGTTTGAATATGTAACATGACTTAGGTAGTTAAGTCCACTTACTCCCTGCTTAAGGACCCCACCAAAGAGTCACATGATTGGGGTCTTGAGAGGATAATTGAGGTAACAAAGAACAAAAACACACCGTTCTGCTATAAAAATGTATAGTAATTTCAAAAATTCTTTAATATTTATTTACACTGTGAAATATTCAATAATTTCAGCTCACTTGATGTGTCTTTGTTGGACCTGCAAATATCCACTGAAGTTGAAACATGACAAGAGGCCCCAAAAGACTCAGCTTTTGGAACGGCCTCTTTATGTTATCTTTGATAATGCATCGTATTTTATAAGCTAATTAATTGTTCTTTATTTAAAATCTTATTCTAAAAAGGAAACTGGTAACTATTGCTGCAAGATAATGTGGTGGAGTATGAAGTACGGTACAGTATTTCCCTCTGAATTTCTGAAAATACTCAGGTTATTCAAGTAACTTAAACTTAACTGAGTTAATGTACTTGATCACATCCTACCATACCTGTGACCTGAGATACATGCTCAAATCTAATGGGAAAATGGTGTAATCACTTTTTGCTTTTCAGTGTTAAATGGTGTAACTAATTCAACCCATATAAAAGCGAATACGAGGACAACTCAATTTTGTTTTTATCGCAGAGACAGTAGAAAAAATATTTTTGCAGCCTTTCAGCCTTTGAGTTATTGAAAATAACCTGGGATCAGTATGCCTTTGCTGCAAGGATTTGTGTTGTCATTGCATGATGGGAGTTAACGGTGACACCCTGCACCATCTGAGATGTTTGATCAGGCGACATAAAAAGAAGAAGAAAAAAAACAGTATTTGTATTTTTATGTCTGGCATTTAAGTAGCAAATACGATTGTGTCATGAATGGCACATAAACATGAATAATAATCTCAAGGTAAACTCGCTGAAATGTATTTCGAGCGTCGTTCTGATATCCCTGAGAGAAACTGAATCTCCCAGTTATGTACGAGAGGAGACTGATACTATTGCTTCTTTATAAAAGGATGTTTGCATTTGTCTAGTGTGTGATTCTGCATCTCAGTCCAATCCTGCTGATGAAGATATACAACACGGCTCCCTCAGGTTTATGCTGAGGCATATGTCTCACTTTGACATTCTGCAAACACACTGAAGCATCGCTCGGTACAGGCTGCCTTTTTCATACTCCGTCTCAGGAGTGTCAGCAGACGTTATGTACACTTAAATATTCTCTCACAGTAGCTTCAAACACTGAGATTTGTTTATCTTTTTCATTCCCTGGAGATTTTTGCATTGATCGTTTTTCTCCAGTTTTTAGGTCAGAAGAGTCGACTCAAAATGATCCAATTAGTTGCTTTATTTCTTCAGGTATTAATATTTATAGTTTATCTAAAAAAGTAAATGAAATTCTGCTGTCATGGAAATGTTGCAGCACTCTTATCTACAACTGAGTTGAGCAGACACACACAGGGGGAAATGTCAGCCATGGAATAATATTGTGACAAGCTACAGTTATAGCAACACATTTGATAAGATAATAGACGTACCTGAGTGCTCGAGCCTCTGCCCAGTGTGCTAGAGCACTGGCTGAAATCATTGCTCCTGTGGCGCGGGGGGGCCTCCAACGGGCTCACCAGGCAGTCCAAGTTATCAAGGCTCCGATTGGTCGTCAGCTCTTTCAGGGACGGCAGGGAGCTGCGGAGGCGAACAAAATAATCAGCCTCTCGGAAGTCAAATACCGGAATAAGTGAGGGCTGTGTTTAATTGATGAACTCCAGGAGAAACTTTAACTTACACTCTAAAAAAGTTCCCTCGGGTGTTTTAAAGTTAAATATTATTGAGTTGTGTGAACAGTTGGTTAAAAAAAACAGCACAGAGGAAACTGGAAATTCATGAGTGAAAGGGGTCATTTGCAAAAACGGATATCTCTGTTTCGATTTATTTCTTCTAGATCAAGATTTTTTTTTGTGAACTCCAGGGAACATTAATCAAACTAATGCTGGCTTGATTCAATAAAATGTCTCGCTCTTTGTTTAAAAATTCCTATGACATTTTTTTAAAATATGCAGTAAAGGGAATATCATATTGGTTTTATCTGTTTTTAAAAAATTGAACTATTATACTTGGCCTTTAGATTGAGTTGTGTCATTTTTGAGAAGTTTCCTCTGTTCTGGTTTGTACTTTTTTTTTGCACCCGGTGTTAGTGAGAATGTGTGTGCGTTACTAAGCAGCAGGGTGGGACTGAGTGATTTTCATGGAAGATTTGAATGTTATGAAACCAGGGCTTCAGGAAGAAGATAAGAGTTAAATACGAGGACACCATTCAGGGTACCTGCAAGGTAAAAGATGGAACAGAGGGAAGGAAGGAAAAGTACCGGGAGGGTTAGGCAAAAAAAAAACCAAACCAACAACATAAAAAGGTGGTGGGTTGTGGCGGCAGGGCGAGTGAGGGTGGGTGACGGGCCACACTGCCTGCCTAAAGGATGACACTGACCTCAGATGCTGCATAGAGCATGCACTCTGTAGTGGCGACCACAGATAATCCTCCCGCATGAGAGCGTAGCAACGAGGCCTGTCCGTGTGGATGTAGGGGGTGAAACACATGGCAAAATTTCATCTCCTACTGCTTTTTGTACAGAATAAAGATGATCATATATGCTTCTTCTAAGCGCTGCTGCACATCCAGACAACTATTTGTGACAAGATGCTGCCACCTGCTGACTACCTTCAGGGACATGCCATACATGTTCCTTCCTATACACTATCACCATTTCAGGACCTATTTCTATTTTTATGAATGTAAAAAATAAATAAGCAGGATAATCAAAGTTTCATTAGGATGAATTGGATTGTCTGTGCTGTTGGACTCACTTGCGTGGCGGCGGAGGTGGCTGCTGCTGCTCGCTCAGAGAGTGCTGGGTGGCCTTCAGGTAGCTGTGGCGACGGGCGGCGGACTTTGGGGAAGGTTTGGGGCTTCCCTCCGAATCCTCGCTGTCCTCTAAATCTCCCATTGCTTTCACATAGCTGCCACTGCGCATCCTTCGACAGGGGATCTCAGTCCCTCTTGCCCGGCCGCGTCCCAGAGTTCCTGCCCAGTCCCCCAGTGGGACCTGATGTATGACAACACATAAATACTCTTACACCCAGTAATACAGATATTTCAGCTGTAACCCCTAGGCAGTGGATCTATTTTATAGTCTCTTTAATTTCAGTCACATTGTTAAAAAATAAATAGTTTGATTCTGAGCGTGTGCAGCAATGGTGCCTTAAAAATAAATGTGACTGAGGAGAAAAACATAATTTATAGGGAAAAATCTATAACTAAGTAATAACAATGAAGATAAAGTATACAAAATGAACAAAATATGGGTTAATCTAATAATATCAAGCAAAGAAGAAACTTTCCAGTCTTCCAGTGCTCAAAAGTGATTAATTAAACCAACAAACCTCTAAGAAATTATAAAAAATATACATGCAAACTTACAAAGAACGGTGATGGAGGTGAATACTCACTGGCCCTCCTACCTGAAGGAACTGTTGTGCCAGGTCTTGATGGCATGACTTTGATTTAAGAAGGGTCCTGTTGACTGTAGCAGAGCCCTTCTGCAACACTTGCCTGGCCTGGCTGAGGGTGAGGGTGGACCAGGAGCCCCTCTTCACCAGTGTGTCATCCTTGCTTCCTCTGGTTCTCGTCTCCTCTTCCTTGGACCCTACCTGTGTCGCCGGGCATGCTGCCAGAAACTTGAGGTCACTGCTGCTTTTCGAGGTCTTGAGGGTGTGTGCAGAAATGGTGTTGTAGCCCTGTGGGATGTGTCTGGCCTGGCTGTCTGACACCGCTCTGCCCAGAGTCATCATGGTCAGTGGGTTGCGGTAACCTACAGCGATTGTGCCAGCTTTGGTGGTGTCAGTGTCTAGGGCGTCGTCTGAGCTCCAGAGGCCCAGCGCGTTGGGCCTCGGCCTCTGCTTTGGCCCCTCGGTTTTAGCCCTGTCTTTGCTCTTGCTCCTGCGGGTTGGTCTACCACCATCCTCTCCAGCTCCTGTGCTACCAGCTGAACGCCCGTTTATGCTGCCTTTGATTGCAGAGTTTTCCAGGGACTGGGACTTGGCGAACAGCTTCTGCACAGAATGCATCAGGTGGCGTATGCGTCCTGGACTCTCACTGCGTTGCTTGGACATACGTCCTCGATGAAACTGCAGCGTGCTGAAGCCATCACGCTGCAGGGGCAGGTGCCTCTCCAGCTGGTCCAAAAGATTGGAGGGTAACCTGTTCATCTTAGCCGCTGCAGCAGAGGAGATGGTAGCTGATCCACTGGTGATCATAGGAGCACCACTAAGGCCTAGACCCAAGCCTATGCCCATAGACAAGGAATTGGGTAGCGTACCAGCCCTGCTGCCCTGCCCAGCTCCTCCACCACCACCAGCCATGCAGGCCTGAGAGCAGTCCACCTGGTCGGTCTGGGAGGTGAAGTGCAGACGGGGAAAGGTGCTGCTGTTGGACAACTGGCTGAAGGGCAGCAAGCAGTCAGGAGTGAGGGCGGTGGGGCTGGTTGGAGGGCACTGGTGGAGATGGGGGTCCAGGGTACCATAGTGGTTTATGGTGGGGCTCAACAGAAAAGTGCTGTGAGGGTCTGAGGACAAAGGACAGAGAGGCTTCTGGTGGCATCCCGCTGGTTCACACGAGTCGGACAGATGACGACTGCGGTTGGCTCCTAACCCTTTCATGGTGGCTGAGATGTCGTCCTTAAAACATGTCTCCAATCAGATCTACTGACCTGAAGGCCTCATCCTGCAGTGTGGAAAGACAAAGAGAGGATTCGCTAGACAGAGAATTTATGTGATTTTTAGGAAAGATTTCTTGGTCATGTTGCTTTTTAATGATGCGTTCTGATAGTTGTGTTGAAGTATATTAAAAATAAAACTGTTACAACACTTAAGGGCATATTCCTGTCACAATTTGGTTATTTCCTGTGATTACCCACAGTTTTAATCTAGTTTAGTGGTCAGTTTCCTCAGGAATGTTTCATAAAAATGCACCGGTGGCTGTTCCTTTATAGAGATTGAAGTTAAGAGAGCATAACGGTGAAAGGGCTATTTGTGTACAATAAAAAGGCTCATAGGGAGATTTCTGCACATCAGTACTTAAAGTTAATGAAAACATTAGAGTTAGAGCTCATTTCAAAGTGTTTCTCTTATTGTGTCCTTGAATTTCCTGATTAGTAATTGAGCTAAAAAAGATGACTGTCTCTGCTGTGTGGCGAATCTTCAGAGAGGCAGCATTACACAGCCTGTCATGTGGAGAAGAACAGTCGTCCTCCACAGTACATTCCCATGTAGGGTGCTTAATTCAACTAACCACCAGGTGGAGCACCAGTAGCAAGTGCACAGTGAATACTGTTAGGGTTTTAGGGAAAACACACACATAAAATTGTATTGAGGGTTTTAATTTAGAAAAATAATTACCTCTAGATTTAATAAAACATGAGTGTGTAACATTAAAACAATCCCTCTGCAATGTTTGGTGAAATAATGACTTATGATTGAAGTGGTTTGATTTTTTAAAAGGCAAATGCTTTAACAATATAAATTTTACTCTGTTTTTTCTTCTGATTCTTTGTCTCCATCATGCTGCCATGAAACAGATGAGAACAATGGAGAGAGTGAGAGAAAAGGACTGACAAAGAACAAGTCACACATTATTCTGACTGAAAAGGACAGCTTATTCAGTTTACTGCATGAACTGTTCCACCATAGCAGGAAGCCAGATAGCCAGAGGCTCAATCTTAACACCACAGTGATGTATGGCCTGGAGCTACTCGGCTGACAATGCATAGGAGAGGGATATTGTGCCTCATTCATGTAAATGAGCTTGATGCTGAGGGAGCGATATTTATTCCAAAGCAGGAAATGAACCCCCATTTTCTATAAATCATTTTTGGTACTTTGGCATCCTCTCAAATCCACTTACTGTGGGATAAATTGGGAACAATAATTCTTCCCTAATGCTCACTGAAAACTTCAGGGGCTAAAGCAAATGTCTCATAAAAGCAGTGGCACGAATATAGTGGCAAATGTATTGATACAAGAGGAAATAAATGCTAAATTTATGCAGATAAAACCTGTTATCATGTCTAAAATATGTTTTCATTTTATTTTAGAGGAGGAGCTTCTTGTTTAAGATGAGATATTCGTAAAAGAAAATCACCATACACCTGTCAGGAGGCGACAGCTGTGATTTATAGCTGATGGCCATTTTCTCACCTCCGAGATTGAGCTTGATCTGATATGGACTCCTTGTCAAAATGTCTGATAATTAATCTTAACAAAACCCGTCATCACACTTAATTCGCTTTTGTCACACGCCATATATGATATATATATGACTCATGGTGGTGGCCTGGCTGGTGTAATTATATGCATAGAAAAACATACACAATGCAGAGGCAATGAGAGAAACACTGAGAGATATTTCGGGGTCGACTGTCTTGTCTTTTCTTTCACAGTTCTACTCGATCTCAACGCTCACTATGAAAAGACAGTAATATTCCATCAAGGTTATGAAAACTCACAATTCACACAGCAGAAATCCATGCTGCATTAAATTCACTCTAACAGATGCTGTCTGTATCACAGTGGAGTGACTCACTGATCAGTCAATGGTAAGAGCGCTCGCTCCCACAGCAAGCATGAAATCTGGCCTGGGAGCTGAATCTGGAATGTTAACTGCACACATTTTCAATCCACAGCGTTGGCTTGCCACTTCTTACGTCTCTCTGACCTCCCATACACTCTCTACAGTGTGAGAGCAGCCACTTATCTAAGTCCTGGACAGGCACAGCGGTGTGCTGACAAATACACCAGCATTTTACAACGGCGCAGGCTGCTGTAATTCATCCACCCGGGCTGACTGTAGCCCCCACGTGTTCAGGTCCTGTAGGCGCCACTGCTGACAAACTGACACACACCTACACACTGACACACACACACAGGCACTGACACACACGCATAAACGTGCTAACCGCCCACCCACACGTCCACTGCACCAATGAAACGCTGTCAAGTGTTGAGCATCGTAGGGGCAAGAAGAGATAGAAATAATGTTCACAGTTCATGTAATTCTGTCACAGGTTCAGTGCATCTGTCTGTCTGTGTGATGGTGGCCAGCAGGCTCCTGCATAATTACAAGGTGAATGAATCCTTGGGCTGTGTGTGATGTTAGCAAATATGTCTCTGTGCGCACACACACACGCACACACACACAAACACACACACACACAGAGCGTAGCGAAGCAATAATTGGCTGTGGGAATTATCTCAGAGAATCTTGCACATTCACTGAGTGACAGGAGTGTTACGTCTCTATCACCAGCCGCTACATGTGAACAGCACCTGCATCATCAAGAGCGTCAAGCCTCAAATAATCTCCTAAGTACCATATTGGTTCCAGTTGTAGTCCACTTATGTAATGCGCTGGGCGATCTGACAGTTGATTGTGTATTCTGGGCCTGTAAGGGTCATTTGGAGGGCAAAACTCAGGCCAGCATTTGGTTGATTGGAAACCGCAATCACCATTAAACATTGTAGAAAATGAGATTTGACAAGAGTAACCTTGTTGTGGTTGGAAGTCTCTACAGTGGGGATTTGTGCAGCATGTGACCAAACAGTCCTTACTTGAAGACCTTACAAGAAAGGCATCGGTTAAAGACGTAAAACATAAACAAAAAAACACTGAATTAAAATGCTGCAAAAGAAAACAATTTGCCATTAAAAGTCTTTAATCTCTAGTTCAAACAAAAAAGGCTCATTAGAATGTATCTCACTTGTCATGTCTTGTACCTCTCTTATATATTTCTTTAAAAAAGTTAAAAACTATATACTGCACTTTCATTTACAGTTCTATATATTTGACTTTATAATGTTTTGTCTATCTTCTGCCTGCAGCCAAATTTTCCCAGTGTCAAAACACATAAGGAATAATGTCTTTTAAAGCTACAGCAGATCAAAGAAGCATTGTCTATTCCCCCTACGCCACATTACAGTGCTAATAAGGTCTGAAGAACAAATCTGGCTGGCTGATCCACTTGGGCCTTTAAAAAGCACAGTGATGTCTTCAGCTTTAACATAAGCAACAAGAAAAACTTCTATTTCCATGGAGAGTCAGAGTGGGAGAACAGAAAGAGTGTGTTTGTAGCCAAGGCTGCACACATGAATTAAACCTGGCAACTGTGCATGCTTTGCTGGGAAAGTACATTTTTGTAATTATTTCTAATTATAATTAACTGCAATTCAGTGCTTATTGGACATGTGCCTCCATATTTCACTTTATACATCACTGACTGATGAATAATTTACCATCAAACATAGTAGATTCTCTTTGTTGTCCATCAGAGGCCCATTGGCAAAATACTTGCAGACTAAAATTTAAATTCCTGACCTGTTTTTAATTTAGAGAAACACTTGTTTAATTTTTCAACCACAACATGCAATAACAAATTCTCTGGCTAGGGGGCAGTAGGAAACACAATGCTGTTAAGTATACAAGTTGACTATTTAAAAATTCAGCAGACGTATAGCAAAATTAGCATCATAAGCATTATTTTGTAGACACGCTTCTGGCCACCTTAAATCCAAAACTCGCTCTCCTTTCAGCTCTGTTGCCTCCACAAACTCTTTAGGGAAAATTTCTGACTCTTTAAATTCTAAATGCTTCACTTTGTTTACCAGCTAGTTGTTAACTTTATCTGTCTGTCATTAGGCGTTGGAAAAGTAGTGCTTATTTAGTTCTTGTGAGCTTTTTTGTTGAAAACAGCTGCCTGTTGTGGCTGAACATGATGCTATGATGATATTAGCTGTGACAGGTATCACAGTTGCTTGCCAGAAAACCAAAACAGTGAAGCAAAAACATAATGGAAGGAATCTGCAGATAATTCTCTGTGGGTTCATAACAACCACCAGCAGCTTTTTTTTTACAATGCATGTATTAATTTGATCAATTGCTAACATAAAATATTAACTATAGCTGCTTAAAAATGTATCCATTACATTTATAAAGCTGCACCACAGGAACTGCCAGTAAATATCAGGTTAAAGGGGGCAGATAAAGTTACATAAAGCTGACTATTCCTTTAATTTGACCCTTCCTGCTCTTTAACTTGTCCTTTTTGCAGTAAGTCTCAACAAAACAATCCCAACATGTGATTCAAGGGACCATATCCAATTGCTATGTGAAAGAGGGAATCTGGTGAGAGAGAAAAGTGGTTCAATATTCTGATTTAGAGATGAAACTCATCAAAAACACGAAGGTTGATAATACTGCATATTTGCCCCTGAACACGCAGAAACTATTGAGTCATATGTCTGCCAGGAAAACTATTTATATGTCTGCCAGGAAACTATTTAACGTCTCAAAACTGAAATTTTAATCATACAGGGGGTCTTCTAACGGTCAAACCTCCCACTCATTGATTGCAGTAATGTAGTCCTATTATACTCACTATTACTCCGAAGCCCACTGTGTACATGTGCCAAAGTATCCGCCTGAGATCTGGGACTTCTAAGTTGGCTCTTATACAGTGTTGCCTTCCAGTGCAATTTCATATAAAAATCAAAGCCAGATGAAAAACATTGAAGGAAAATGTTACCAAGGCTGCAGCTTTGCAAGTGGAATCATTTTGACTGTTGGAAGACGTTTGAGATGTTTCAAGTGCTTTGTAGTTATGCGATAATGTTTCTAGAACGTGCAATGAAAACAAAATGCCAAGTAGAACTACCCGCCCAAGAAGTAAATAAATAAGTAAATAAATAAGTAAATAAATGAATAATAGTATCTTTACAGCTATGCTTCAAATTTCTTGCTGTCAAGATAGAGATGTTTTTAATAATTAGGGTGCACCGGCTGCAGTGATAAAAACATAATTGACAAGCTTGTTTATTGTTTCTGGGTGTAAAATTAGTTGTATTTTAATGCCTACCTACTGCAATAGTCTGTGATGTTTTATTTTTTTGTAATTTCACTTCATTAAAAAAGTTAAATGTTCTGGTAAAAGTAATAAAGCTGAAATCAATTAAACATGAGCCGCAGAGCATGAATCCATTTGTCACTTACATCTTTTTTAAAGATTATTGGGATTAACGGCCATGAAATTATCTTTTACTTAAAAACATGAATTTAATGTCAATACATTAAAGTATCTAAAAAAATTTGGTTACATTAATGCAAGCTTATTCAAACTAGCTGGTAAATATTCCCTAACTGCAGAATTTAAAAAGAGAGAAGACATTTTTGCAGCATTATACTGTAGCTAGACTTCATTATCAGGCTGTGGAATCACCAATGAGGTCCTGCAAGCACTGACTTCATTAAGTCAAATTAAAATAAGGCTGTTTAAAGCCTCTTTAACGACGCTGTGTGCGTTTGTTGTGGTAAAATACAAACTGAAACCACATAGCGAACACATAAAATTACAAGTATACGGCTTTGAATGATTTTTACACAGGGTGTAAAATGTGACAAACGGGGACGTAACTCTGAACATAAATGTTCTTTGACAAAACAATCATCCTCACAGGACCAGTGAAATCGCTGCTACTTTGTCAAACACCCCCCATCATTGGCCCATCGGGAGGTGATGTCACGTAGCCCAACGCTGACATACAGCTCCGGTTAGATCTACACAAGACCTGCTAACAAGCAGAACCGGGAGTTGCTGGGCTGTGTCCCACAGAGCCACCAAAGCAGGCCTGTAATAAATGTCTCCTGTAGCTGTGCACTTCCCCTCCAGCCTCCGGTGATGAGCAGAGGGAGGGGAGGGACGGTGAAAAATGAGAGAAGTATCGATCTGGGTCTCGCTCCTTGTTCTGAGGGTGAATATACAGCTGCTGGGTATTGGCTTTCACAGTCTCCTTCAATAATTTTTTTTTTCATTGCTTCTCCCGGTCATCTACTCTCTTTCAGCTACATGTACAGTACATTTACACTACAGTCCACTATAATCAATGATTGCATATACTGTGCGTCTTTTTTCAACTCTGCATTTTCCATCTCTGCTTCTATCTTTTATAAATATATGGACATTTTTTTGATAACCAGTGAAAATCTCTCTCTCTCTCTTCCTCCAAGCAACAAGTACAAGGTCCGTGTTTCCAGTATTAACACCTCAGATGAGTCCAACGCCATCCGTTATCCCCACTGTCTGGTGAGAATCCACTAATAGCTTGTTTCAGTCACAAAGTTATGTCATCGGGGCTTCCTGTGGATAAAGCAAGTGTTGTTCTCTACGATTACAAATGATCTTCTGTTCCGCCTGAGCAAAGCAAGAGCAGCAAGGATCATTTAGATTTTTAAGAATTAAAGCATCTTCATAAGCATCTTTGATGACAGATCATGTAATGTGTGATTTATTGTAGTGTCAACACCATTCAAATAACAGTAAAGGTATAAATCAACATTTTGAGGGATTCACCTCTCTGTTTTTTCGTGAAGATTTAGTCAAGATGACAAGATTAATACCACTCTGTCAAATATAAGTATACAGGCAACAGTTGGTTAGCTTAGCTTAGCTTAGCACGAAGTCTGGAACGAGACATATGCTGGCTCTGTTAAAACACCACAAACCCACCTAACAGCATGTCTGAGCTCACTGAGGAAGTATGTTTTATTGTGTTTGTTTAATTTGTCCAAAACTAGAGCATAAATAAAACAGTCTGATGTTTTTTGTGTACTGGATAATTTCTTGGCTAGGAACTGTCAAATTTAGATACAGGCAAATCCTCCGCTGAAACAACAAGCTGTTATTTTATATCAGTACACACTAAACAAAGTAAAATGTATTGATTTGGGAGCTATAGATGATATTAATGACAGGTGAAATTTGTTGTCTCTAACAGACGCAGGTAAGTCAAAAGGAAGCTGGCTGCAACCCTTACATAAGAGATGTGAAAGTAGTTTGGATCTTCTCATCTAATGTTCTGCCAAAAGATTTGTGTGGATGTTGACTGAATGTTGCTGACCTTTCGGTAAATTAGATCCTATGTAATCTGTTATTGCAAAGGCTTATTGAGATTTTATAATTGCAGGTAAATAAGTCAAATCCTTTAAAAAATCCGAAGTAAAAAAAAATATTATTCTGATACTCCTTTTGTTAGTAGACATAAATGGAAGAGTATTGTGTTTTTAGCCCTGTTGCTAAGCTAACCAGCTGTTTACATTGCATCTTTATTTACCTTAGAGACATACAAGTAGCATTAATCTTCTACTCAAACATTAGAGAGTTTGAGTAGAAGATTGATGCTACTTATATGTCTCTAAGGTAAATAAAGATGCAACGTCTCTGCCAACAAGTGAGTGAACTTATTTCTCAAAATATCAAACTAGTCCTTTAATGTGACCAAAAACGACATGGCTGATAGATGCACTCCTATTACATTAAAATACAAAAACACCCTCTCTTCCCTCTCTTCCCTTTCTGTGTTGCTGAAAAGGCCAAATCCATGACCAGGAGGGATGAACACCACGTGTACAAATATGAGTTACAAAATTAGACTTATTTCTGTTTGAGCGTTCCTTAAATGCCAGATGCTTTTTTTTTAATGTTTGAAAGATTATTAGACCCACTGAGTGTCTAACAGGCTGTAAGCTGCAGATACTAAGTTAAAACAAAGTGATTCTGACGGTGTGGCTGTATGTATCCAACAAACCGTTCATTCATACATCATTTATTCAGCCAAGAGGCTTTATCAAAAAGACATTTTCCTCTGTGGAGAGGATATAGCTGCCAAATGTTGGTCAATCACAGTAAAAGAAGAGGCAAAGCTTCTTAAAAAGAATCAGCTACACCCAGGAAAAGTTTACCTCTTATGCAATGGGTAATAAAATGAACCTAAAGACTTTCACAGAGTCTTTTTTGGCATTTTTAGACTCACAGTATGTAAAAAGCATTTTTATCATTTATATAATCAGTTCAAGATGGACATCGAGTTTTGCAAAATCATTTTTTCCCCAAAAAATCCAAAAGTTTTGTGCTTTTGCTCAAAGGTTAAAAGTTCATTTTTATCCACAATTTTCTATAAAAACACAGAATCTGAACTTAGGCTTCTTGCTGCCTTGCTGATGTTGCTGTATTCCCCAGCAGCCAATAAGCCAGTGATTAATATGACTAAAATGTGACTGATTGCAGTGAACTAGCATATTTCTCAGAATGTCACACTATTCCTTTAAAATGACCAAAAACACAGTCAATAAATGCGCTCCAATTAGTCCTTATTCGTCAAATGCTGCCAAATTTCCTATTTGCTCTGAGTCCAGATGTTACAGACGTGACCTGCAGATCACGCTGTTAATAACATGGGCCTTCTGGGTGTTTTGAGTTTATTTTGATTATGTTGTAGTTAGTATTGTAAGACTATGGGGAAAACAGACAGTCAAACAGATGGGGGACTTCACATTACAGCACAAGCCAGAGCAGCTGACAGCTTTCATCCTGCTCCCCCTGTATTTACTGTAGGTAGAAGCTTTCCAAAACACCTGCTTATCTCAGTCACTGACTCACTTGTAAAGGAACTAAGGGAACTCGGTTGACGGCGTGCAAAGAACGCCTTACAAAATCTGAAAAAGCATCTTCCTTTTACATTGTTGAACATGGAGGATGCTGTTCTCAGAATGTGACGGCTACTGAAATATTCAGAGCAAGGAGCGTTCGGGCGTTCATGGGATTCTCATCAGTGCTTTGCCCATTAAAGCGATCCCAGCGCGCCGCTCTCCCTGGTTCACCACTGCACGCACTGAAGTGTAATTAGAGAGAGAGGTTGCACATTTCCCCTGGGCCATTTACCATCCTCACTGTACTGCTGCTGGTTCCTTTCAGTGTGTTTTCACTTGGTAACATCTTGTGCCAGAGCTTCAGCACTGCCCGACCACAGCGATCCACTTCAGTGACTCTGCATGATTGAAGGCATAAAGGCTGGCAAGGTGGTGAACAGAAGGGTTAACCGTTTTTTTGTTTAATTACAAAAAAAGAAAATGGCTTTTTAGTTAGCCAGGACATCAGATATGAACGTAGAGATGTGTAAATCACTAGTATCACTCGGGAATAAGATTAGGCTATTAATAAAAAAAAAAAAGAAAAAAGGCCTGAGGGTAAAAGACAATTTCTGGGTTGAAAAAAGAAATAAAGGATTTTGAATGTATGCATCTCTTTATTTCTGTTCTCATACAGAAGAGCTGTGGCAGGAGCTGCAGGGTGGGTGGTGTGAGCCGTGAACTTCCCTCCCTGACAAAATGACTTTGACACTGTATTGGTCTCAGGCAAAACAAGACATACTGCCCCCCCCTCAATAAGCTGTGTGTTATGCATTAACCTCTACAGTCATGTGCTGTTGTGTCATGCATCCTAAGCATGCACAGCCCAGTGTCTGCCCTGTTGTAACACGCTACATACATACATAAACCCATACATTCAGCACAGTCCATGAATTATTGCATGCTATTGGTTAGTAGCTGCCAGGGAGAATCCACCAATGCTCATTTAAAATACTGTCAAAGCTTTAATAGTCCCGGGGGCTCGGGCTTAGAGAGGAAACGCTTCAGTCTACTGTGGGGAAAAAAAAAGGAAAACATATTATGCCACAGGAAGTAGTAGGATTGCTTTGTTTGAGCTTTGTTAGAGGTTTCAACTAATCTGCTGTCTGGTTTCACACTCTGCAGTCCGCACAACTGTATCTTTCATTTCTAACTCATTATCGGACTGTTGGGGTTAATTCTTTGCAGGCTGGATTAAATCTGTCCATCTGACTGTGAGCTGTGTGTGGTTTATCTCTTTTATTGCTTTCTGACCCCCAGAACGGGACTGGACTTGCTCCAACATTGCAGCAGGACAGTGACCTTACGTCATTTAATTACATGCGCACACAGTGATTAATGATTCTTATTGCATGTCTGCGCACAGTTCATGCCTTTTCTGCAAGATTTCTGATCATATTTAATTTGATACCAGTTGTACAAAATTAGTTCTAAAAATAAGGTCTATCTTCAAAAAAATATGCCCTGAAAGTTGACCTACTGTGTAATTATTCAAATATAGAGAGCAACATATTGCTGCACTGGGGGTTGCAGCTGCATTACCATAAACCACAACAGCTTCAGCTGCATCATATTCCAGCCCAGGGTGTCGTATTAACCGGATTTCTCAGAGATGGTCCCCACATAAATCCTATGGGAAGCGAGATCAGGCCAGCCGCACAGCAGCTGTCTCCAGCTACTCAAATTGGCCCCAGCACTAAAAACAAAATGAAATTAATATGCTGTTTTGCTCGCTGTAATGTGAAGGGATTAGAGCATCCAACGGTACCAGGATTTAGGATTCAGTGTGTACTGCACATGTACTGGGAACTGCAGCAGCTGTGGTCAGGCCGGGTAAAGCGGAGGACTGGAGGAGGAGAATATCTGTCCATTAAGAGCTACGCTTAAACAGAAGAAGAGGCTGTTGTGAGGATTACACCAAGGTCATATTAAATATGTGCAGATTTTTTTTTTTTTATAAAAAAGCGCTGCAAAGTGGTCTAATTAGTGTGAACATCAAAGCTTGTTCAGCCAGCAGTGAAAATAATTGGATGAGAAGAAGTCGCAGGATCATATTTGTAAATGTTAGTACTGAGTTTATTGCGGCGTTGCACGTCAGCATGGTGAGACGGTATTGGCAGCGCTTCACAAAGAGCAAATCCAAAAGGGCAAAAGATATAATGAACCTGTTTTAAGCACTAAAAAACAGATAAAATTGAAAATAAGTCGGTTTAACTTTTTTTTCAGGACATAACCACAAGCACAACCTTGTGTTACAGCTAACAAATGATTCCTCCATCACCTCCCCACAGCAGGACAGTAGCTCTGTATTGAAACTCCCAGCCTTTGCATAACTTTAAATTGTGAAGCTTTATCAATGAATTATAGGCACATCGGCCTCTTTAATGTTGGTGGGGTCACACGAGAAAAATGGCTTCTCTCTCTGCTGATATTTCTCACAGAATATTTCCACAAGCTGTATGTTTGAAAGGTAAAAGTAATCCATTCCAGATGTATCTCATGTCTCCTGTATGTGTCACTAACAAGCCTTTTAAACCAGTTAAGTGAATCCAGGTGGTGTTTACCCAATCAAGAAGTTATATTGTATCTATCTCTCTTTGGTGGATGTTTGATACTTTTAAGCCAAAAGTAAGAAAATAAAATAAGACAAATCCACAATACACACTCACTATCACAAACGGAAACTGATGAGAACATTTCCTGGGCATCACAGACAAAAATATTTTTACTGTCACTGGTGGGCAAAGCACCCCCTCTTTTCTCTTTTCCACCGGCTGTGAGAGCAGGCTGAAGATACTGTTGGGATCCTTCAACAATAGAGATTCAGCAGGGGAATCATTAGTCATCAAGCTGTAACCTCCAACTCTGAAGTGCCAAAAACTGCAATTCTTTAACTAGCCACTTGAGGCTGGCTCCAAAAATGAACCAACTGACTTATATAAAAATTCTGGTACAAAAAAAAAGAAAAAACACATCCTTTTGCACAATTATGTTTTCTATTCCTCACTTATTTATGGGTAGAAATGTTTATCATTCACAGCTCCAGATATGGTCACATGTTTCTCAAAAAAACTCATGATGGTAACAACCATAATGCCAAACATAGGCTTCAAAACAGTGAACCACACACTGAGTCGGTGGCTCTGCACTTTCTCTCAGACATTAGTACTATTTCCTGTCATCTGTACTCAAAAGAAAAGGTCTGGAGGAGGCGTCTGTCAAAGGAATATGGTATATTTAATCCTTCTGTTCTTTAAGATGCTGGATCTTTAGTGTTAAGGTAGAAAGATTCGCTGAAATCTGTCTTGTCCTCCTGTTGAAGGGTGATCACGTCCAGCCAAACAATGACTAAGATCAGCAACACACTTGGTCATATTACTGATCTGTCTTCACTATGAAGAACACCAGGTCCAGCTTGTTGGCTGTTGTGTCACACTGAACATTTGGTTAAGATATTCCACCAGCTCCTTGTCATTGGTCAGAGGTGTGATGAGCTTCTTAGTCTCCAGGCATCTCAAACACCCAGGTTTAAAGTCTTGCTGGCACATTACTGTCTTTGCAGACAGTTTAGCCTGGACTTTGTCTAATAAAATGTGACAAACTGGCAGAAGCTCCTGCTCACATGTACCAGAAATCCTCATTATGATTAAGAATGCCATAGATACTCTTCAGCACCCATTAGCATGTGCAGTGTTTCTTGATTGGAGGTAAACACTGAACACTCTGCCTTTGCCAACATGGGCAGTGCATGTCTCACAGATGACGCACTCGAGCTCCGTCTTGGGAGAGTGCTGGAAGTATTTCCTTTGCTGCTGCTGCTGCTGCTGCTGCCATCTCAGTGCTGAAAAAGCTCATCAGCAGCTGGTCTGTGATCCAATACGTGCTTGACACCACGGGACATGAAGCAGAGTAAATGTGGATCAACGGCGGCAATCAAGACGACGCATGATGGGCAGCGTTTAGCCAGTGCAGTGTCAGACTAATTTATCCTTGACTATGCTGTCATCTTGCAACTGAGATGAGTGGCTAAGCCTATGCAGAGGGTGAAGTGAAAATAGAAAATCTTTCTGTGGGTTTAGAGGCTATTTTTTTAAGCATCTACAAGCTGGAGGAGAAATGTATGATACACAGATTTTTTTTATTTTTTTTTTACATATCTTCTTTCTTTCCTGCCTTTAGGAAAAAGCAGGTATGTTATCCAACATATAAATGTAACCAGGGTGATGCTATTTTTCATTAACAATTTAAATTTCAGTGGGTAAACATGGTGCATTGGCAACAGCAGAAGAGCAAGCCTGCATATGTAATCCAAACTGTGTCACAGACCAGCTTGACTCATCTTCATTCTCAGTTATATTTATATAAATGTATAAATATATGTATTTACAGCTCATGGTGCTCTATCCAAAACACTGGTAATATAGTACAGTAGAATCTATACATATTTAACTTTCTCAGTATTTAAGTAAAGAGCAGTTTCAGTGTGAAGAAAATAACTTTACTATCAGAGCTTGAAGAGCAGAAGAAAATAAAATAGAAGAGAATAAATATATGAAATTATGGTTTCAGTCTTCATTTTCAAACAGTATGATATCTTAAATCTACAGTCAACAATATTCAGGACATATGGGGACTGCTTGCACGCAGGAATCTTCTAATAAGCTGGTTATGTTGTAATCACCTGCTGTCCACATGTACTGTACATGTTCCAGCTCTGTTTCTGTAAAAATTGATTTTCTTGTGAGTGTAAACATGTCAAACACTACATTAGCTATAAGCCCACTGGCTGTTACTATGGCAACGGCACTGTCCAAAGATCCAAAATTCCTCCTGGCTAAAAAATTCAATAGTCAAGCGACCACTTTCAGCAACCTTAGCCAATTAAAGAGTGTAGCCTGGCTGATATGACTAAAGATGGAGAAATTCACTTTGGATCAGTAAATGTGAGGCAGTGCAGTTTTTACTGACAGTCAGCTCGGAGATGCTGTCAGGGTGAACAACAAGAGACACACAGAGTGGAAAGATAGAATAGTATTGAAAGCATTATATTGATGGCTTAATTTTATTACTAACTTAAATGAAACTTAAGTCTGACTTATATTTTTTTCCACTAAAAGTTAAAGAACCACTGAAATCTTTCATAGACATCGTTTATTTGACTGCAAACATGTTTTTTGAATTAGTTTTGAATCATTTTGCATGATTAAAAGGAATAAAAGGGGTCTTAGGGGAAATATTAGAAATGTCTCTTTTTCGTGCGAACCGGCTGGAGGGGCGTGTTTGATTGACAGCAGATGGCAGGCGGCGCTGGCAGGGGAACAACAGAAGAAGAAGTAAACAAACTTACAAGCCACGGGCAGACAGTGACAGTGTGTTGTTAGCTGTGGCGTTGAGGAGTTAAGTCCACGCCAGCATGTTAAAGGACAGAAGTGACATTTGCAAGATAAGTTTAGAATCTGTTCAGCTATTAAGTTTGAAAAGCGATGGCAGTGCACTTTTCCCCCGTGACTGTTTGTTCGGCCTCTTGTTCAACGAGCTGAAAGACGAGACGTGTCCATGTTTGCACGTTAGATCAAAGGGAGTGAGAGTGTGTTAGTGTGTGTCTTCATTCAATGTTTGTCTCTTGTATTGTGCAGTAGGTTGATGTCAGTCTATGATGGAACGATGACGTTATTATTAAAAATATTACTATATAAATTCAAACAGTATTGATATAGATTAATGCAAAAACAGAGGCTGCCGTCATTAAACCAAGAAATATAAAGTACAACTAACGGAAAGCTGAGGGATTATAGAGGTGACAGCTGCAGCAGACAAATAAAAAATCAATTTAGTTTCACCTGGATGTAAAGCTGTGACTACAGCTGATGGGACTACAGAGCACAGCAGCACAGGACACATTTGTTTTGCTTCACCTGCAGTCAAAAGGCCCCGGTACAGCAGCTTTTCACAGAAAAGCAGAAGGCAAGTGAACGTCCATCCCTGTGGGACTGTTTGACGCTGTAGGACAGAGCGTGGAGCTGAGCCCGTCTCCTGGGTGCTCTTGTCTCCCTGAGCCTGCTGAAGCTGCTGCTGCTGCTGCTGCTGCTGCTGCTGGGCAGATACAGAGCTGTGTGTGCTGCAGATGGGTGTGTGTGGGCCATGGGATCACAGCAGTTATTAACACCAATCACAGCATCGAGTAAATTACTGTTATCAGTGACACATTTTTGAATGAACCCAGACATCTGGATGAGCTGACGTCACTGACTGGCTGAAGAAGTTTTGTTTGATCCTCGTTGAACGAGTCTGAACAGCCACCAGAGTAACTTTGTAGGTCAGCGTCAAGTCTGCAGAGGTGGGAAGTAATGCATTACAAGTAACTTACACAAGTATAGAAGTAGTTTTATAAAGAAATGAGCACTTTTCATACTCCTTTTTCAAATATGTCCTTCTACTCTTTACTCTAGTTTAGTCTTGAGTTCGTAAGCTGCTTTTTTACTAAACCTAAATTGCCATTTTCACTTTTGTTACAACTTGTCTGCTCGACATGTGGGGACCTCAACTGCCTGTCGGAGAGAGAAGCTCCACTCGTCCTTTTGACAAGGATACAGTAATGACACAGCAAAAATCCAGAATAAGAGGCAGCTTCCAGCAACGTATTCTGCCACATTATTCATGCATCAACTAAAATCTGCCATGGTAATTTTTCATATGTAACATATTCTTTGATATTGTGATTATATGATATGATCGGATAATCTGCTTTAGTTCATTACGAAAAAAGTTTTATCAACAAATGCTTTTTTATTTTCTCCTGCAACGTCACTAAAAATGAGGTGAGTAGATTTTTCAAATTGTAATTTTCCTTTTCATTAAAGGCATCTTTATGTGGGTAATTATACTTTTAATTGAGTACATATTTTCAGTACTCTACCCACCGCTGAAGGTCGGCAAGTTGCTGTTGCCATTTTTTTCAGTTGCAATTTCACATTTTCTCAAGTTAAAGCAGCTGGTACCTCAAGTCCCCGATGATTAGAGTGTTAACTGTTTACAACAACACAGACTCATTGAATATAATGAGCCTTGATTGATTAGGCCTTGATTAGTGTGCATATAGTGAGCTTTTGTTGGTTTGATTTTTTATTGTTATATTTTTCCCTTAAGATGCTCACTGTTAAGTGATCAACTAATTTTCACTTGTTTAACAGCCTTTTGTTTGATTATTAAAATATTTGTATGTTTAATTAAAGCAGTCAAATAATTATTCTTATTCGTAATTATTCCCATTGTTAAATCTTCATTTCATTGTTTGGGGAGAGTTAAGCTTATTCTTGGACAGAAAAAAACCCCCCATCAAATCATGTTTGTGAAAAAGAACTCATAACAAATCTCTCACAAATCACTGGACTTCTCTGAGGGACATTCATCAAGAGAGAATTTGCTCCAGACAGCAGAAAATTAGATTAGATTTTTTCACTATTTGTGCACTGCTGATTACACCTCATCACTTCTTTTTCGCTTTTTGTAAGATCCGAAAAGAAAGAAAAGACACCAAATATATATCAGTTGAAATTGTCAACACTGAGCACAATAACTACAACCACACAACAGCAACTTCCAGTGTGTGTGTGTGTGTGTGAACACTGTAAACGTGCAGAGGGCTGATATTAGAGCACAAAACAGGCAAACCATGAACAGCCACATCCCTCATTCATTAAACTGTAATCTGTGTATGGTTTCTTTCTCCATGACTTTATGACTGACACTGATATTAAACATTCCCATCGTTGTGTGGGAGCAGAATGGAGTCTCAACATTCATCTCAGAAGTGTATTACTGATTCTCACATTGTTACCGCCACTAACAGCCCTGGGATTGTGTGGTCGAGTCACAATACTCGTGACAACAATGACAAATGCTTGGCTCGCTGCGCGCTCCGAGCATCATATCATCACAAAGCAATTCCACCGACAAAGCTCGGCCCTGACAACGGCAAAAAATAAATTACAAAAGCTTCCAAATATGCAGAACATTTTATTTAGCAAAGAATGCCACTAAAAACTCCCCAAACGTGCGTCTGAAGCTCCTCGGGGATTTCACGTTTTCATAGAAGTTATTTATCTGCATCTACATCTGTGTGCCTTCTGCTTCAATTCCAGCTTATTTATGTAGATACTGTATTTTTTCTACTGTAATTCTATTTTTTCCACCTTACAGTGCCTCCAATCATTATATTTATACTGACAATGGATTACATAACTATATGAATGAGAAAGATGTTCCCAAAGCCCGAACTGTGATCCATTCTGGCCTCATCAGGAGGCAGTTTGGACTAAAAAGCTTTAAAAACTTGCTGCTCGCTATCTGCTTTGCACTGAACAGAAGATACATTTAGCAATAAACCCCAAAACATGGGGAAGAATCAAGCAGCTAAAGGGTCAAATATATCCTTTAAGAAACAGTGGAGACAAAACACAGTGAATATTGGACCTACACACTTCAGGAGGACGGAAACACTCCTACAAATGAGGACAATGTTGCTTTATGTGTAAATAAGTAACTGTTTGCCAACAAGTTCACAATTTCAGCATAAAAGGAGACACTATTTCAATGTTTCAATGACCTTTTTGGTGGCAATGAAAGTTAGTTACTGCAGATAAAAGTAATAATATTCTAATTCTCACATTTCTAACTGTTATATTTGTGGGCAGGTTGTTACAAGAGGACAAAGTAATATTCTGTTGCTTGATTAATTCATTGGTATAAACGCAGAGTGTCGAAAGTTAAACCTGCATTAATTCAATTTTTATTCAAGAACTGATTGAAGAGGGCAAAAAGAATAAAAACAGATACAGAGTCTGGTGATAATTCTCTGATTGTTCATCACACGCAGCTTTATTATCAGTTTGACCAAAATGAGACTTTTACCAAGAAATCAGTTGTTTCTCGGCAGCTCATATTTGACAGAGACACTAAAAAAAAGGACTGATAAACTTCTATATTTCACTGAGTTTATGCCGAACTTACACACAGAGAAAATGTCAACCACCATTTCTAAAACTGGCAACAAAACAAATTGCCCCTCGAGAGATCGATGCATATACAACAAACTTTAGAGGACTGTTGTTGCTTCTCGCTCAGCCTGAGTTTGACAGGAGCCACAACGCACCTACGTTTTATTATGAAGACACACAGAAGGTGTCAGTTTCACGGGGGTGATAATTAAAGCACGAAACTCACTAAAGCTGCCGGGGTCCTTCGAAGCAGCACATGGAAAGGTTCATACTGTAAGTAAATGGGGTCTAATTGGCAGAGTGACCTGCAGACCGAGCATTTGTTCAATTGCTACTTTCTCGGATAAGAAAGTGTCGGAGCAGAGGGTGAGATAGTGCTAAACCTGTGAATGATGAACACGGAGCAGGCTGCATTTTCTGCGAGTACCCTCTGCTGGAAGGACACTCATTTACCAGATTGATGGGGCGCTTTATTGCCTGCCACCTCTCTTCCTTCTTTCTCACCATCCCCTCATCTCCTCCCTCTCTCTTATACCTATTTCTCTCTTTATCTCTTCCTCCCTCTCCATCCCCCAGCTCTCTCTCTCTTTGTCACACACATACACACACACACACACACACACACACACACACACACATACTGTAAATTCACACACCCTCTCCACCACTCCTCTGTCTGTTCTCTCACACACAATCTTCTTCTGGCCCTGTGATTGCTTTGCGAATGGACAATGAGACTCTCTCATAACCTCTTTTGACGCCTCCACCGGCACCTCGTTGGTGTTCAGCCACACAGCTTTGTTCATGGACAGAACAACCAGCAGGAAAGAAAACACGCACAGATGCTATGTGCTGTTTGGGCTGCAACTTAAACATCACACTTATGTTTTTTTTTTAACAGAAAGGCAGCTAACAATGTTTTTAAATTTTTTTTTGTCTATTTTTTAATTGTTTTTTCTAACGGTGCATTCAAGTTCAACGAGAGAAAGTCCGGAGACATTCATCAACTCTGACCTAAAAATCCAAGATGGCTGCTCTGTGCATCAACAGTAGTGAAAGCTCTGGTAATATGGTGTTATCAGAAAAACTGCCTTGTTTGTTTCTCATTGAATTCGTCGAACACATGGAACCATCCAACTTCTGTCTGTGAACATTTGCTCTGCTGTTTGAATGTGGAAAACATCATGTAAAGTGTAATTATCCACAATAGCTAACCTGACGAGAGCAAACCTGCAGTCCAGTTTTTCTGACTTGTGTTATATTATTTTGAGCTCCAACGTCCAACTTCTGAGGTTAAATGAAAAGCAGCTTAAGTGAAAAGATGCTATAAAGTTTTTTTTTATTCCACTTACAGCATGAAGAGGTGTTTTGTTTGTCTCTTGCAAGGGCGTGTGGGTGATGTGATACGCAGTCCTGCCAATGGCTTCATATTATTTCACTGACACAGGTGGCACTTGTGCCAAGAACTGCAACAATGAGCCGAGCAAAGGCAGGTAAGAAAAAAAAAACTACTAGCAGGTTAAATAATTATGTAAACAATGCAGGTTTTTGAGGAAGGAAATGAATGAATTCAACACAAATGTTAATGTTCAAGGAAACACACACAACACTCTGATGAGTAGTACTGGAATTTAACCAGAAACTTTGTTTACTAGAAAACAGCACAGGGCAACTTTACTCATTTAGTTGGCCAGATTTCAGAGAACAGTGGTAAAAAAAATCCCTAACGTTCGAGGTGATGTCCACTCTGTCTTAATAAAAACACAAAAACCAAAGATAGATGCTGGAGAAAGAGAATAATAAACATTTTGGCTTAAATTAAAACTCTAAAACTGGCTATAATCAATCATTTTTACATCAAAAGTCATTTAGCTGTGTGTGATACAACAGAATTTGTTCAAAGATTTTTTTTGACTTTTTTTTGTGTCCTATGACCGCTTTATGTCTAGTAACTCTTTTCTCCAAAAAGATTCTGCAATTTTCGAAATTGTGATGGCACAATGATAACATTTTGATTAATCACTTATCACTAATTGACTAATAATTTCAATACCAGTTTCAGTATTTACAAAGAAAGCAGAGAAGAAATTACAAAAAGCCATCCACATATTTTAAAGAATAATAGAAGAAGTCTCAGCGGTCACACAGGTTGGTTTCCACAATCAGCAACAGCAGATAAATCAAATGGAATTTAAAGCAAAGAAAAAAACAGTCTGGGGCAAGAAAACAACATATTTAAGTGTGAAAAATGCTCAGTGATAAAGAGGCAAATATGTTCTGATGAACAAAACACAGAGGCAGTAATGTTTTCACTGTGAGGGACATTTTTTTATCCAGCGTGACTTCTGCAGTCACACAGATCTCAGGAGCGATCACACACGGCAAATCAAATCAGTGATCAGCTGGAAAACTGCTGCCTCATGCATAAATAAAGGCCACCCTCTGGCCCTTGTGCGCACTACACACCTGATGTTACACACACACACACACACTCTCATACATGCACACAAACATTAAAGCTCTTATCTAAGCAACCCCGCAGTGCAACGAGTCACTCTCACATGTTGACTTATTCATACGTCGGAACATGCAAGAAGCCGACCATAAATTGCAGGTGACATATGGATTTTTATCCCCTGAAGAAGAAGTGACGAGGAGACGAACACATGGCTGCACAGACGTGCCAGTCAATGCCGAGGAGCTCATTTCCCTCCGCTGACCTGAGAGAGGCCAAGGGCGAGAAGAGATGAGTGAGTATGTTTTTGACCCTGAAGAAACTCACTACAGCACGGCATCCATACATATCAAGTATGTCACTCCCCTCATCTTTCTCTCTCTCTTCGTATCTGCAATTCAATACTACACAGTCTGACTCACCAGCTGCTCTCACAGGCCACCGTATTCACTCTGGCTGGACAAGACAATGCAGCTTTTGTTTTCTCACTGTTTTGTCTGTTTGATGTCAAAAGAGGTATGAGGTCACAAATGCAGGTCTTTTTTTTGTGTTTGTTTGTTTGTTTGTTTGTTTTTTTCTCAAACCCCGGTGATTAAATGCATCACCTGACACAAAGCTAGTTCTAAATTAGAGCTCCTTCGCCGGTGAATCTTGCCAGAATTGTACGTCGATGGATACTGTTCCTGCAGAGGGACCATTAATAGTGTGGTGATCATCATCGATTTCCCCCAGGTAATCATCATTTGTCACATTTTAGACATTCCAGGGTTTAATGCAGCATCACAAATGGCTTTCTGATTAATAGGAACAATGCTCCGAGGAGGCAGGAACACAGAGGCCGCTCTCGCAAGATTTGTGGCGTCGCTGCTCCGCCAGGAATACCCCTTTTTTTCTCGCCTGTTCGCAAATTCAAATATACAGTTTCTTGTTCGGTACAAAAATTACTGAAATTCAAAATGCAAACAGGTGGGAACCTGCAAGCAGGTGCATAAAGCTCAAAACACACAGCACAAATAAAAGCAAACACACACTTTCAGGTATCCTGCCTTCACTAAGTCAGTGTCTTCTATTCGTGGTTTTCTTAAATACAATTAATTTATCAGTAATGTAACTGATAGATACCAAATATGCAAAACAATATCATAATAAAAAAAACAAAAACAAAGAGTCCACAGCCATGCTAGCAGCTCTGGGAGGCTGTAAGAACACACAGCAAAGCTAAATGTCATGTTAGCCTGCTAACACGTCTTAAATGACAATGCAACTTTAATGTCAAGTGAAGGATTTAATGTCATCTACCAAATTATGTAAAGTAATTCTCCTTAATCCTTCATGCTGAACCTTTAAGCATCTATAATGTTTACTATGTATGCCATCTTAGTTTAGCATGTTTGTATGTTAGCATTTCCTATTTGGTACTACACACAAATTACAGCTGAAGGTGGTGGAAAAATGATTAGTTTAGGCAGAACTGGACATAAAGCAAAGTACTGGACAGTATTGACACTTAATGAAAAGGCAAAGGACCATGAAAGTGTTTTAAAGTTCATCCATAGTTAAACGTAAATATTTGTACAATACTTTGTTTCATATTTCCTTCAGGAAAGGATCAGAATCAATGCAACAGGACCAGAGACACCATCTCTCTATTTCATGCAATTTTCTCTCTTTCTCTCTTTCTGTCTTTATTTTTTTTGTCAAAAACATTATTAAACAATGCCCACAATGCAACTTGGCCCATTTAAATGAGGATTCACGATGCCGGCAAAGGCTAATGTAGCCTCAAGCCACTAGCCTCAGACATCAACCCAAGAAGACAAGATGGCTGAAAACAAAGAGCACCATGTTCTGGAGAAAAAGTTGCTTTAAGTTTAATGAATTTTTGGGATCACAACATTGACCTAAATCCAACTTCTCATATTAAATCATTCAAAGAGCTGCATGCTTTCTGCCGCTGAGCTTATAAAGACTTTGAGGAGCTCAGAGATGCTCCACTCCTCACAGCTCCAAAGGTCAGGACCCCGGACAGCTCCATCAACCCCGACCTCTCTGCCACCAGCTCCGTCAGCTTGGCAGAAGGCGACTTTGGAGTTGAGCATTAAATAATTACGGATCTTTAAGTCTCTGTGGAGCCTAAACCTCAGCTTATACGCAGCTACATCACATGTCACATGCTTTCAAACCGCATCTCATTTGCGCCTTTGGGCAGAAGGGTCAAAGGTCACACTCTTTTGTCTCTTCATCACACTGAGGATGGCACTGAGATCCACAGATAGCATCCTTGGCTTTGACCCCCCCCCCGGGATGAATATAATCTGAATTAAGGCCGGCACATGCGTCATTACTTTTTATACACCAGACTTCAACGGAGGTCGATCGACTTTTAAGCGGAATCAGAAAAAAAAAAAAGCTGAGCGAACACAGTCAGCAGTTAAAAGTTTGTTCAGGATGTGATTAAAGGAAGTACATTTTGTCCACTTAACAGTCCATTATCTATTCAAACAGATCCACTGATAAATAATTAAGTTTTTATTGATTCTGCTGAATTAAATAATGGATCCATCTGCAGCAGGGACACATCATCTGGACTCCACACCACAGTTTCCTGCATTGAAGTTTCTGGTCTCATTCAATCGTATTAACTGTGGTTTATTGTCCACAATTCAAAACCACATCTTACATTTTACTCTCATAATAATCACTTTATCTTTCTGGAAATGCTGAAGGTCCCTTTAGGCTGTAACCGTATAAATTATGAATTATTGCAGCGTCCCAGTTACTCATCGTAACACACTGACCATTTTCAGAGGAAAGTCATTTCTGCTAATCAAACCTATAACAGTGGGTTTAAGTATTAGTTTACATCAGATTTGGAAGTTGTTTTGGTCATTCTCTTTTGTGTGTTTTGCAAAACTTAAGGAAAAATTCAACATTGTGGCAAATACCCTTATGTATTTTCTTACTGAGAGTCAGAAGAGAAAATTGTTTCTGCTCACATGCTGTTACAGACAGCTTCATACATAGAAAGCTGCCAGCAGCAGCTAATGCAGCAAAAAAGACTTGAAACAAAGGGGAAACAGACAGTCTGTCTCTGTCCAAAAGTAAAAGAATTCACCAGCTGACATCTGCTAAAATGCTTAACTTTTTCTTCAAGCAATTATATTGTTTGAATCTGGATATAAATACCACTTAATGAATACAAAACTGGGCACAATGATTCACAAATCTCACAACACTTAGCAGAGTTTCTGCATCCAATGTGGCACTTTTTGCTGACATTTAGAAACATTTATACTGTAAGAATTTACATTTATAAAACAGTCTAAATCCACTGTAAAGTCCTATTAGGAACTTAGCTTTCTGTATTTATTTGTTGCACAAAAGCAGCTGTTTTTGAACCGAACTGTTTGATATAAACTAGTAATTTTGCATTGAATTAAATCAAGCACAGGATGTAAGACTCTAATCAGATGCTGTAAAAATTTCATTAGAAATATTAAAATTTGAACGCATCAGAGCACAAAAATAAAAAGTCATTTAAATAAGAAACAGATCAAGGTTTTCACTCATGAACTAGATCCATTATAGATATTAAATTACCAGTTGAAATAAGCTGACTTACATGTTATTTGAAAGTTTAAAAGCTTCCCACATGAAGCAGAGATCAATGAGTCGTCACTGAATTGATGGAACTGATAGAAATAAACAAGAAGTTTTAATGACCAAGATTGTGATTTGAGTTAAAGTTTCACATTTAAGACACCTTTCAGTGCGTATCCAGGATTTTCTGAAACAACAGAACAGTTGCTGATTTTATCTCATGCATGTTTGTAACACCTGCACTCTCTGCTGTTAGAAAAGTTTTCACCCTGCTGAGTTTTACCTGCATGACTTCAGTTTCTGAGCAAATATTAAATGAATCCATTGAATCCCCAATGAGAAGAAGAAGCTTTTTTCTCTTTTTTTTCATTATTGAACTCAGAAGATAGGTGGATTTCAAAATACGGAGATTTATGAAGCTGCAAACTGGATTTACAGTGTTTAACTATGACAAACAGATATAAATGTCAAGTGTGGCAAATGTGACATCGAGTCGGTCCCATTTAAAAAAAAAAAATGTTGTTTTTCTGGCCTGAGTTAAAAGCTGAACCAGGAGCATTAGGCAAGCATTTTGTATGTCTTTAATAGCACAAAACCCAAATTGCAAACAACAGGCACGATAAACAGTTTACTTTGAAAGCTGTTCATGGTCTGCATAAATTGAGAGGATTAAAAACAAACACATTAAACCCAGGAGACCTCAGCAAACCCTCTGTCATTGTATATGTATGAATAGGCCCTCAAGGTCTCTACCAACCCTTCATGTCTTTTTCTTTTTTCTTTTCTTTTGCAGAGACATTTTCTCTGGTAGATGGCTGAATCAATGACTTTCAAGGCAGGAGAGAAATGGGGGAGAGGAAAATAAAGCAGGCAGAGAAAAGAGAGGCAGGCAGAAAGAGCGAGAGAGACAGAGAAAGAGAGAGAGAGAGAGAGAGAGAGAGAGAGAGAGAGAGAGAAAGAGAGAGAGAGAAAAGGACTTTGTGTGAAAGATTTAGAGGTTGAGATTGAAAAATGCATAAAGGCAAAAGAAGGCTTAGCTCCAACCGAAAATCATTTGGCTATTTTTCTGACAGCCAGGACTTTGAATTGATTTCAAAGTCAAAAAAAAAAAGAAAGAAAAAAAAAAGCTTTCACCAAAACTCATTTGAATACGCAAAGTAAGTAAGTAAGCATATTTGAACCAGAGTGGCTCAGGAGACACCAGACCACCTCTGTAACAGGACGCAAGTTCATGTGACAGATTTATGAGTTTACCCAGGAGACAAAAGCAACTCTGTCAACTGCACTTTAATCCCATCAGTTCATTTCTGAGTCACACTCTACATTTATAGAAGGTTCAGTCTTTATGCATTAAAACAGCAGTCTGACAAAAAAAAAAAAGTCTCAACTCAAGGTCAACTGAGGCTATTCTCCTCTGTTTTCAGCTGCTTCTCAGATATCTGTGACTGCACTTTAGAAACAGAGCCAAGAGGAAGTTTTTGACATCATCTGCAGCAACTGTATGCAACGTTACAGGAAAACATCAGCTGTCTGTGAACACCGGACCGAATCGGACCATGAGATGCATTTGAAAGCTAAAGAAAACACAGTAAAACTCTCAATTTGTCACATAAAAACACTTGGTAAGGACCCTTTGGTGTCACTTTTCAACACACTGTCATTTCTTAAATGTCTATATGAAACACACATTGCCTTTGTGTCAGAGAGTCTCTTGAACATGTGGTTAACCTTGTGAAACAGTCACAGTTTTTAATGTGTGGTTAAAGTTGTGAAACGGTTAAGTTTGGTTAGATTTTGGAAACAAACTGCTTAGTTTGATCATTTACTTTTGGTTCCACTTTCGATTTCACACAAGACACGAACCCCAGTTTTTTAGGTGAAAGCTAAGTCCAGTTTCATCGCAGTTTGCGAAATTTGACAAATAAAATCTAAGTTTAGTGGCACAAATCACCTATAATTTTTGCAGCAGTCAGCACAACTTCCAAATTGAGAATTTGTATGTGTGCACATAAATTTTGTGCAATATCTTTCTTGATTATTACACAAACACAATATTTTTTGACTATCAATATGACAGTTTTGACCTCACCTTAAACAAAAAGCCCTATCCAGACCTCGTTCTCCCCATCATACAAAGGTGGTGCAGGCATGAATGCTGGCGTTAAAAAAAAGCATGCAAAATTTGTTACCATGTACACCAAATTTATAGTTTAAATTACATTTATTATTTCAAAAAATGCTGTAAGACTGTGCTAAAGGGTTGTTGGGCTTCGTCGCTCTGTACGACATCAGATGGAGCAGTGGCTGTGAGATTTTTACATGGACGCAGACTGGTTTACATGAATGAAAAGGAAGTGAAAGAGTCCCTGAAAACAGGAAAGTTAATGAGTAATTTCTAGGTAATTTAAACATACCATTACAGTATGTAAATGGTGATCATTATTTTGAGCTTGATTACACGAATTAATTAATCAAAGTAATCTGGGTACTAAACTACTACCAGTTAGCGTTTAATCAATGATATAAATTATTTAACACACACACTGAAGTCCCCATGATTAAATTTTGAGACTGAACTAGACTTGTTTTTTTCCCGGTTGAAGAGAGGTCTAATTATAAACTCAGTATTTACTTCAGGTCACAAACTTGCGACAAAGACAAGGCAACATGTCCTCGCTCATCTCTCAGCCCTCTCAAGCACAATGTCTTCTCACTTCTCCAGTTTCTCCTGAATTATTCATAGCAGCAGAGATAAGGAATTATGTAAAAGAAGCAGCACAAATCTCTGTGGTTAGGAATAGTTAATCAGAGCATCCCAAGGGGAGGTGATAATGCCACGGAGTACGCAGTTGAGACGGCTTCTCAAAGTTACTTTTGCAGCTTTGCAGCTCACTCTGTGTGTGTGTGTGTGTGTGTGTGTGCGGTCCAGGTGTGGACGTGTGAGTTGGCAAAAGGTATAAAGTCGCTGCAGCTTATCTTTAAGATGATTATTTTAAGATTCTTACATATACAAGATTGTTTGTTTATGGAAGGAAATGGATGCTGGAGAAAAAGATGATTCCTTTTAAGAGAAACTAACTGAAGTTGAGTTGATAATGAGAGGAAAAGATGACACAAACTTCACATCATGAATGATGCATGGATTAAATGCATATATTTTGAATTTTCCTTACATTTGAGAGCCTTTGCTAAGAGGTGTGACTTCAGCCAAGAACTAAAAGTCGCTGCCTGTGCATCTTTAGTCCAGAAAATAAAGACACCAGCTGCACATCAACCTCTATCATCTTTATCTGCTCTGGGAAATATCTCACTGCAGAAATGGGGTGGATAATGTTGACCTAGTGTGACACAGGTTACTGGAGCAAAGCGAGTGTCAAAATGTGACAAATCTTGCTGAGCCTTCAGTTTGTGGATCCCCTTTTGTCCATTCCCACCTCCATAGTAAGGAGACTCACTGTGACAAGAGGCGTTGCAGTGCTGGAGGACATGGCTGATTTAACAACAACATGGTGGTTTTCTGCCCGGAACAACAATGAGGCACGCTAACGGAGGCGTGTGGTCCACTAAGGGCGCTGCCCCTCATGCAATTCGAATAATGAAAAATGAAAAAACCAATTGTGTCACTGGTGCTTTGTGTGTGTGTGTGTGTGTGTCCATTTAAATTTTAGTAAATGCCCTCACATAAATCATACATTATTGCAGAAATGTGCGTCAGTAACAAAAAGAGCAGTGCCTGCAGTCTTTGTCTGAACTCATTCTTTTCTGTGCTTGATGGTGGTGTGCATGTATTATCCTCAGCTCATCCGGTGGCCTCTGATTGGTTGACATTACATGGTGAAAATAACTGAATCTAGAGCAAAAATTTTACAGCCAAGAAATGTTTCCAGATTGGACAAATTTCCACCCAATTAGGCAACTTTGGAATTAATTATTTGGGTAAAAAATTAGCTTGGATGGGGTAAAAAATTTGGGGCTGTTTTGTCATAATGTAGATATCTCCCCCCCCTTTTTTTACAAAAAAATTTTATGCTCTTTTCAGGCTAATAGCTGTTTTAAACAAAGCCGGCAACACTTCAATGGCTATTTACCTGGCCAACCATCAGGGGTGCACCCGACTGGTCAGACCAGCAACTAGCAACACTGGCAAATACAGACGAAAACTTTACTGAAAAGCAAATTGATGACATCTAAAATAAGTTATTAGCAGCTCTTTCTGACAACGTAGCCATGACTGGCAAAAAAAATTTTGAAACTGAAGAAAACATTAAAATGTGGTGAATCTCACAAAGAACTAAAGCATCTATTCGTCTCTGATTTCTAAACAAATGTATGGATTAACATCAAAGTTGTCCTTTGCAAATTTAATTAAAATTGAAAAAGAACTGTGAATTTAAATTTGACATTCTTTTGATTGGATTGTTGAATATATTTTAGATTGCGAAACCAAAGGGCGGATGTTCGTGGTTAAAATACACAGAGCCATCGCTCCAGAAAATGCCACCTTATGCTCAGTGAAATTTATCGTATCCGTATTTTGCTCTGAAAATGATCCCACTGTCGATAAAAACATGTTATGTTATGTCAACATATTATGGGAAATTGATACTGACGGTCGCCGTGCTGATCTAATAGTTCACGAAACCTGGTGGAAACCATACGTCTGGCAACACCCGGGGGAGCTCGGGCAGGCTGGACAGAGAGACGAGACTCATAAAGACAGAAATGGGTGTGAATGGAGATCTGCTCTGACACACTGGCCCTGATGTGTGAGGCCACTGTGGGCACAGGCCTGTCAGGTCGCAGGCAAAAATGGCTCCTCGTTGAACTGGTGTTAATTATGGGGCCAAAGGCTTTGCTGAGACTATTTGTCATGATGAGAGCTCTGGCAGACAGAGGACATGGTTTTTATGATATTATTATTTTTATTTGGGAATGTATCATGATGAAAATGAAAAAAATTTTAAGCTCTTTTACATTAATAAATTGAAAATGCTGTCTTATGCAGTGCATAAACTGTCCTGACCACTTTTTTCTGCACAAAACATGACAAATGTGCCCTACACTGTCATGTAAAGACATCCAGTAAGTTATTTGTGTTATCCTCTAAACAAAATATAGACCGCCCAATCTCCGGTTAGTTATTAATTATTCAGACGACAGGCTTTTTCTTTATGTTCCCTAAAATAATGACAGTCGAAAATAATCTCTGATAAAAGAGGTGATTCAGAATAGGGAAAGAACACATCCTAACCCTTTTAACTTTTAAGTGCAAACAGTCTCCACATGAGTCATCTCTGCTTTCTTTAGACCTGCTGGAAATGAAACTGGACAGTTTTTACATGTACAAACGTTCACTGAGGACACAAGGCAACGGAAAAAAAAAAGGGCTGCAGCGTCCTCTTGTCCCATCAGCCTTTACCGGCCGATCATTTTTGACAAGGTAGCCATGTTGAGAGGTGAGTGGTGGGTTAGCGCTGTGTGTTTTCTGGATCACCTGCGTCTACCCTGTATTTCCGTCACCTGTCTCCTGCTCGAGCCTGATGGGCAGCAAAGCCATCTTTCTGGATAATTAAAGCTGTGAGCGCAGACTGACATGTCCTGCGGTGAGAGGCGAATGCTCACAGAAGCAGAAGTCCTTCTGTATCCAACTTTGCCTGCTACAATCTCTAACAGCAGACCTCGTTCATCCCAAACAGCTCCGCTTTAATGTTTCTTGCCCTCTGCATGTGCGAGAGAAGCTGAGAAATAATTACAGATAACTCGGCTCCAAACCCTTTTGTCGACATTTTATTTTGTAGACTAACAATAATGTGTGCTTCTTCCATTGTACAGTATAGTAAATACTATCATCATGGTAATTTGTAGGTTGAGTTTTACCGACAAAATATCGCCTTTAACCCCCTGGAGTTGGATGGCTCCAAACAGAACAGCAGGTATAATTACAATTCCAACCGGAGGCAGGACTATCACTTCTAGCGTCCAACAGTGAAAGCCAGATGATATGCTACAGTGATGCTGCGGATTGCATGAGCAGCGTGAATGCTAACACCCTGGCTGTTTCCCTGTTTGTTTCATTAGGTCACTGTGACATCAGAGCAGCAGATGTTCAGGCAAAGCATCTCAGGAACAATCTACCTGAGAGCTGCAGCGCCCGAGCATTCACTCGCACACGGAGACACCACTCTTATCTGTGCTGCTGCATAAATGCTTCCTCATGTTCTCCTCCTCTTTCATCTCATTGTCTTCCTCTCGCCCTCCCCTCGCTGAGAGCATAACACAAAATGGGAAAAAAAAAAACTGCTGACTGTGAAGGGGGGATGACGCAGTAAACATAGCTGCTCTGAATATCTAAATTAAAAGTGGCCTTGTGTATCGTTTGAATTATTCATAATGTTAAACTGGATGCAGCTGCTACTACAGGGTGAGAGAATATCACTGAGTTACAGTTACAGTCGCGTATATTTCTCCTTTTAACTTGCCAAAGTGTTGCATTATGGTTAATGAACTGCAGTCTTGTAAAAGTATTAGGAGACATGGATGAAATCAGCTTTGTGAGAGCCATCAGGCCTACAAAACCACTCAGATATTTATGATAACAGTATCAGTAAATATGCAAACAAGCAGTAACCTGATGCAGCACACTTAACAGATTATAGCAGACTCAATAATCATTAACCACATGTGTAATTATCTTAAACACAACATTATCACTCCGGATAGAACCAGCAAAGTAAGATACAGCAATACACACACAGTACATACACAAGATATGACAATTACTTTCTTCAGTACTTCATCAATAGTTTAATTAGTAACATCATGTGACTCTCACCTACCTGTAAATCAATTCATTACTGTCAATACAAGTCAATACTAATATATATGATGACATATGTGAAAAAAATGACTTGTATTCTAATGTTGGATTTAAATGTGCATTAATGTCCTGCACTTTGTTGTTCTGGTTTAATAAGAAACATACGACAGCTTGTTTTTTGTCTTTTAAATTTTGCATCCACAAACTTGGTCCCCAGATAATGAACCTAGTTGACTCTGGTGATTCTCTGACCTTCATTCAGCACCAAATGAGTCAAAGTTTTTACTTCTCCAGTAAAAAATCTCAACACTAACTGGACTGGCACAATTTTTTCTGATTTCCTTCTCAGTTCTCAGATGATGCATCTTCTACCAGGAAGTTTATGTTTGCAGTTTTAGTAGAAGATCCTCATTCTATGAAAGAATTCAAATGCTAGTTCATGCTAGTGTTTTCAGTGGAGCATGGTAGCATACTGACATTGTGGTGCAGTGCATTTGAACTGAGAAATAAGATTTCCAAGTCAGAAGATAAGGAGAAACAAACAAACCCTGACCACAAAATCCAAGATGGCTGCTCTGTGCAACAACAGCAGTGAAAGCTGTAGTAACGTACTCTTTACTTGAACTACTGTCTTATTTGTGTTTCATTAAATGAGTCATACTTTCTGTTCAAATGAAACCTGGGACTTTAAGTTTTTGAATGTGCCAGAAAACGTAGAAAAAAAACATAACACGTAATGCTAACAATAGCTAGTCTGGCTAAAGTTAACCTCACTTCCTGCAACCTTTGAGATCATAGTTTTTCGGACTTCTTGTACTAGAACAAATCAACTTGGGAGGACGCCATTTCCAGCTCCGACTTTCAACTTCAGACATAAATTAGTTACAGTATTAGGATTTAGCTCAAAACATCACCTTGCCAAAGTACAGAGCGGCTCACAGAGCTGTTAGCTTGGCTGTACACTCTTGTTATGCAATGAGACGGATAACAGCTTCAGGGTCTTGCTTTTAGGATACATTCTAGCATTATAGTACTAAGAAAATCAAGAAAAAGCATATTCATTTCATTATTTTCCTTGATGAATGCAAATAAAAAACAGTATTTAACCTGTGCATGTCTCTTTTGCTTTATACTGTACTGCTTATATTAGACATATCACCTATGGCACGGTGTCAAACAGCGCAAATTAAAAGCTTTTAAGTGCTTCCTCGTGCTCATTAGCATAAGTACTGAGTGGCAGGGATGTGGCAGCTCTTTGGAAGACAGAGATAACCTCCTGGAATGACAAGCCTTGAACTTCACCTCTTGAAGGGATACGGGAGAGACAGAGGGAGTGATCTCAGCTGCCGTTTGAATGGGGGCACCTGGTGCGGGGCCGTTGTTCTATCAACCCCTCCCACTGAGCCTTTAAATCTCATCCACTTCATGAGAGTCACGTCTTCACTTAGATAATGAATTATGGATCCCAGCCAGGGTGATATTCAATTTTAGATGAACTGCATATCTTCATTTGGTGACAGTGCCACTGCTGCCATAAGGGACAATCCCTTCTGAGCAGCATGAACCCAGATACAGGGGAAAAGCTCATTACTATCTATATTCATGATGGGGACTTATGCACTGTGCGTGTGCTGTGTGCATGCATCCTTGTATTATACTCCTGCTGAGTGCCATAAAGGTGTGTGTGTACGCTGTTTATATAGTGTTGTTGCTTTGCATGGGAATGAGAGAGCTGAAGATTTGCTCGACTCCGGAGCAGGCAGGTTAATTCTGCATGGTATTTCTAAATGGGGGAGAGAGGAAGATAGAAGTCACTGTAGTCACTACAGAATGCACCCGGCTGTTGTTCCTTCTGCCTGAATACACATGAGTGGCCAGACTGATCTCTCCCTTGCTCTTTCTGCGCTGAAAAAGACTAAGATGCTGAACACAGACATGTATAGTACATTTATGAAAACATGGGCCAATAGTCTGTCTGAAGGTTTAGTGAAGCGTTAGCAAATGCAGAAAAAAAAACAGTGACGAGTGGCCTTCCACTGCTGAGCCAGCGCTGAGCTCGATGTGAGTCCAGGTTCATAGAGATATGCCTCTTGTAATGGCGCTTGTTTTTGTTGCTACATTCGGGCCATTATTTCGCCAAAGTGATCGACTAAAAATAGGCAAGCGTTTCAAAGATTAAAAGGGTATTGCGTAACACTACTGTATACAACTTGCGCCGAGCGAAATCAGATGACAACAACGTCACAAACTTGAAAATAAATGTGAATAAAAGGGGGAAAAGACAGCCAATGCCACAAACAAAACCCCAAATTTTATTAGTTATAAAAAAAATGACATTAAAACTGTAAAAAAAACCACCTGTTGTTGTTAGTCTTAATACATCTATGTATGAATGAATTCTTCCATGAAAGACAATTTAGAATATGTTACTTTTTGAATGTAAAATGTGTCATTTATCCACATTAAGATTAACAAATATATTAAAAAACTAGTGCTGCATTCAAATTTAAGTCTTCTCCCAAATTTGCAGCAGAATGTCCATTGTTACTAAAAGTATATTTCTCTATAATCTGATCAGAGCTAAACTATAATTTTGTCCATTTTAATTTGTGCTCAATGTGGAAAGTTTACATTTATCATTATTATTAAGATCATTAACTGTCCTCAACAACTGCAATCGACTTCAATTAGAAATTGAAATCATTATGACAACAACACTAACATGCAAAACTCCAACTCCTCCAATATCATCTTCTAGTCATTTTTCTTTTCTTTTTTTGTTTTGCTGTAAAACCTGCTGTTCTATCTCTTTCCGTCTCTCCTGCTGCTTTACAGACATGTATGAGACCACAGCCTGCTGATTTACTCATGACAGTGACATCAGGCCCATAAAGGCCTGGAGCTCTCACTAGAGATGTGTTTGTTATGGGAATCTGAATGACTTGTGTTTGTATTTATATGATTTATGAATGATGCTATCTGATTGTGTTTGAACTTCCTTTTCCACACATATAAAGTAAGCCACACGTATAACAGCCGGGAAAGGCTCCGTTCCAAGGCGAGGTTTTAGTTGAGTGTTGTTACAAATGTCACTGTGGAGTTTTCCTGCTTCTGGGACAAAACCTGTTTTTTTCTTTGGCTCCTTATAAAAGAGAACATGTGCTGCAAACTTAAAGTATGAGGTTTGAAAGAGAAGGTGGGATTGTCAGGCAGGGAGCACCTGCTGAGTTGCATTATGGGAGGTGTAGGATTCCAGGAAGCTTTGAGCTTGACCCACATTAAAAGTCAGTATATTTCATGGTTTGCTGCATCTGCTCTTACCATTTTTTTGTTTCTTTTTTTTAAAATTTTTGCTCGAGTCACCCAAATTTATGGCTAAGCTAATCAGTAATCTGTTTGACCAAAGAACCTCTCTGTTAATGCACACCTTCCTGTGTCATCTGTTGCCTGCCCAGGAAAGAAGTCATTCGATGCATAACCTAGAATGGCGACCACAATTAAATAGAATACTTAAGAGAAGGGGCTAAACAGCTTCAGTTTTCGATAAAACAGTCTGCAATAGCAAGATGATAATCCACTGGGGAGGAACTTTGATGCCACAGTCATCTGTCAGAGAAGAACTCAGCACAACACATCACACAGCACACTCAGCTTAAGAGGAAATGAGATGTTTTAAACAACACATGGCGTACATCTGGCAGCTCTGCTCCTAATTTTGGATCCAGTTAGGGAGCTAATTATCCTTAGCGTGCAATTGCATTCTCTTCTCATTCTAACAATGTCTGGGGTGTGTGTGTATGGATCAAACAAAGTAAAAACTGCATCCAACTTGGATTGCATATGGATGTAGGACACAAACTCTCAGGTTGTAGCTGCATCGACTGGTCCTCTTGGCACTGTATTAAAGTGCATTATGCATGAAGGACAGGGTTTACTTTCTTATAAGACATATGCACACACACTCTCATGCTTGCTTACACACATGCATGTAAATACAGGTGCTCATATGCAGTGTATACATTAGTCCAAACATTCACACACACACACAAACATATACAATGAGACACATGCATACAGCAGTTTTAAATGACAAAGCATTGTCCTTGGATGCTCAGGCGCACTTTGCCGCAATGTATCCGAGCAGACCTCCATGCTGTCATGCTGCAGTAGTGCGGTCTACTCATTATCTTGTGTCATGTGACAGCATCTCTGAATCATTTGGCTTTGGGAGCTGAACCAAAAGGGGGAAAAAACTCACAGCCGCCACTAAACTCAGATGACAGAGAAAGCGAGCAAAAAAAAAAAAAAACAATGTCCTTGTCCCTCCACGGATTACATAAGAAATTCCACCGATGTCAATCACGCACTAATAGGCACTGTCCTCCAGAGACTTCTCCTCTGTTGAAAATAGGTACAGAGTGTTTAAGCAGCACACAGACTTTTGCTTGACAGATGAAAGCGTGCATGTGTGTACGTGTATGCATGTGCTATAACTCAATTTAGAGTCTCTTCATTATAATTTTAGATATGTTAACCCTGTCAGCACAATGAAGTCTATTCTTATCTTCTCTGTGCGCGACAGATCCTTTAAGCAAACATCTTTAAATGCTGAGCTAAAAAGTCTGATGTGTCAAAATAATCCTAGAATAAAACATTTCTCACATGTTGTGGATATGAGGCTTTTTATTAAGGGTTAAAGACGGAAAATAAGACTGATGCAGTAGTGCTTCTAGGAAAACATAAAGAATAACGAGTTGAGGCAGGTGAAATCTAAGAATCAGCATCTCAAAAAAAAAAGCAATTTAAAAGAGAATCTTCTAATTTTTCTAAAGGACACAAACCTAATTATGATAATTTATGGTAAGTCTGGAGCAGAGAGGTGTTTTTTACACAAACGTCAAACTAAAATTTGAATTCTTTTTGTGAAAATAAATATAAACTAAAAATGATATTACCACCATTGTGCAGCAGTTGACTGACATTTAAGAGGCAGTGCTGCAAGGACATATGCTGTCAGGCTCTGTGATGCACTGCTGACTGGAGCAATTCTTAGGCCTGTATTATCTGTGAGTGTTGATAACAAACTTTTTGATCCCCCTTTATCAACCAAGTCCACATAGCCTTTCGCTATCAGTTGCGAATGATTGAAGACGTCGGGATTCACAACATTAAAGGGACTGTTCACCCCAAAATCATAAATAAATATTTTTCCTCTGACCCCTGGTGCTATTTATCCGTCTTTGATGTGAGTCGCCATGTTTTTTGAGATATCTGCCTTTTCTTGATTATAATGGAAAGCCGTGGCACTAAGCTTGTGGTGCTCAAAGTGCCAAAGAAAAAAAACATTGAAATAATTCAACCAAAATGTGTCTTTTCAGAAATCAAGACCTGGTTCCTAAAGATAATCCACAGACCTTGTTGTAAGCAGTTTCATGTGGGAAATATTTTCTTTCTACCAAACTATATCTGCTGAATGTATTACAGTGCAGAAAAAGTGTGCATCCACTCATTATTAGCAGTTTGTAACTGTAACTGAGTGTATTTAAGCATCAGTGGTGTCCTATTCAGTTGAGCTGTAATATACGGTAACTAAGTAAGCTAGCCTTTCATCTCTTCAAACTTTCCTTCGTGCATGGATACAGGTGTAGTAAAGAAAACAGTTCCTTCACAAAACTGATCAAAATAAGGTCTCTTGATTATTTTAAGTTAAAATTTCTCACTTACGTTGTTTCAAAACCTCTTGAGTCATCAGCAGCTCCTGCACACTTACTGCTGTGTTTGTCCCCCATTATAAAAAGGAGGGAGTCTAGGAAGTTTCTATTTTATGGCTTTAGTCAATGGAGGCCAAAAAACCAAAAAGGACACTGGATGCATATGGTTGAGCACCAAAAAGCCAAAATTTGAGTTGCTATTATATTATAAATAGTTCTAAATTTTTTAAACATGTAGGAAAGCTTATATGATATTGAATCTGATTTACTGGAACTTAGAAAGCACTGCATTACACTCTCTCCACTGCAAGGGCAACCAAAGGGCACTTATATTTTCTTGCACACTGGGCCACTATGGTGGGCAGTTAATCATGTTTTATCTTCAATAGGGGCATACTTATGGACAATACAAGCCAGCCTCAAAACAGAGACCAAAGAGATTAAAGGCATTTTAATTTCATTTTACTGCAGCGTGTGTTGGATCTGCAGGTTTCGTGCTGTTATATTGTACACTAGTGAATAATACTGGATAATTAAAAGTAAAAAGGCAAAAAAACTGCACAGATGCCCACGATCATACAGGTAGAAATACAGGTAGTGCAGAAATATTCACAGAAGTCTTAGTAGCTCATAGTTTGATACTCTGCGATTTAAAATTCTTCTTTCTTATACAGTGTGACTATTTTCTCTGTTCAATTCTACTCATACTATAATAAAATTACTTTATTCTCATGAGACTGTTAAGAGGCACTCTGGGAAAGGAGTTCAGTAATTTTAGTGAATGTAAATATGATTGTTTGAGTGAAAGTGGATAAACCAAAAGAAAGTGACAAACATATAACTCCAAAAAATGTCTTCTGGATTGTAGTGATTTTCATCAGTATGATGTCAAAATTTCCTTTATTCTACATATAAATATAAAGGACAGAAAAAAACCCCCCAGAGAAACCATATGGACAAAAGCAATCGTCTAACCATCTGGTCTTAGTGTCTCCCTTTATGAGAGCCATCTATAAGCAGGGCTGGGTGATGTCAGTGACAGCAGACTCACTGAGCCGCCATCTGAGGGAGACTGCAATGACAAGGCTCGTGACACCGGAGGACTTGACAGCAAACTGCAAACAGCTTTGCAACATCAAGGCACTGCACGCACGCCATGCTGATCAGTTACATCATCTATGGCACCATCTTCCATGGTTCAACACGAAAGCAAGAAAGCAGGAAGTAGCAATACAAACCAGTAAGCCAGACATGAGCAAAAATGAAAGAACATTGTTGAGGTAGGTATTTAATGCAGAAAGAAGATCCAGCTTTTACTTCAAGTAAACTCCGGCATGAGCCCTTTGGGGTCTGCACTGGATATGAAAGCCATTTTCTTTGCCTATTAATGTTGCATAACACTTACAGGTCTATGTGTGACATTAATGTCATGCATCAGTACGAGTGTGAGGATCAGTGCATCGATAATGAATCCAAACACACAGCAACGGGGCCGTTGTCGTCCGCAGGTGAGACAGGAAACACAAATAACATCCTGTAGTAAGTGACAGGCTAAATGTGCTACAAAGCACAGCTAAGCTAGTTAAGCTGTGTCTCATTCATTTGGATGAGGAAATGAATCAGATGGACCGCACCACTCCGCCAAGCCACTTCTATATTTATCAAGCTGTCTTTAAGTCTGTTGTTCCTAAAAATGGCCATTTGTGATTCTGGCTGTGCTGTCACATGTCACGTGCAGTGTACAGACTATTAATGGAACAAGACCATCTTCTTGCAAAAATGTCCATTTGGGAGAGAAATCCAATAAGATCAAATTAAACAAATGTGGTTTCTCTGTCATCCATCCATCCTCTGAAGCTGGTTCACCAGTCTATGACTTCATTTAATGAAAAACGCCGGCATTATTGTGTCTTTTTGCTGCTCATAACATTCCCCTTAATGAAACTGAAACCTTATACCATATTAATTTTTATCAAAGTGATGAAATATGGCACCTAATATGACTGTACGACTCTGTTTGGACAACAATAGTATGTAGACAAAAGTAAAATCAGGCTGCTGCTTTGAGGCAAGACAACACTTGTTACTAAGATGAATTAATCATTGTTTTTGGTCTGCACAGTGTGAATTGCTGTAATAATAAGAGTGAATGAGAGCAGGACTCATTCTGTCCATCACTTTAGACCAACTATTAGATGGATTTTCATAAAATTTGTAGGTTTTCTTGGTCTCCAGAAAACAAAGCCTACTGACTTTGATGATCCTTTAACTTTTCATGTAGCAGCACTGCTCAAATATGTATATAAACTGCATTTGTATATGCTTTTCTAGTCTTTTGATCACTCAGAGTGCTTTACTAAACAAGTCAGCCTTCACACTTCAATGGCAGAAGCCTCTATACAAAGTATGTTACAAAAGGAAACTTTGACATGCAGAGGACCTGGGCATTGAACCACCATAAGGGGACAAACTGCTTTACCTTAGTTGCTTTGGGAATCGAACTTTGCCCAGTAGGATAACAAAAAACGGCATCAACAACCTTCAAATCAGCCTCAGCTGTACTTTGTATCTGGTGCAAATAAGCAAATGTCAGCATGCAAACTAAATTATGAGGGTGAGAATTATAGATGCTAAACACCAGCGTGTCAACACTGTCATTGTGAGCATATCCATAAAAAATACTTATGTTAGCATGACTGTAAATTCTTGGTCAGTTTATAAATGTAGCAGGAGCATCAACACTGAATGCTCCAATAAAGATATAAAAAATGAATATATATAAAAATGAAGCAGGCCACATTCCTGGTAGATTATTAAATATAATGATAATAAAGTGTATCACTGTATTTCTTCTGTTTACCTAGTGGTCACCATAATGATATTAAAACCAACTGCCTTTTATCATGTTTCTCTGGTATCTGAGGCAAAACAACCCCACTTTCACAGCACCTGTATTTTTTATTTTGCAGGATTTTTTCCATCTGTTTAAGCAGGACAAATAACATTTGGTACAGGCTGCATTTTAGTTAAAAGAAGTCTCCACTCACTGGACAAACTCTCCCATAACATGGTCACTCTGCCAGGCTAACAGCTCTCGCTATCCGTCCTTGAACCTAAGACAAACCCCCTCTGATCAAACGTCTGCCATGAAGCTTCTAGAGGACAACACCCAGGAGACAGCTCCCAAACGCCGTATTGATCTGACAGCGAGATCAAGCCCGAGCAGCCGGCCTAAAGCCTGAAACACCGCGTCCATGACCGCAGGAACAACATGCAGGCTTTGACACGGCAACAGACATGATTAACAGAGGAGAATTCGTCTCCTCGGGGTGCAATCCTCTTAAACTGGTCAATTTTTTCCACAGAAACATTTATGAAACCTCAGTCAATATCACTGACAAAGTGAAGAAGGGCTTGTGCCATTCAAGCCTGAATAGCGTCACACATAAATCTTATTCACAGTGGCAAGGTGGTCAAAAAAAAAAAAGAAAAAGCTTGATAAATGAAGTGTTATGAGTGTCCTCCAAAGTGCTTTAAGTTTATTGTATTAGGGCGAGGTTGTGGCTGCGTGGGTGAGTGTGTGCGTGCGTGAGTGGGTATCCATTTCAGGTGAGCGAGGCCCCGGAGTATCAGCTACAGCCATGCACTTCTCATTACTCCGGTCAGTGTGCTGTGAGCACTTCATCACACACAGCCATCATACTGCTGTCAGGCCAGCTGCACCAAAACACACACACACACACGCACACACTCGAACATACACACACACACACACACAGAGGAGGAGCGTTCAGTAACACAGCGTATCAGCAAGCCTTTCACGCCGATGGCTACTGTCACGACCAAGATCAACTGCATCGGCGGCGTTCACATACGTCATGAGAGAAATCTTAATCGCTAAATTGATGCATGGTTGCTGCACTTCCACTCGTTTTTTTGCTCACTGGATTGCTGTCTGCGCTGCTGAGTTATAGCTTCAGGAAGGAATAGTAAACACTGACCGGACAGTGACCGATGCCGTAATCAATATAAATCATCTGTAGATCATGGCCAGTATTATAATTATTCCACAGAAGTATTCATCACAGGGTTTTTAATTGGCATTCTCTCTTCAAAGGATCAATTGACTTTGACCTACTGACTCATTGAATATAATTTTCTTTAAAACAAGCAAAAAGAAAATCTTATAGTCTGATTGTTCAATTTCTCTCTGTTTTGCAAAAGCGCTTTAGTGTCTTTCACCTCGTTGTTATGGCTCTATGGCTCCTAAATTTACTGTTATGGTCCAATTACCATGCTGTCTCATTACTGTTCAGTCTCACCCTGCAGCTATTTTTAGAGAAAAAGCTCTGACTAATCAATAAGCAATAAGCAAATAATCAATAGCAAGTTAATGTGGTGGAGCATATATCATCTAAAAAGACATACATAATATTTTGGACAGAGCTAAAATTAGAGTAAATATAATATCGGACTCAATGCATGGACAGAAAAATGAAAAATTTTACTGATGTTTCATAATTGCTGGATTTGTACACAAGAAGGCCTGAATGTGTTTTAAATACACTCTCTATGTCAACTTTACAAGGTGATATTATGTTAATAATTTGCTTACAGCTTGTTTATGTTGCCCCAAAGAAGACAAATATATCTTTCAATCCAAATTTTTGAAGCAACTGTTTGCTAATGATTTATTGTAGCTACAGCTGTATGAAAGAACCCTCATTCAATATTTTGCTTTTGTTTAATGATTTAATGAACTTACAAATATAATTTATATTATATATTTGCTAAACAGTCTGTAAACATTATATGGTTTTGACTCCTTCTGGTTGAAAGTGTAATCAGTTTGTTCCAGGACACGCTGCCCAAAGAAGTGTCTTTTTTTGACAAGATTCGTTAAAAAGATCAAACAATAATAAAACACACTGCTAGCAAAAAGCATGGATTCTCCTTTACTTTTATAGTATATTGTGCAGCAAAGTATATAAGTGTGTTAATCCTATGATTTTGCATGACTCAAATGTCTTGAATTGCTTACAGAAAGATGATTAGGTGACTGATAAGGTCCATATTTGTACAAACAGACCTAAAGCAAGAGATATACTAGGAGAACTAAATTAACTTTGCTGTTTTTGACATTAAGACCTCGCAGCACCGCCGCTGCCCTTTCATGAGCTTAAAGTGAGATTTGATATTGAGGAGATTACAAACTGAAGAATAGTGAGAAACCTTTTTTATTGCTTTATACCAATAATCAAGGAAAAGGAAACAGCTGTGTGCTGAAAACTCAAACTGGCGTTGGCTTGAACTGATAATCTGACAGCTATTGTTATTGCAGTTATTACACACTTGGGATTAAACCAGGTTTACAGCCCCCTTGCACAAAAATACAGAGAACAGGCCAATTTTTTTTGCTTCCAGTCACTGAATGTGCCTTTTCTTTGATTATAAATTAATGTTTTTTCATTGCATGTCTACTGTTATGTAGAGGATTTAAATCTTGAAACATGCATTTGCAAAAACACTTAACAAATAAAAAATGAATGGTGCTGTATGTATTCAGATAAACTATTAAACACTGTAGCTGATGATGGACCCTATTGTGTTCGTCTACATTTTATATCAAGAATATGTATGACAGATATGTGGCAGAATAAAAGCTTTTCATCTTCTTTTAGTTAACCCCTTATATTGGTAATTGTGTAGATTTTTAACCAAAGTGCTCATGCAAACGATCACATCTAAATTTAACTTGGCTTTTAAGAGACACATTAGCATTTAAGCTTAAGACAGCAAGAAAAAAAAAAGTGTTTTGTGATTCAGTAACTGTCAGTTTCAATCTGGCCGCAAGGAATAATTCCTGACATCAGCGCTACCGGTTGATCACATCAAATAACATGCTGTGAGTCAGCTAGTTGGCTGGCTAGTTAGTTAGAGGGTAATGATTCAGATTCACTTCACAAGCAAACTTTAACGTCCTGCGTATCTCACAGGGGTTTCTGCTGGTGAGGGGATTCATTGGAAACAGAAGACGAAACATTACAGCTGATTGCACCAACAAAAAATTGGAGTTTTAATCAGGATTTAAACCTGTTTTAACCTGAAATTATGTTGCACCAAATTTTAAAACTGTCTTATATTTAAACCTCTCTTTAAACCTCAAGTTCAGTTTTCCTTAAATTAAATTATGTTGCACTAAAACTTTCAACAACAACTCAGAATGCCATGTAGAGGATAAACTTTTGAAGTTATTATGGAGCTGAACAGGAAGACCGGACCAACTCTAAACATGATGGTAAAAGAAATTCAATAATGCTCTCCAACTCCTGCTGGCATATTTCACTCCTGAGGGAGCAGATGGAGACCTGTTTGTCCTCAACAACTCCAGCATGCAAATAAATGATTATTTACTGGTTTATTTATTTGGGTTTGGGTAAACAAACATTTCATGATGAATTCTAATAAGATATGAACTCCTAAACTTAGATTTGCTAAAATTGAAATTCATTTTTTAATTGTTGCCTGAAGCTCTGCGTAAAATTTTAATCTGGATTAACTCTTTTTAAACCAACTTTTGCTCAGTGAATGACTGTTGGAACAAACCCTGACAGAGGGGCCCACACGGACCCTCAGAGTCTGTGTCACAACAAGATGTCCACACATTTCCCACAGATTAAAAAAAAAGACAAAAATGTTGCTTTAAAGCCTTAATTAAATATTTCAGTATCATGTTTTTTCTTTGCCATTTAAAAAGGTTCTTGAAAGATAATAAGTGAAGTTACTGTGTTTTGGAGTAGTAATTGTTGAGAGATGAGCAATTAATAGTTAACGTTGTTGAAAATTAATTTTTTGCTCTCTCTGCTCCACAATGTACCTTACTAAGAGCTGAATTAGATTGAAAATCCTCTGCAAAACTGTAAAAATTAGGAAAGTCCTTTTGATCCTGCTGATAAGAGGCTGGTTAGAAAATAAGAGGGATTTTTTATCTGTGTTATCTGTGATATGTTGGCAGGTGCTGGTAAGATAATGGTGTTTCTTAGTTTAGCAGATAGAAAGTTAACAAAGGGAAGGAAAAGTCATAAAAGTTTATTATTTTTACAAGGTGACTCCTAAATACTTTAATAAATAAAAAAAGCACTCATAAAAAGTATTTACTATTAAAGTACAAAATTAAAGTTGTCCTTTTTCACTTGTCACCGATGGTCTCGGTCAGCTGGGTTCGTGTACCGCAGGGATGAGAGCAGCCATATGTCATGGGGGAAAAAATAATAATGTTCACTATTAGCATACCAAACACCAAGCGCATAAATAATGCAAAAGTAACAGTTTCTTTGTTCAAGGATACATCACTCAGAACCAGGGATCAGCAGTTTGGGTGCCAGCATGCTGAAAAGTCTTTGATAATGAAATGCTGAATGCAAATCCTGACCACATGTTGAGCCTGGGGGGGAGGCCTTGATCTCAAAACAAAGCGGACTGAGTCAATAGAGGAGGTGTCCCATGAATCAAACCTGGCCAGAACAGACACTGATGAGTCTAGGAGATTCGATTTTTCCTGTGCATTTTCCTAAAGGTGCAGCCGCTACACACTTAAGTGTATTAAAGAGACCTGCAAGCAGAAAATCAACGTGTTGAGACCAAGCTGTTAATGACAACTGTATGAGAGGGGGAGTTTTTATGTAATTTACTCGTTTGCATATGCATATTCATATGCTAAATACATTCTTTTTAAATGTCTAAAGGATGACTATATTTTTGTTATATAAATCGTGTTGAGTTGTGTATCCTCTCCAGCTCTGTCCTCTTATTTAAATATGGTCATTTTTGCCACCACTTATGTTTCTTTACGACCACTGATGATCAACCTATGGTTTCTTTCAATGGTACTTACATGCTAAAAGAGGCTAAGGATGCATGATCCATGGCTTCATTTGAGTTATTCTTTCTTAAAGAGTAAGATTTCACTTTGAACATTGAAAGTCAAAATGCTTCTAGGATGCAAACTATGTGTGTTTGGCATAAAGCTCTAATGCTGACATTGCTGGATTTGCTGGAGTGTAAACTTTCCCCAAATCCAACAAAGAGCGGGACGGAGCTAGCTGACGTTAGCCTAAACTCTGACACCCAGGACTCTCTTCAACATGGTGAGCGAGCAGACAGCGGATGTGCTGCAGTGGAAGTCATGCACAGGGATTTTTTTTTGATGTAAATCCCACAAGCTATTGTAGTTGGTTAATGATGTGCAAATGCTTGACCCTGGGAAAAAAAATGCAAGGTTATCACTGAAGGTAGGAAGCTGGTTTGCTGGTCAAACATGCTAATGATTGCAGCTTACGTAGAGCCGACAAAATGTTCCTCACATTTTTTGGTTAATGTGTTTCCTGGTTTTTGGATAAAGCCTCATGTCGACCTCTTATATACATGGAGAAATCCAAAGCTTGGCAGGTTTCTCTATGACTGCTGTTCAGGAGACAGGCTTAGCTAACGCTCAAATAAGAGATTAATTGGTGCATTTCACCACCATGTTTATTTTCATTAGCCCCAGGAATGGCAGCATCATTATGATGATGAAAGATATCAATAGAAATGAATCACTAACACCACCAAGGACCTCCTCGCTTTATACCGCAACCATCATTACTTTAGCTGACATTTCCTCTGTGGTCCACACCTGTTCGGCTGAGTCTGCTCTGCGTTTAGGGCTTCAGCTCGTGATAAATGAGCCTGTCCCGCCCTGTTTACCCTCAGGAGCAGCTACAGTAACACCGCTAATTTCAAACCCGGGCCTCTCTAATCTTTAAATACATTTTCAGTCTGCTGTTTGCTTTTTCAATTTCTTCCAGGCAGTTACTACGTACCGGCAAGGCAAGACAGAGAGGAGCATTGCACCTATTGTTTATCCGAAAGCTCCGTTGTAAAGTCCTTAATGAAATGAGAAAGAGGGAGAAGAGGAAGTCTTAATCAAAGTGAAATTTTGAGATGAGGCAGAGTCTCAGTGCGACAGACTCGGTGCCAGGATGGCGAAACCGTTAAAAAGAAGGAACAGACAGTAACAAGGGCAGAGACAAGGAGAAACACTTGAGAGAAAAAAAAAGAAAAAGAGAAGAGAAGAGGCAGAGAAAATAAATGAAGAAGGAGCATTTCAGATAGAAAACTGCCAGCAGAGTGTGAAAAATAAAAGTAGGTAAACAGAAATGCGTGGGAGTACCATAGACAAAAATGATTGTACAGGATGAATGAGGGAAAAAATAAGTGATGAGGTGAGGATGCTGCTCGACAGACCTGTCAGGCTTGATGTATGGGCTTCTTATCTTAGCGGGACCAAAGGCATTATCAAAAACACTGAGACAACATGTCATTATGTCTCACTGTGAGCACACGAGGAACATAACTGGCGGGTGTCGGTGTCTCCGAGTCATGCCTGGAAACACTCTCCCTCCTGTGGCGTGCGTTACATGGAGCGGGTGGGAGGGGGGTCTGAGAAACCATGACGACTGTGAATGTGATGTCTTAAAGTTAGATTTAGTGGAAAAAAAAAAAAAAAAAGGCAAACCACACAGCAGGGCCCTGGTGCAATCACAGCACAACAAAGCCGAGCATTGTCTACCAGTTTATGTAATGTTACATCAATGAACCTCAAAGTAAAGCTCTAATAATAACGACTTTGAGCTGGGAGTTTTTTTGCGCGGTGCAGGGTTTTGAAGCGCGGCGATACATGAATAGATGAGCTGATGCTGTGAAGGCTAAAAACAGAATATTGCGTTATCGGGTGACTTTGCAAAGTCAGTGCAGTTTCATCTTATTGTCGCACTGATTGAATGAAGGCCAGGAGCGATGACAGAGCAGCAGGGAGTGAGAGGAGGTTTATCCACTGGCCTCCAGGAGGGACAAAGGAGGAATATAAGGCTAAACATCTCTACACTCAGCTCTTTTCTGCCCTTATACAATCATCCTTTCTTTCTGTTCAATACCACTATATACCATGCTTTAATGCTTCCAACACTGGAATAAGGAGAAGGGAGATCCTGTAAGTCTGTCAGGTTGAGTTTGAGTTTTCAATTAGGCTCCTGATGAAAGTCGAGCTGCTGATTTTCCTGAATGTTTGAGAGTAAATCACATGAGGCTCCTCAGTAAATAGTTTTTTATAATGAAACAAAGATTGTGTGCTTTTGAGCTGCTTTTTGCTTGATAGACTCAACAAACAGTTTATCAACTGCAAGTCCTTAAATTCATACTCCTAAAAGTTTTGTACTTAAGGTGCCTGGCACTGTCTAATATACTGATTATTGTTCTGGAAAAACTTGGAACTTGAATTTTTGCAGAAAACATGCCTCAATGCATCTTAATGAAAGTTAAAGCTTCTCATTTACCGCAGCAGTCTTTGCATTTAACTCTCGACAAGGAATAAGTTTATCTCCCAAACTATTTCCAAACTATTCCTTTAAAGTCCAAGCATGTTTTAAATTTGCTGGTGTGATCGGAATTTTGTTTAGCATTGTATTTCTACACAAAAGGTGAAAAAACATTGCATAACGGACTGGAAGCAGATCTATTCTTTCTTCCTCATTGAAAAATACCAGACATATAAGAATAGAAGACCTCGTGCTCCGACCACCACTAGTGATTGTTTTGAGTTGACCGGTGGACATGTGCACATCAATGTGATCAGCTAGAGGAAACATTAAAATTTAGCCACAGGTGCCATGTTTGAAACTCAGACTTGTGCACCAAAATTGGTAACTAGCAAATATATCAGAATGTTAAGTGTTAGTTAGCATGTTTTATTAATTTATGATATTTTTTGGCTTCTTTGCTTGTAACTGGCAGTGATCTGACAATTTAGGGGTCATAAATAAGTTCTCCCTCTCTGATTTAAGTCTGTTGTGTCCTAGTTTCAAGTCTCAGGTCAACAGCTCAGGTAAATCACTGTTGTCAGATGCTTCACATATGATGTGCAACATGAGCCGACATCACATGTCTCCTCCTTTATCTGGGCCAGTTTGCACATTTCAATGGCTTCCATAATCCACCAGTGTTACTTTATGACAAGACAGCTCTGATATCCTCCCAATCCACAATGTGTGTTTTCTTTTTTTGGAGTGTTTGCTTTTCACACCCTTTCATGTTTGTCTTTTCCCGTTTCCAAAAGCTTAGCCTGTCTCAAAAACATGTGTTTCGTTCCAAAAGAGGTATTGGGTCTTAGCAGTGATGTCGGTTTGCTTCTCACTGTCAGTTTTGTCCTTAGATTGTACTGCACTTCAACACCTGTGATGCATCTAAGAAACACTGCAGAGCTACAGCCAAAACTGTCAGGGTAAACAAACAAATACGCTAGGCTGTCAGCTTCGTACATCTGAGACAAGTTGAACATTTTCCAGCTCAGATCATATCAGAAATTGCTGCAAAAATACACACTGCAGTTACATCTACAGTGTTAGCCATGTTTATAAAATTACACTACAGCTGCCATTTGGCATTTTATTTTTAATTTGACAGTCAAACAGGAACCACTGGACACCTTTAGACCAGCTATTTGAGGAGAGAGCGTATATATATTTGCTCTGAGACTATATTATAACATACAATGCAGTTATACATTGAGTCAATTTAACTAAAGGAACGATCTTTGCACCTTCACATGCAGTTTGCACATTGTTTTTAACTGTCCCTCAATGGAAACCATTCATTCTAACACAGGCTTCCTGTTTGCATATGTTAGCGGTGATGACGATAATGGGCTCCTTTATGTTCCCTGTTCCTTTTACATCAAAATAAAGCATGCTCAACTGTGCTGCACAATACACTCACACACACACACACTTGGACACACACATCTCCTTTGCTTGAATCATGACATTCAGCTTCTGACGCTCGCCCACATTTCAGTCATCCTTGGGAGGAGACAGAACTGGCAGCCTCACATCGGCCATCCAGGGACAATGCGGCAGGCAGGCAGGCAAGCAGGCAGGCAGGCAGGCAGCTCTACTACAGTAGTGGCATGGCAGGTTCAGCTGAAGGAGAGGCGCTGACACCCATACTAATGAGACTCTACGCAGCGCAGTGACCAAGCGTATGAAGGAGGATCAGACGGAAACAATCACACAGCTACCAGAGAGCATATTGCCTCGTGGAAACCTCTCTTCTCTCTGCCATTCAGAAAAAAAAAGAAAAGTTATTTGCTCTCTTCTTTTTCCATTTCAATCCTCTTAACTTTAAAAACATTTCAACATATCTGCTGCACTGAGCATTCACAGCAATGCAGCCGCGAAAAAAAAAAGACCACACATCAATCTTGTTACTGCAGGAACAACAACATCTGTTGGTCAGTTAGTTCGAGAAAATCCTGCAGGCCGAGCGCTGACTGTTCGCTAGAGTATCTGAAAACAAATGATTAAAATCAAATAATCCACAGCTTTTTTCTTGACAGCTCACAGACTTGCCTTGTTAGAGACAAAGAGATGTATCTTTATTTAGTGAAATTAGACTCCAGAGGCACCAGAGAATCCCAAGCATCAAGTCAGAAAGACATAATAATGTTTCATTTAGTTTTATCAATATTCCAGGAACTACAAGCCTATAATACGTCAAATACAGCAGTTTGTCAAACCACTGCAGTGTGTGCACATTTCAATATTTTATCTGGTGTGTTGGCAAGAAGGCGAAAAACAGTTTGAGAGAGAGAGAGAGAGGCATCTGCACACTGAGGCGATGTTTCAAAGAGACTCTATTAGTGAAGCTACAACATATCGATCCCATCGTAATCAATAACTGGGTGTCCAAAAGCTTTTGGGTTACAGGTTTTTCTGAGTTAATATCTTGTATTCAATTAACTGTTAGGGTTCATTTTTGTTTCAAATTCAGCTGCTGTTGTAAGTATTGTTAATATTTTTGATGAGTCATCCAAATTAAAGAACAAACTACGTTGTTGGTTCAGTGCAGTTTTTAGGTGTTTTATGATCTGATGGCGTCCATCAGCAGGACAGCATCGTTTTCTGCACCTTCATCAAATGCTACAAGTTACTTAAGTGTTATAATGTGACATCTTGATGGTTAAGGTTGGTTCAGGGAAAAGATTAGAGAGGATTGTTATGATTAAAACAATAATTATGGTCTAAGTGTAAGACAGCTCCTTTATCAAATCTATGGGATGATCATAAATCATAAACAGCTTTAAAAAACAACAATATTGACATTCGGTCCAACCCTAACAGTGATCTCCTGTGTTGGAGTCCGTCCACTTAGACCTCCATGGAGTTTGTTTCTCCAGAACAACATTATCTGACTTTCTCCTGCCAAAAAAGAGCTTTCTTATTTCCAGGCGCTTGCTTAAATGACTGACTGTTATTTCTCTTGGGAGGACAATCTCTAATTGATGGTGCTGCAAATCAGGTAAATATGGATCTCCTGTGTCATAGCTGAGATGTGATGTCAAAACACTGAAGCTGTATTAAACAATACTCTTCGAAGCATCAATTTGAAACGCCTGTGGAGACAAATGCAGCATTTTTAAAATTCTATCTTGATAAAATATCACATGTGCTTTTCTTTTGACCCAAATATTTGGTGTAAAATGGTTGTAACCCATAAAAACGGGGCTGAACCTCGAGGATTTCTCTGCTTGCATGACCAAAAATAAATCTAATAACAACAGAACAATGGTGTTATTTCCTGTATGTTTAATCTTCTGTGTGATACACAAATTAAAATGGAGGAGAGGAGGATTAGAAGGAGAGATAAAGCGATAGAGGAAGCAAAAGTGCAAACAGTGACCTTTAGGAGTCCTTGCAATTCTCAGGATGAAATTCATTACAACCCCCAACAGATTAATAAAGAGTGAGATTGCCTCGTGATGACAGACGCTCTCCATGCAGGTGGCAAATCAGAGGCTAACGTTACATCTGTCATGAGTCAGCTCCTGATGCTCAGCTGCGTTTGTTACTGTAAATGTATATCATTTCCAGAGGAGGGCGGCTGCTTTATCAAAGACCTGCAGTCATGCTTCCAGACAGGATTCCTTCGGGACAGGCTGGAATCTCTTAGTCATGCAGGATTTTGCCCTCCAGCCTCCTGCGAGGCTCAGCAGCATCTTGCTGCCCCATTACCTGCCAGTCTTCAGGAACAGCTGCCTCCCTCCTGCTGTGAATTATGCAACAGTGGTGTTTACAATGAAGGCACATTGCCTGTAGAAACACAAACAAGGACGTATAACCTCGGCAGAGTGAGGATGGAGGCTGGGCGAGAGTCTGTTCCTGCTGTCTTACAGTAAACACGAGAGGAAGTTACAACGGAAAAGCTCAGGGTGACCTGCTATCGACTGACGCTCCACGCGGGAGGATGACAATGAGACCAGAGGTCAAGTCTTGTTGAAGAAATCTGAGCCATATAGACAGTCTGCTGTGACAGCTGTGAGGTTCAGGTGCACACAAACAAGGAAGCAGAGGAAATGCAGGAGTCAGTTCTCTGCCTGCGTTGCTAATCTCTGCCGCAGTGACAGAGCAACACAAGTTTCTCTGTTACATCACACATCTTTTCTCTAAAGCCGGTGAAAACACAGCACTGATGTCCATTAGCCTTCGTTAATGAACAGGGAGCAAACCACTGTGCAGTGGTTGGTTTCTGATAATAATCTGTTTGTCCCTCTAAATATGAGTTTTGTTACACTCCATGCAACATATGACAAGCTAGTCATTACACAACGAATGAATAGAGCTAATATAACAACACCCCACTTATCAATGTAAGCAGTTATACAAGCAACTTTGAGGATTATCTCAACACAAGCCCAACTTTCTGCATGGAGTGTGGATGCACTTGAATGCACCAATGAATAATATATAGATAGCATGCTGAAGCATCAAAACAGAGGCAGCAAGCTTATGTGCTAATGCCATTAAGTGTAAGACTGCGAACGCATCGTTGTGCAAATCTCCTGCATATTTATCTGTTCATCCATCTATGTACACACAAACTTTATTGGAGCCTCACTAATATTAAAATCTGTTTTTGGAGTCATCAGGCCAAGCAGACTGTTTAGCAAATCAAACATCCTTTAGCTGACAGACAGACTGTACAATTGAGAAAATACAGTCGTCTCTGTGTGTAAACTGCATAGTAATGCTAAAGGCAAAGGTTTGTATAGAAGTTAATGCAGCGACAGCATCCAGGCTGAGAGCGCTGAGGACCAAAAACCCTAATAAGGCACAAATATAGCAGCGCACCTTGTGTCATGTGGTAAACTGTTCTGTTTAGCTTCAAGGTTATAGTGAGGCTGAGTGATCATGAGAGTGTTTGTGTTTAGCAGTCCTGAGGGACGTGTTGCATCTATCTGTGAAAAGGGGAGACAGGCTTCAAATTGCCTCACTGCTGAGGATGACACAGTGCACCATCACTCCTTCCAGCTACAGTCAAAGTTTCTGTGTGTGCGTGAATGCGTGTGTGTGTGTGGGAAGAGGGGATGCGGGTGTGTAATGTCATAAGGTTGAATGTTGTTCTTGACTCTTTGTGGCCCTGACAGTGAAAGGGCTGTGTGGGTGCGTTCGAGAGTCTCTCCTGACCAAACGTGGTTGCGAGTTAGTAGAGTAGTAAACAAGACACGGGGGCAGCGAAACAGGCAGAAACCAACCAAGAAAATGCAATAAAACTAGATAGCATCAAACCATCAAACCTGAAACATGGCTTAAAGGTACAACATGCTAAAACACTATGAGGGTTATGTAATTCACTGTAAATTAAAGGTAAATATGTGCTTTAAAACTTCAATCACAGTTTCATCAACATAATGCAGAATCAAACATTTTCTCATCATGATAAGATGTCTGTTAAAAGGGCTATGATAAACATTTTTGTACTTGTAATGGATAAAATGACCACACGAATGTTAAATGGGATGAAGTGGCCATTAAATGATCACTGTTATACCTGACTCAGCGGTTCCCTTCAGCTTTATGAAGCTTTATAGCACCTCTTAGCTTATTGTTTTGGTTTCCCAGCCCATAACTTCACTCTTGTGGTCCACTTTAACAAAAGTCCTTCCAGGCAAGTCCCACCTCTCAGCAGCCAATGTCAACGGCAATGTCACTGACATATTTCAGGCTTTACAGAGTAGCAGTTAAATTTTATAAAAAACACTTAAAAAGTTTATTGACTTTTCCCAAAATTAGGTTTTCCCTGCAGATCACACCTCTACTGCTCATGAGCAAAACTTTGTGATATTTTTTTTTACAACTCAACAATTGGCTAGATACTAGCTGTTATGAAGTAGATGATTGTTTTTATGGGGAGGCAAGGCAGGTTATGTGTCATACATCCACCACTTCTGTAAACACAAAATTTTCTATCCAAAATGCTTTGAGTGGTTTGTCTCCTGTCATATTACGTCAGCTGTTTTCTATGAAAAATCTCTAAAAATCCCCTCGTATGCTGCCTGTAATTATACCAGCAGACAGACACAGGTAGAAACTATAGTAGCGAATGAACATAGTTGAGCATTTACTATGCAAATAGCCAGATGTTTCCACCAGGAGGTGGTGGAGACCAAAAGGCTAAGGCTAAAAGGGAGTAAATGCTAATGCTAATGCTAATTGTCTGTACCAGTGTTGACGAAGACTATGACAAAAAATATTCGTCAATGAACCTTTTTCACGGACGAAAACTAAATAAAAACTAAATAAAAAGTCAGATATGATGACGAAGACTGTGATGAAATATAACTGACACTTAAGTCAACGAATAAAAACGAGACGAAAATGTTATGGAGGGACAAATGGAGAAAAGATCCAATCGAAACTACCCTTTTTGTGGGACAAGTTAGGAAGAAATCCAATCAGAGCAAATCTTTTGAGGGTAGGTTGATCTAAAGAGCAGCAGAGCCATTTTCAAAAGCCGTTGCAAGTGCAGGCGCAACAGCTAAACGCAGCGGCAGTTACACACTCACAGGAGGAGGACAAAGACGAGTTTGCAGAACTTCACACAGTTTCAAAGACGTTTTCACGAAAGTTAGGTTGTTTACCTGTATTTTATTTATTTGTGTTTAGTTGCACAGTCTTAGTTACACAGCTTTGGTTGATTTCAGTTGACTTCGCTCGTTAGCAACACGCTAACGTTTTGCAGTGCACCCGATCCGAGGGTAACGGCATGTCTCATGAATAACAGAAATGTCAGAGTTTGGTCTCAGACAAAAACGAAGAATTGACATCTGGTCAAACTTCACATATGACAACAAGGACAACAAGACCGTCTGTAAACCGTGTGGAACAAAAATCGCTGGGAAAAAACACCACCAACTTGAAGCGACATTTACAGATGACTAATCCAGACTAAAATCTGCTAATATTTTGTCTAAAATATAGAATAAAACTAGACTAAGACTAAAAGATTTCAGATGACTAAAATATGACTAAAACTAAATGGTGTGTTATTCAAAAGACTAAGACTAAGACTAAATTAGAATTTTCTGTCAAAATTAACACTGGTCTGTACTAATGTGTTAATGAGCAGTTGCTAACATGTTCATCATATCAGTTTTATAAGGCCATGATACGTCAGTACTGTGGTCACAGCTTGTTCCTAAGAGGACGAAGATCAGTTGTAAAGTTATGGTAAAGTTAGATGGGTAATATTTCACAATATGGTACAAAAAATCTGAAACGAAACGAGGAGCAAATCAGAAACAATGTGAGAGAGCTCTGATCTCTCTGATATTTGTTGCCTTAATGGAACCACGATGGTCTCTAGTGTCAACGTCCCACACATGGCACCCCCACCACCTCCACCATGGAACAATGATGCGTGTGGTGCAAAAACATGCAGTTTCCTTCATTTATAAAACACTGTCACAACACATAATCCTGGCTGCAATAATGTTACACCGAAAACATTTTAGTCATAAATTATTAGCGGCCTGACGTAATTTTTTTAGGAGACAGGGTCGTTACGAGCTTCATGTATTGTTGATGGTTTAGCACTTAGCGCGCCATACAAGTGAAAGTTATGATATCTCTGCAGTTTCCTGAGTTCCTGTTATCTCAAGCTACGGCAGCGGCACCACATCATTATGCAAGATCTTGACACCGTGCACAGGCAGGATTAAGTCAAAGCAAAGCCATGGTGTGATTTCCCAGTCTCCAAACCCAAGCTTACTTTAATCTGCAGCTCACAAAGGGCCGCAGTATTCCTTCCTGAAATCCTCAGCTTCAAATGAATGTGTCTGTGTGTGCGTCGCACCGTAAGTGTGAGTGCATGTGTCAGCGGAAGTGCACGTCAACCTGCTGCAGCTTGAATCATTACTTTACAGGTTAACCTAAAGAGTGAATGCTTAGCGAAGTGACGCAAAGTTTTCTCTCAGGGTTGAGTTCATTGCAGCCTGCAAACTGATGAGTAACTTCAGCACTTTTTTTTTATTGTGTTTTTCATAAATAGTTCATTGGAGTCGGACACTGACTGCCAGGTTACAGCTGTTGCTGTAGAGACACATTTACATATTAAAGGTCTGTGTCCTCCTTGAGAAATAGGTTCTTTAAAAGTAAAGGCCTTATAATGAGAGGGGAGGGGGACATTTTTTTTGAGCACATGAGGATCCACTGTAGATGTTTTTGTAGATTTCCTCCACACTCTCTCCTGGTTAATGTGGGCTGAAGCGGCTAATCAAAAAGGCGTGAGGAACTCTCACAGTCCAGCTGTTATCTTTTGGATACCATATGTCCAATTCAGGCAAAAACTGTTACCTCAAGTTTAAAATTCACCATCACTATATAGAGACTCTCATTTTTATATTTCAAAGGCACCGTGTGGAACATTTTAGCGCCAATTGCAGTAAAATTTCTTGGACAAAGTCATAAGAGTTAAAGTCACCTTATCTCAATCTTTACTGATGAGTCACAAAATAAAGTGCAGTGTTTTTAACGTACACGTCCCATATGGTCGAGCAGTTGTGATTCCTGGATTTCACCCAGGCTGCCTGTTAGAGGAACACTTTCATATCTTACAGTAAATATTTTTTTACGCTGCCTGACAGTCTTGTGCTTCCACTGCATTATTTAAGCTGGACGTTAACTGTAATTATGCAAACAGTACACAGCACTAATTAGACCTCTATGTAGGACTTTTACCGTAACTGATGCCAAAATATTTCATGTTGCACCTTTGAAAAGTTAAATTTGGGCTGTAATTATGATAGTAGTTTTCTTTTTTTCTCCAAAAGGTATATATGTTTTTTTTTAAACAGGTTAGCATCTCTCTTTTTTCAATGTTACAGCTTACATATACTACGTTCAGTAGTACCAATGAAGGAGCAATTTGTCTAAAGGATGCTAAAAGTGATGGTGTGGAGGATGATCATGTAGCATGTTTGGCTCTTATGCAGGACACCAAACTTTGTGCCTCTGAACTTTAACCATGAGCTTTCCCTAAACTCAACCAAGTGTTTTAACTACCCAACCTCATCCAGTCCTCAAATCTTCTTCTGTCATCATAATGCCAAGCAAAGATGTTGCAAATCGAAATGGCGAAGTTTTAAATAAAACCTCATTTTTTAAGGGTTTCTGGTTAGCATGTTCTCTGAAACAGCCATACACAAGGTGATCTGTCCACACGGTAGTTTTTATTGTTAACGACTGAGTCTGTAATTCCCAGCTCTGGAATCAGATCGACCGCCTAAGCACAAGGGGAGCACAGGACAGTGAGTCATTCATGTAACCCTGTGCACTTTTATCTAATTAATAATGTTTCCTCTCAGTGGAGAAGAAATACAGCATCCTACTGTGTTCAGCTGGTGTGTTGAAATCCACTCGTGCTGCGTGTGGCATGAAATTAAAACGTGGTCTTTGACTGACTCGAGTAAAACAACACAGTTTGTTTGGATGCACTGTAAACAGATCCATGAGCTGCTCTCATGTGGTTTTCTCGGTAGACGCTCACTCGAAGAAAGGTTGCTGTAACATTAAACTACTCTTGCTGTTACCACGGCAACCAACGGTGTCGTCTAATCAATGAGGAATCAAATCCTGGAATTACTCAGAAACTTTGAACAAGTTGGCATCGAAAGTTTAAAGAAAAAAAGAAAAAAAAAAAACCTTCGCAGAAGAAAAGTCCAACATTGATTTTCTTGCCTGGCAATGAGGTTAATTAAAACTAAACTTCTTATCTTCACAGAGGAAAGACTAGAAAAACTCTGTCTTTCTAACAAACATTAAACGGTGTCAAACAAAAGAGATGGTGCATTTTCTCTTTAGTAGTAGTTTTGTACCTTTCAGATCAAGTATATTTTGGTTTAGAAATATTGTATTTTAGCAAACGGGCTTAGTTATTGTAAAAAAAATTGCAACCCTGAACACATTTCCACATCATTCTCGGTCAAATGTGTTACTTATCTCCGTTGACACGGGAGGCCCTTTTTCTTGTAACTGTGCAGGAAATAATGTGAATCCTTGTATGTCGAAAGGTGAAAATAATCTTCTGGTGTTGTGAGTGAGATGTGGAGACGGCAGAGAAGAGGACGTGATAACACGAGATGCCGTGTGTCCATATGGTGCTCAGGGGCCGTGGCGGTGACACAGGCACGCCCGGGGTCAGATCTCAGTTCCAGTGAATGTAATCGATGGCAGAAGCCAGAAGGCAGACATCCCATTGAGTTAATCTTCAGAGGGCTCAGATCTGCTCTCTGACTCCTTATCAAGGCCGCTGTCTCTGCATGCTGATGCCCTCGTAGTGAAGCAACACCAGCTAAGATCGCCAATCACTCGTCAGCAAGTGAAATACATAAAATTAATGAAGAGGCAATCAATTAAAATTGGCATTTATGAGAGGGAAACTTGCTGCAGGTTGTTTGAGGCAGAAATTGATCTTTTTTGACTGAAAAAAAACACACTTTTCCCTCTATATTGTCTGAACGCTCGTGTTTATCCTACAAGCTTGACCGTCAGCACATTCAAGTTGATATGAGAACATTTCTCCGCCATCCTGCAGCTCTCTGGAATATGTATGTGAATTTATGCATTTGGTTTCCCGGCCAGAGGGGAAGCATCTTTCCAAAAGGCATAATCTGTTGCCAACACCGGTTTTTCTTATATTTACGCAGAAGTAATTAAAGCCAAGTTGTGATTCAGGGGCAGCGGATATTACAACGAAACCCTGTGAGCTCTGTCCCTGTCCAAAAAAGACTTTTCATACACACACACACACACACACACACACACACACACAAACACAATCAACCAATAACTGCCCCAGAAATTCAAGTGAAGGTTATAGAAATTCTTACAGACGCAAAA
>JAQMCX010000002.1:19902981-20010344 GCA_029814765.1 Acanthurus leucopareius | reverse complement strand
CACACACACACACACACACACAAACACAATCAACCAAGAACTGCCCCAGAAATTCAAGTGAAGGTTATAGAAATTCTTACAGACGCAAAACAAAATATCCCAGAGCTTTAAATACCCCTCTGCATTATTTCCACAGCATCCTTGGCGCCGTTCTGAATTGCTTCTCCTTTAACACAACAAATGCCTTTCAGTCATGTTGGGCAGCTTTTCGATCAAGGCTGCTTAATTTCTAGTCCATAACAATCACTCCTTAGCTGCTTTTGATTGTAAACTGCAAGAAAAGCAAATAAACCGAATCTTCATTAACTGTCCATTCAAAATTATATTTCATTTAAACCCGATTTTAATGCTTTAAAGCCAGAGAAAAAATACTACTCTTCTGACGTTGAATAAAAAAATATGGATTACCGCAAAAAAAAAAACACTGACATGAACAAACAGCTGTTGCAGGGATCTTCCACACACTGGACACATGAGACATGATTAATCATCGGGGGGGACACAGACTCATTAATTGCTGTGTGCTGATTAATTGTCCCTGGTGAGGAACATTCAGCTTAACATGCAAATTTGTGTCAGAGGATCTATTCAGCGATGCAGCCCAGGCAGGGACTTATTGTAAAATGACACATGCAGGGAGATAACAAGACGCTTGTCAGGGGCCTACTGTAAAACAGTTGTTTCTATTTTGAGCTCTTAGAGAAGAAGTGAGACGGGAAACGTTGGTTGTTACAACTTTGACGAACACTGAGAGACGGCTGAGGAACGAGGAAGGAGCAGAGTTCTTTGGTGTGACGTTAAAAAGACTGTTTATCTTTTGATTTGCTTCGTCCTTGTGTTTTTTTGGCTGTGTTTTAAAAAAAAAATCTGCTAAACAGGAGAGGAGAGGAGAGGAGAGAAGGGAGGAGAGGACAAAAAGGACAGGGGATGACAAGAGAGGAGACTAGAGGGTGGAAAGACAAGAGGAGAGAGGAGAGGGCGAAAGAAGAGGAGACAGCAAAAGAGGATAATGAAGAATGAGAGGAGAAGCAAAGAGGAGTGGATTCTGAAGGACGAGAAGAAGAGGAGGGATGACAAGAGAGGGGATGAAAGGATGAGAGGAGGGGAGAGGAGAGGAGGAGGAGGAGAAATGGTGATAAGTAATGAGAAGTGAGGAGAGGAGAGGAGCTGAGTGGAGAGGTGAGGAGAGGAGGAGAAGAGAAGAGAAGAAAGGAGAAGAAAAGATGAGAGGAAAGCAGAGGAGGAGTGAAGGGAGAGTTGGAGACAAAAGCTGAGAGGAAGTAGAGAGGAGGAGAAAAGATAGAGAGGAGAGGCAGGAGAGGAGAGGAGAGGTGTTTTTGAGCAGAGTGACCTGATGACAGGAAAGGTTACTGACTCTGCAGTCACAGAGCAGCATCAGAGGACACAGACTTTAATCACCTCCGAACACTTCATCAGCTCCAGCATGTTGAGGACCGAGAGCATCATCACCAAAGTCATAAAACATCTCTGTGCTGAAGTAACGCAGAGGGAGATGAAACCAACCACTCCGCTTTCTACTCGAGTCCTCTCTATCCAGAAGGTTGAGAAGGCGACAGACAACAGCCGATCAGATGGAGCTCTGAGGCACTTCATGGTAAGGAGGAAGTGTACACAGAGCGCCATTCTTCCGCCTGAACTGAAGCCGCAATGACGCCACATTGATAATGGCAAATATAGAGCGACAACAGCTTGAAGTTATCTACTGTATTTAAATTATTGCATCAAAGTCAAAGCAGGAAGTAAACACACTGTCTTTTTTTTTTTTCCTTTGAAACTGCAAATCAAGAGTTTCACACTGCAGCAGATAACGTGGAAAAAAACCATCCGATCCGTCTTGACTCGTTCGTAGCAGCACATCATTCAATATAACGCGGCTTGACGAGTGACACGAAGGGCTGGTGAATCAACTATACTGTAATTACCTTGTTGTGTTTGTCGACTGACCTTCCACCCACTGCATATGGCTGATAATGAGACTGGCAGAGGAGAGCCGGCAAGTTGTTAAAAGAGATGGAGAGAACAGCAGACTCAAGAGAGGAAGAGAAGGAAGAGAGAACGGGGCTATGGAGACTGTTTTCCATGTTCATTGAAATGCCAATTAGGCCAATACCTTGTGACATTTCTGCTCTTTCTCCGCTCATGATACGGCTAATGCGCCCCAGCATGGGCAGTCGTACTTCAAGAAGCCTTAAATTACGGAGACTCTAATACAATGGGTCAGAAACACAAGATTTTAACACAACCTCTGCTGCCATTTCTGAAGCAGGAGATGAGGAACTTACGCTTATGCAAGATATTAACAGTACAAGTAAAAGTGCTGCATCCACAGTCTTACTCAAGTAAAACCACATGCAAGTTTTATCAGTAATCAAAATATTCAACAGTCAGTTACATAATATGTGGAACAAGTGTTGTTGTACATATGCACATACTCATGTTTATGTAAATATCTGCAACTCAAGTATATTTTCAATCTAATAGTACCAATAGTACATAGTGATAGTATCTGTTCTGTAGACGAGCTGGCCCTTGTGATGCTCATATTGTTACTGACGCATTTATGTGAGAGTGAATTTTCAAACAAAATATTATTTTAACTCTATTATCTTTGGTAATTTAATCTATAATATGTCATTCTTCAGTCAATGTTTCTTTTATACAATCATATTAAAGAAAGTAACTAAGAATTTTCACTTATATGATTGTTAAGTGCAATTTGAGGTACTTGTACATATCCAGATTATCCCCATTATGAACTACTTTTGCTTTCTAATTCAATTTAGAAGGGAAGTAGGCATATTTACAATTAGCTCATCCTTTACCAGCTGCAACAGTAGTGATCTTTATACATTAATGTATCAATAATCTGAAAATACCAAATATTACTCTAAAATGGGGCTACTCATTCATTCATTCATTCATTCATTCATTCATTCATTCATTCATTCATTTTGCTCTCTGTTGCTAAACAAAATCTAATGGGAATAAAATATATAGTATATGAATAATTTATTATTGTGTATACTAATTTAATTGCCTCATACATGAACATTTGTACCTGAGTCAGTCTTGAGTAAATGTACCTAGTTACAATCCTAAACCAGTTACAATAGAAACTAGTTTTCAGAGGACAAACCCACTGATTGCAACCTTTTCAGATCAGGACAAACGTTCATGCACAACATTAATCCAGATGTCAGCTTCATGTATTCAGCATCACTGTGCTGTAAAGGTTCAGTTCCCACAAGACTCCACAGGGTTCAGGTGTGAGACGCTTTTAAATCTCCGTGTCCTTTTGACGTCATACTGATGTGTGTGTGTGACACTGTACAGCTTCTTGTCTAATCACTCCCTGCAGTAGCCCTGACTAAGCCAGTTTTATTAAAAAAAAAAACACCCACCATCCTGGATCCCAGCCGGCTGGGTTTACTTCGAACTCCCTGGTACTGTATCATCACGGCTGCTGGCTCCCTGGCAGCAGATTTGACACTGACACCTTACAAGTCCACCACCACCACCACCACCAGCAGGGCTGTTTTGTACGGGATATCCAACGTTTTTCCACTGCTCTGTTTGCACTGCTCATTCCTCAGTTTGTATGTTTATAATCTGCTGCTGTTTAAACAATGCATACCCACATTTAAAAGCCTGCGCAGGTTCAGAAAACAGAAAAAATAAACTGGGTATTTACCATCAGCATATATTGTGATGTGTAAACCTTTCAGGCTGCCCGAGCACTGCCAACAGAGGCTCGTACACTGTTACACTGACATCCTCCAGTGTGCCATCCACAGATTTGTGGTCCCATTGAGCTGCGGTTGAATTATTAATAAGCTTTCCACTAACAAAATGGGCTTTTAATTGAAGAGACCCCTGTACGACAACAGCTGAAACACAGGCCTCCATACAGACCGACTATCGATCAACTCCCCCAGGATGCAGCCTCATCCTGAGTCAGAAGAGGAAAGGTGGTGGGTTTGAATCTACACAGAAACCCCCAGAAACACGTTTCATACACACCACCAACACTTCAGACCCACCAAAAAAAAAACAAAAAACAAAAAGTGGAATATTTCTTAATTATTCCAGCAGTAAGAGTGATGAAACTTCAAAGGGAAGAGCAGTATGCTGCTGTGGTTTTGCTATAGTCTGAGATTTTACACTCATCAAAAAGGCAGAGAAAAGCAACGCAACCGAGCACAAGTACATGGAAATTTAGTGCTGATGAATTCATAATCTGCACCGAGTTAAAAGCTAACAGAGATTCGCCTAATTGTTCTTAAAAGACATTTTCTCCCCATTCAAAACTCTGAATCCTCTTGCTGTCTCTCCCTACAGGAATCATGAAAGCGAGGCTTTGGCAACTTTGTCAAATATAGATTATACGCAGAATTTTTTTTTTTTCTTCCAAAAAGCTTGAGGGAGGGAAATAAAAGAGTAAATGTTTCAGATTTCAACATATTCCTCTTGTCATTCCCTCAGTAAACTGACTTCGGCTTTGGCAGGCAGGAGCAAAGCTCCAGTCCAGAGTCAAACTCATGATAATAATTTTTTTAGAAAAAAAAAACAGGCTGTTGACATGAGATTCACAAGTCACATATCGGCATCTTGCATCTCCAGCCGCGCTCGTCGGTCGACAGGTGAAGAGCGACCTGAATTTCTATAGAAAAAAAACAGGCGAATCATTTTTTTTTTTTTTAAAAACACACAAATCGTTTAATTCAACTCAAGAGAAGGACTGACGATGCAACAATGCAGCCTGATGAGCCTCAGCCGAGCCGTCAGCTTTCCGACTGAAACCCGCAACGCCCGATGGAAAACCCGTGAACGTGTCCTCGAGCTTACCTTTTTCATTTTATTGTGATCAGCTGCAGATGGGTGTCGGTCACGCGGGAATAGTTATCCAGCTCTTACATGTCGTCGGCCGTAATATCACTGTCACCCGGCTGTTTATCTCTCGGGAAGGTAAACAAGACGGTCCTATAACACTGATGGAAATATATATATAAGCTATAGATTTAATGTCTTTTTTTTTCTTCTTTTTTATCCCTCGGATGTATGGCAGAGTCACTGCGCGTCGCTCCTCCACACAGTTCAGCGGTCTTCTGGTAGCAGCTCACCGGTTTACAGAGGGCTTCATCACGGCAGGGAAAACGCAGTTTGGAGGCTGCCGGTGATGCTGCTGCAGCAGCGTTTGGTCCGTCGAGACGCGGGATGAGAGAGGTGGGGGTGGGGGCATCCGAGGGCCCACGACAAAACACTCAGCTCCGAAAAATGAACTCATCGGACCCGAAATCACGGTCTCATGAGCAAACGGTGGTTGATGAATCATTATGCGCACTGAGAGGCAACATGCGTGCGTGTGTGTTTTTTAAGAGTGATGCTCTTTGATGATTCAAGGGGGAGAGATGAGGGACTTTAAAGGGAAAATTCATTCAAAAATTCATGTTGCGCCGCCAGTTGGAGCCTGTGGCTTTGGATTTAGGACAATAAAGTAAAATAACTACCTCATAGTAAGATTAAATCCAATTAATCGAATAGTTGATGATGTTATGAGGCGACACTATGTGAAGTTGATCTATTTAAGGTCTATTTAATGCTGATTTTTGTTTCTTCGATTAATCATATAATCTTAAAAATGCCAATCACTATTTCCCAGAATTCAAAGGTTCATATTAAATATACTTGTTCGTCCAAACACCACTCAAATAGCCCAAAACATTCAGTTCACTATTATATAAGACAAATAATAAACAGTAAATCCTCCCATTAGAGAAGCTGGAACCATAACCATTAATTAAAATGACTCAAACGAGTAATCGATTATGTAGCCTAATTAGTGAATCGTTTGTTGATCAACTAATGGACTAATGGAGGATAGTTTCAGCTCAGGACTGTATGAGGGGACTCTGGACGTAAGTAGTTTTTGTTTAAAATGTGCCTTTTAAATAAGTTTACATCCCTTTAAAAAAACACAGAAGAGATGATTAAGATGATTTATGCTCTCTCCATTTTCCAGACAACATCACCATACTGTTATTGGCGCTTGTGGTTGCCAGTCTGTCTGTGGAGCAGCTACAAGGATTTTAGTACAAGGATGACATCATTGCTACAGTTTGTCTATGTGCTGTTTGTCTCAATAACATTACATTCAATATGTCAAATGGCTGTTTTAGGGTGGGTTTTCCCTTTAATCTATGAAGCTATAGCCACCCATTAAGGTTTGTCAAAGTAGATTATGGCCACACAGATGTTTGGAGGCACAAATGCAAAAAGTGTGGGTGCACACACACACTCACACTCACTCACACACAAACACACACAAAGAGAGGTCTGTGCCATCAGCAACTGCATGAATATGACTAATCTCCAGTTTGAAATCAAACTGACAATAAAAGACAATCTGTCCTCTCCAGAGTAATGCCCAGTAGCACAAGCATTAAGGATGGCTGATTGGATAAGACCATGACTAATAACTCTGCATCTGATCCAAGGGTGGATATCCAAAGGGTGCACAGAGGCAGCCAGTGGTTGTGTTGTTCATTGTCCTCTTCAACAGCTACGTTATCTAACAGCAACCTTCTCACACGCTGTCTCTCAAAAAGACAGACAATTAATTCAGCTCCTTAGTTCAGTGGACTGTAACTCTTGAGTGCACAGTAAGATTCAACTTGTCTTCATTTGGCTGTTTCATTAGCAGCCCCCTTTTGTGGTCCGGATGATTGAGTTGTGATTTAAAGAAATCCAGTCTGTGTTTTAACGCTCTGCAAAGCCTGACTGTACGGCGAGTCAGCGCACTCGTGCACCACCAGGTATCAGTGCAACAGCTGTCGGAGGTGCAGGGGTAAAAAAAATGAAAATGAATAATCATTTATGGTGAAAAAGTTCAACCCCTTTTCTCCACTAGAAAGACACTAAAAAGCAGAGATACTTGATGACAGGAGGCCAGCTAAAAAACTAACATTTACCATATTTATGAAGAAAAAAATGAATTCAAATTAAGAGATCAATAGCTCCTCTTTCTTTAAAGTTCTTTGGTTTTAAATTGAATTTAAATCAGTTTGGTGTAAAGATTGACATTATATCTGCATGCCAAATTAATCAGATAATATAAAGTATTAAAATCTGCATTTTAGTTGTGCTCGGTTACATTTGGAAGACTTTACACAACATTAAACGTAACTCAGACCTCTTCCATCATGCAGTCACTCAAATGTTGGAATGCTCCATAAACCAAAAACATTAAAACTTCTACCTGAGACAGATGGCAAGTATACTAATGCTCTTTTATACCATCAGAAATGTCCTCATTTCTGTGTAACTTTTGCTCCTCTTCAGCTGATAGTTGTCCTCCCCTGCAGTTCGCCGTCTGATCCTCCTGCACTTTTCTCAGCCTGAAATCACACAGAGATCAGCCTTCTCTCTGTTTCTAACAGCCTAATTTATCACATCAGCAGAGCTGGCACACCTGTCCCTCTGTACAGCCCTATAAACAAACAAAACTATTCCCAGTGTGAATCCATTTATTTTCACTTTGAGTTAGGAAACGGTCAGCAGGCCACCCAGCACCTTATCGCCAGGTAAGATCCTATTCGCTCCCCAAGAGAAACCTTCAAAAACAGTCAACTTTCATGTTTTCTTTTGCTTTTTTATTGTCATGTAGACATTTTTGACTACACTAAAGGTTTTATCTGTGCTGCTTTCATTTTAGTTTCCTTAACAATGATGTTAGTGTTATGATTTTATATATATATATATATATCTCCTTTTTTTAACTTACTTCTGAGTAAATCCTTTTACTTTTATCTGTGTTAATTAACGATTCCTGAACCTTTTATTTCTGTTTTTACTTTTTTCTAAATTCTTTGGTTAATGGTGTTGTTGTTTTTTAAAATGTGCTTCATTATTGGACTTGATTTGACTTAGAGGTTGTCTTGCTTTAACCATACATGGACAGCACTGTATTCAAACATGGGGGGCTTTAGCTCAGAGAGATGCTAAGTCCACCAGTGCTACCAGGCTTTTAGCTTAGCCATTCAAATAGCCATTGGGTTAGTTGGCTACATGTCAGTTCGGACAGTTTCAGACTAAATCAGGAATTGCAACAATCACTGCAGGTTTGTTTGTGAGACGTTGAGTCTCTCTTTTTCCACCCCCCACCATCCCCCCGATCACACACACCCGATCACACACACCCCTGCACACCTTGTCTTATTCACCCAAGAGTGTCAGACTGAGCACAACCCTTCAACCTGTCAGGCCTCTAAAGCTCTGGACGCCTGAACACTAGTGACTTTTGTACATGCACAACTCCACCTTTAGAAAAGTATTTAATGCAATGATGCACAATGTGACAGGCTCTTCATCACAGACAACTGTACAATATCAAAAATTTCATATTACCAGCATTATTTTTGAAATAGATGTTTAGTGTATGTGTCAGGGTTACATCAGACAGAGACACAAGAAAGTTTGATGCAGTGAAGTTGCTTTTAACATGAACAGGCTTAAATTAGACGGGCGGATAAGCAGGCAGAGATGTGAGGCAAACCAGCAGGAACAAACAACAGGATTCAACACACGAAGGAAGTCTGTACACAAAAAAAAAAAGCACAAGGACACACACTGGGACAGAAACACAAACTGAAGCAGATGATCTCACAAAGAACAAAGACAGAGGAGGCCTGATACACACAGTTCAAAGTTAATTATTGAAACAGATGCAGGTGTGGAGCGCTCAAAGGACTGCAGGGCCGATGATCAGTGGGAACAGGTGTGCAAATGGGCGGGGCAGACAGGTGAATGGAAGATGAAGGGACAAACGCGGCTGGGGAGGAATAATAAAAGCTTGAGACAGGTGCTGAGGCAGAGGACTGTGACAATTACAGCAGTGACATACCTAACAAGATCCTACATTTATTCTTGTATAATGTCTTACAGCCGCTGGAGTTCCTATACTGGACATTTTTGCACAAATATTTGGAAAATTCACATATAATAGAAGATATTAACCTTTAATCTGTTTTCAGCCACTACCTGTGCTGCTGTAACGTGAATAACTCTTTAGGGATGAACAAAATATTAACTTATTTTATCTCATCTCTCTTTACATAGCATATGAGAAAATAGTCCATAATGTGAAAATACAAGATTAACAGGTATCAAATAATTACGTCTTGAATAAATGCTTAAAGCTGGTCATGGTCTGCTCTAATTAATGCATTTAAAGCAGTAAGAATAAAGAATTTTGTTGCCATAAAACACACAGGAAAAATCTAAAACACTAATTAACACAAATGAAATACTAATTAAGATCCACAGTTTCTTTGCTGCATTAGAAAATATTAAATAGTAAAGGAATTAAATACTATTTAACAGCTGTGGTACATTAATTCCTTCTTCTACAATGCTTTCTCTGTAATGTTGGTAAGATAAACAGACTGTCTAATTAGTTTAGCTCCAACAGTCTGTGTAAGTCAGGATGAATCTAGGTAGGTAGAAGCAATACAAAGTGATTTCTGTGATTATTTACAGTCTACATCAATACAACCTTTTCTTTTTTCCCTTTTTTCCATTAAAATATCTTTTTCTTCCTCTGTGTTCTGTATTTTCAATGAAAGCTGCTCTGTCTCTGGTCTCTCTGTGTGTACTCAGGCCAGTGAGTAGTGTGTGACATATAGGGAGTGTTTTGGAGGAGGAAGAAAGCTGTTACACCATCAACTGCCAAGCTCTGTTGTGAGCTCGATCAGATCAGGCCGTTCTGTCACCGACAATCTGTTTTAAGTAACAATTCCCACATTCAGTGGCCGACTCGTTCCAGGACTAACAAACGGTTTCTGAGATTACTGAGAACTCCTGCCAGGTGTATTAACCTCGTTCATTCTTAATATTTTCTCAAAATATGTGCTCTGTTTTATGCATAAAAAAAAAGATATGATGAAGAACTGAGATCATAAAGATTAAACTAGTGTAACTAATCAATCTCCAGCAGCAATATTTGGGTTATTTCTGCACACCTCTCACACTATCTCACTGCCTTTTTCTTAAATAGTGACACAATTAAGCCTGTAAGGCTCATGCACATGGACACATTTTTGTATGTTTTTTGTGACACTCAGCATGACTGGCAAGGCTGCACAATGGTTGCTTGATTGAATGATACCGTCGATTAATTAATCAAGGAGAAGGATGTCATAAGTGGCAGGCAAACAGCGCTCACAAGTCGTGCTGACTGTCACAAAAATACTGAACAATTCATGCCCACGAACAGAAATCCTACTGATTAAAAATTTGTGACAGTTTAGCAACTTTCTATGTCACTGGGATAAAAAATCATGACCCCATTTTAAAGCTACATCCCAGACATTTAACTATCTACAGCATTCTGTCTGTACTATTTACCGTTAAACTCTCAAACCTGTCTTAAGCTTTGCTGTAATAGCATGTGTTTCCCTAAACACACAGAGACCAGAGAGCATGCCCACTGGCATGCATAAGTGGGTTCTTCCTGTGGTGAATTGGCATTAAAATGCAGGCTGCTCCTCGTGCTCGTGCCCCAAAGATATCACGCCAATTATTTGTCTCTGTGGGAGCAACCTATTTGAGGAAGATCTTCTTAAAATAAGAGTAGGGAGTCACAGCCGCCCTACATCCTTTCGGCCTCCTGACTGGACAGTTTCCACGGGCACGTGTCACCTCTCCCTGTGACCCTGCAGGGGCATCTGAACGCGGCTGCGGAGAGGTTGTGACGTTGCAGTTGCCACACAAGCGTAGGCTTTTGGTTCTGTTCACACCCCTGCGGAGAGAATTCAGTCCCACTGTGCATCTCTGCATCTTCATTTTGGTAAGTTAACAGATCTGCATAAGTTGCCCACGGCTCTTTCCAACATGAATCTAAATCTTTCTTCTGCAACACGCATGCACAAACGCAGGTTTTCTGTTCCGGATGTTACAAAGCACAAAAGGGAAGAAAACTATTGTGTCAGTTATAAATGATAAAAGATGCTATATGCTCTGGTTTATCCTCAGCCTTTTTTGTTTGCAATCTCTTTTCAATACCTTTGATTTTTAAAACATTCACTTGCTAATTAGGTGACTAATTGGATACTCCTCTCTCTGGCTTTGAGTGTGCCAGCTTTCATGCTGTAATCCAGATCATTTACTTTAATATGCGCAGACAATTTACAGCAGAAGAGAATAAATTGGATTTAGTCTCCCTTTTTATTACTGTAAAAAATAGTGTTTTCCACCATATAACACTGCACTGTCATCACATGGGAGCCAAATATGTGCCATTAGTGTAATTAAGGGCTGACCGTAAAAAAACGCTCCACAATTTGGCAAAAAACATCCGACACATGAATCCACACATGAGGAATAGTAGCATTGTGAGTATTAAAACAGGCTGCAAGGACAGCCTGCAATGCACAGAGGCAGTGGGATGTCAGGGGCAGCTGACAAGAGGATGTTAGGTGGGCGAGTGGCATTTCATCATATAATCCATGCACGGTAATCAATGACCACTCACCGGTGGCGGGAAGAGGGACAGGAGAGAGAGTGAGAGTGCCAGTGGGCATGTCAGATAAAAGCACTGGAGGAGAAAAACAGGGAACAGGAGGAGGTGCATTGAATTTGGCGGGGGGTACGATGGAGTAAAGAGGGGATGAGTAAAAGAGCACAAATTGTGGGAAAGATATGGAGATTAAAGTAAGCAGATGATTATGTAAGCAATAGCTTGACGGGGGGAGACACACATAAAAGGCCAGGGAGACTATGGTGATTGGAAAAGCTGCACCTCCTCTCGTCTGTATAATCCATCTCTCAGTGATTGCTCCTCAGATCAAAGAACCAGGCATTTTTACCCTAATTAAACATCTTTTGTTATGACAAAAAACCCCCACTTGTTCTTTGTCTTTTCTACTCCATGTGTTTTTAATTTATTTACCCGTCAGTGTTCTCCCAGGCAGGACCAAAAACCAACAGCGTTCGTGCAGTATGCAAAGGGTGTACTTACAGTAAATATTTTACCTGTTACTAGAGCGTGACGGTCTCTGTTTGACATGACAGTTGGGGCAAATCTGGTCAGCTATGCTTCTATTTTGAAAAGCACCAGCAGCCTTGTAAGCCTGGCACCATTCAAGCGGCACTGCAGATGGCTTTGTAAAACCAGCTCCTACATGTACTGCCTCGATTCATGCTTGGGAAAAAAAAAAAAATGTAAAAAAAAATGTAAAAAAAAATAAACAGGAAGTGCGGAGACAAACTGCTTTCAGAATAGCTGAGTTCAATTTCTTCCAGAGTGGAGGCAATCTATCGAATGCAGAGCGATTTTGAATTCATGACACTGAGCCAGACATGATTCATGAGTCATGCATGTAAACAAGCGTGTGTAAACCACGCTGTGTAGGACATCAGCTCTGACGGAGAATCGGAATTATAAGGGATTAACGATTCAGGGGAATAGAAGATTGATTACAGACAATAACAAGCCGTTCTGACCATCGACTAATTGTATTGTTGGTGCTCTGATGTGCACCAGATTAATGAACATGTGGTGGGTGAGTTCAGGCAGAATTCTCTGTCAACCAGACCATGAACACATGGTTATAGGGCTATACTGTTCCATTTTATCTATCTCTTCTGCTTTCCTGGCTCACACGGCAGTCTAATATAATAACACCACCATTCTGAGGGATTTAACCGTTCAATCCAGGGCTTCGATTCTACCCGTCTAATTCAAATAAACACTAACAGACAATTAAGATCCTCATTTATCCCATCAATCATGTGAATAACCGTCATAACAACCGCCTTGCAAAAAAACAGGGCAATCCATCATGAAGAGGAAAGTCATCAATCATATTCTTTGAATAAAAAAAACAAACAAAAAAAAACAAATAATGAAGCTGAAGTTCATTATTTTCAGGTCAAGAGGTGAATTCCCAAAGTCTACCCTTTTGCAATATAGATACTTAATCAGCAATTTTCAAATAACATCTGAAATTAAAGCCTCCAGGTACAAACATCCGACCCATATTTAGTTTGCAATTAAAATACTTCAGTTGATGTGTACCTGGATCTTTTTGTAAAAAGAAATCAATTTACCATTAACAGAAGAAGCCAATTTAACATCCATGTGAAGCAGCTCTTTAGTCAGTCCAATTACTGACCGAGTGCAGTAACATAACTCATATTACAGTCCTGCTCTGTTACTGAATCAGAGCACTGACGATTTTTCAGCCCCTGTTTGAAAATGCAGAGTTAGAGATGCTGACTTGTGCAGCAAAGCAATTTTCTTAACTAGGTTGATCCAATTACAGCTTAACAGGGTGAAATGCTCTCAATAAGGCTGGGATTTATGCTACTTCTTCAACACGTTTCTCTGTTTAATCATTAGGATGGGGACACTTCAATCAACAGGTGCAAAAATATAGATGATTTTGTGTGGGGAGTTTTTGGAGCAAGGGTAGAGATATAGTAGGATTTAAAAAAGAACTGCAACAAGCTCTGTCCAGAGGCCTGACTTAAAGAGACTCATAGAGTTCCTGCGCCATCTGTTGGACATACAGATAACTGCAGCAGTGAGTTACTAGGAAGGGTGCAGAGTTTCATGAAACCCATCCAACTACATGGTCTTTACTTACCCTCATTTATCAAAATCTAGTGAGTAAGTAGCAAATTAATACTTGATCAACACAAAAAAATAATAATAAATGTATGTTTTGGTTTTGGCTTGTTTTTGCTTCTACATTTTAATAATTTAACAATGCTGTAAAATATCCAAATGCTATATTTGCAGATAAACATTTTTATACCTTCAAATCACAAAATTATTTGGACAGATTATCCTTCTCAAGTTTATTTAACTCATACAAAAGATCCACTTGACAATATGTGCACGAAGTAACTAAAACACGACCACATTCACCTAAATGAATAGGTGTAGATGTCTCAAACAGGTGATTGAGTAAAAATTACTATATTTTCCTTCAAGATGTAGTGGAGTAGAAGTTTATAGTTACATAAAATGAAAATACACAAGTAAAGTTGAAATACCTCAAAAGTAGACTACACTTTTTTTTTAGCATAGGCCAACGATACTATGACAGTAGGGTTTGAAACAGATTTTTTATCCGAATTTTACGCAGAGTGATCAGCTCTACAATGAAGGAAAAACTCACTTACACCCAACATCAACATCACCCGAACAACATCGATCTGCACGTCGTTTCCATTCATAAAACTCTGGCCTACAATAAGGGTAATAAAAGTGGTAGATTGATGTTACAACAGCAGCCATGGCAGCGCTGCGGGTGGGCGGGGCTGACCCGGTTAGAGGGGCGGGGCATTTAAGAGGTCAAAGTTGAATCTATTTTGTCTTTTGTGCCAAGCGGAAGAGTGGAGTCCGATCGAACAGCGGTGTCTCTTCCCTCTTCCCCGGATCCTTTCAAAACTCCCTCCCGAACCTCTCCCCTTCCACCCTTGCCACCCTACCCACCCCCTGAACTCACTTCAAGGGACGGTTCGGGTAAGACCTCCAGAAATATGTCTTTGTTTTTCATGCATTCGCTTCCCTTTCAAAGTGAAGGACGGGGATAACTCGGCGTGCCTCGGTGCGCTCCGTAGGCCGCGGGATCAGGCTATTTCCTGGGTTACACGATGCTAACGCTCGCGACCGGATGAAATTTTTTCCCGAATTGCATTTAACTTTGCGATCGAGCTTGTCGCTAGCCGGTGTTTTTTTAAATTTATTTTATAGATCTGACGACTTAAGTGAGCAGAAGTGAAATTATTTTTATTTATCGGTGACTGTGGGAAGTTAACTTGGATCAACGTTAGATGTGTTGTGGTGCTCGCTTAGCCTTTAAATCTTGCTTGCGTGACTAGCTGTGATGCTCTCTTTCAAATAGATTTGCGATGTTAACGTTTACTTGTGACTCTTAAATTGTTCCTATTGATGCACACTGAACATATATTTGCTAATATATTATTAACGCGTCTTATCAGCGTGCATTTAGGCCTGCAAAATTTAGCGACAAGCTATGTCGCCATAGCTGCTGAATGCCAGGGAATAGTCCTTGCCTCAGGGAGACAGTGGGTCATTGTGCTAACGTGAATGAGTGGACTCGGGCCAGTCTAATGTGAATTACTGGACTGAAACGTCCCATTCTTTCGGAGGGCCCGGTTAACGTTATTAAAGTACAGTACAAGCTTAAGTGTGAAAGATGTTAGCTGCCAGCATCACCTCATTGAGCTGCACCGACAGCAGCTTTTTTTTTTTTAGTAAACAAGGCTTTTTACCAACACATCGTCATAGTTTCCAGTAACTGTATTTGCCCCTGATGATCACATTTTCCACTTCATTGCAGACAGTCATCCAGTGACCAAAGACTCACTACGTTGGCCAGTTTAGCGTGTGAATTCAGCTGCAGCAATGGAATCAAGTTTGGTTGAAGGAGGACTTAATGTCACCTTAACCATCAGGCTACTCATGCATGGGAAGGTGAGTGTGGCTGCATGCAATGTTTGCAAAGTTTCAAATCTGAGCACTGAAGTCCCTCCTCAGTTTAATTAGAAAAATCACCCCTGTAGTCAGAATTAAATGAAAACACGCCACTTCAGTGGTTTCACTGCCTGTGTGACTATGAAGAATTATTGCTTTAACATGCATTTTTGTTCTTTTTTGTAGGAGGTTGGAAGCATCATTGGCAAGGTGAGTTGTTTTTGCTGCCAGAATGATGCTATCTTCACCTTGCCCCCATGATGTGTTTTGTAAATATTGTGTATTTGTGATTTCTTTGCAGAAAGGAGAGTCAGTTAAAAAGATGAGAGAGGAGGTAAGGTGATTTTCCTAAAATATGTGGGTTGACAAGAGGATACATGCTCATGATTCCAGTGACATTGACTCATTGGTCTTATGATAAGGCGGTGACTGATGTGATATTTCCTGTTTTGTTAATCTGTCTATGCAGAGTGGTGCTCGCATCAACATTTCAGAGGGGAACTGTCCGGAAAGGATCATAACCCTCGCGGGACCCACCACCTCCATTTTTAAAGCCTTTTCCATGATCATTGAAAAACTGGAGGAGGTTAGATATGCTAGCTGCATCTTAAATTTGACATGTTATAGCAATAAAATGGCACATTTTGATGTAATTTTTTTTCTTTTTGTGTTCTGTTTCACTCCAGGACATTAGCACCTCAATGACTAACAGTACGGCCACCAGCAAACCGCCGGTCACCATGCGCCTTGTTGTGCCTGCTAGCCAGTGTGGCTCGCTAATTGGCAAAGGTGGCTGCAAGATAAAAGAAATCAGAGAGGTTTGTCACATCATAGTTTTTCTTTTTGTAAATTTTTTGAATTGGGATTTATCCCAACGGCTCTCTAACTCTTCTTTGTTGGTGTCTTTATAGTCAGCAGGAGCTCAGGTACAAGTAGCAGGGGACATGTTGCCCAACTCAACAGAGCGTGCCATCACCGTTGCAGGGACCCCACAGTCCATTATTGAGTGTGTCAAGCAGATCTGTGTTGTCATGCTTGAGGTACAGACACTGTTTATTGAAAATCTGCTTTTACTATTTTTGAAATTATTTTTGATAGTTTATTATTTTCTATTACTGGTAATGTTACTGTATTAAATAAACATGGATATCTCTGTTTCTAGTCTCCACCAAAGGGAGTGACCATCCCGTACAGACCCAAACCCTCAGGCTCCCCTGTCATCTTTGCAGGTGGTCAGGTAAACAACAAAAGCATATGTTTGTTTATTCCTTTTATATTTGTCACTGGTGCCATTTTGCTCAGCAGTGTCCACTGTTTCTCCACAGTGAACTGAAGCAATTCTGGCTAAAACAATTTAATTACACACAGGCTATCATTCTCATTGCGGGTGTGCATGCCCAGCTCTGTTCTTGTGGCACAGCAAGGACAGAGGACTGATGGATATTGGAGTACACTGCGTGTGACACTGCCACACCCTCCTAAGTGCTATTCTCTCCTTGCAGGCATATGCTGTCCAAGGGCAGCACGCCATTCCACAGCCTGATGTAAGTGAAGGGCCCTCTGTAAGTGATCCAATATATTTGTAACTTCGGTCCTGGGAAGCCATGCCACCTTCTAATTTCATCCCTCTGACTCCTTTTTTCCAACCACCACTGCCTGATGCACATCCATTCAATAATATCAAAGATTTTTACTTATTTAAGGTGTTAGCAGAAATATTAGTTTACCCTTAAGTCTAAATCATGAGTACCATGACCCATTTCACAATTTTTCTCTCATTGTCACTATTACCACCTACAAAAGGGAAATAATTACAAAATTACAACTTTGAAATGTGGTGTTGATTTTTCCTCACTCACGATTTCTGTTTGTGTTTGTTTTGCTCTCCACTTTCTTTCCTCCATTTTTTTTCTTCCCAACAGCTCACCAAACTTCACCAGATGGCCATGCAGCAGAGCCCCTTCTCCATTCCACACAGCAACCAGGGCTTCCAGGGTAGGTGGACAGATTGAAAGAGGGAATGGGATTGTTGTAGATTTGTAATAATCCACCTAGTCAACACACTCATGGGGTTTCTTTGCATTTCTTAAGCTGAGATGGATGCCTCTGCACAAACTGCCTCTCATGAGCTGACCATTCCAAACGATGTAAGTCACACTTATCTCATTTTTTCTTATGTACTGTGATACTGAGAAAGATAGTGATACTTTTTTTAACTAGCCTTTTTTTTTTGCTCCATGTGATTTTCCTGGTGCTGATGTGTTCTATTTCTATCTTTCCTCCTCAGCTTATTGGCTGCATCATTGGCCGTCAGGGGGCAAAGATCAATGAGATTCGGCAGATGTCAGGGGCTCAGATCAAGATTGCCAACCCTGTGGAGGGCTCGACTGACAGACAGGTCACCATCACTGGCTCCCATGCCAGTATTAACCTGGCTCAGTACCTGATCAATGCCCGGTAAGTGACTTTATGCTGTGCAACAGATTTATTACAGAGCAGCAAGTTGACAGGAACACAGCAGTGTTTTAAATTTGACTGTACGCTCCATTTCTCTAATGATAAAAATCTCTGGTGAGTAGTTTTTCAGTGTCAATGTGATGGCAGGAAGCATTTATAAGGGTTCAGCATTCACATATAAATAAACTGATAATAGATAAGCTATGAAAGCTAATAAATTAAATCAGTCAGTATTTAATAAAAAAGATTTTTGCATCGGAATATTATTAAAGCTTGAAGCTGTTATTATTGATTATTTGTTGTGAGGTAAAAGAAAGCAGCATCTGTCAGTCTGGTGCTGAAAATCATGCAGTGTAGAAACCGACCTGGCTGGTTATAATTACATCAACCTGCTTTCAACCATGAAATTTACCTGAATGAAACGTCAAGTCCCATTTGGATAAATAAATTGGCTTTTCATTAACATATTTTATGGCTTTTAGTTATTTAATTCAGTAATTTATTTGCTTTATTCAGGTTTCAAAGAGTTTTTAATTCCCCCTTATCTTTCTGTCTTGTGGACTTTAGTCTATATAAATTAAGTTTGATTGACTGACTGATTAGAAGGGGAGGTGTTTAATTTCTTTATTATATACAAAAAAATGGCCAGGTTAGTTTTCACAAACAATAGGTCCCATTTAGAGGATAAGTTGCAGGAGGATGTAAATATTTTTCTATTTCTCAACTATTTGACCTCAACCTCTGGTGGATAATTTTTGTTAATGCCAGATTGCAGAATGTGGTTAGTGATAATCCTGGATATTTAACAGGTAGATCATTTGCTAGAGAACTTAAAGGTTGCACTGAGCTAATGAAACTTTGGTCCAAGAAGCTCTTCGCCCGGTGAAGCTTAGATGCATAATTGTTGTCTGATGCATCATTTCATTCATTCATCAAGCTGTATGTCTCAGCCTAACATCTAAACTTACTCTCTGGTCTTCGTCATGCTCCTCAGGCTGTCTTCTGAAGCTACTGGACTTGCAGCCAACTGACATGGAGGATCTTCATCAGCACCTAATGTAACCCCTCCCCCTACTTTTTACCAAGAGGTCCCTTATTGAACTTAATGCAAAAACCAAGTACTATAAACTCACTGTTTTCTCCTCTGCTTTGGTTACAAACCTACTCGGTTGTAATTACACCATCGTCATGATATTGGTATTTTATTTATTTATTATGTTTTTAAATTCCCTTTGCATATAGTTTTTAAAGACTTCTTTCTGTTGTATTTCCTTTTTCTCTTATTTTACTGTATATCTGTATGATCTTGATATAGGTAAAAAGTTTTAGAAAAATCTGAAAAGGCATAATGTTTTTCTTATGTCAGATTTTTCTTAGAAAATGTAAAAATTAAGAAAAAAAGACACAATAACATAATAGATGGACTGTTCTTTCCCTTCCTTTTTAAATATCTATTTATTTTTATTTAATACACAGCTCCTTGTAAGAGTAGGATTCATTGATATTTGCTCTCTTTTTTTTGAAGCTGTACTTCCTGAATGAGGCATTGTGGGTTTAACGGGTTTCAGTGGGTGTAAATGATCTCCAGTTGAAGTTGTATGCAGGAAAAACCTTTTTAGAAGGTATTTTATCCCTCGTCGAATGCAGGTTCAGAGGAGAATTTTAAGCTACATTTTTGTCTCACCTCTAATTTGCTGAGTAATTGTTTTGTGTCATTCCTGTGTTTCCATCCGTTTTATTTCTCGATCAGGACTTTTGAGCATTGTTGTGTATTGGATTCTGATAAGGGTGGGTGGGCCTTGGTCACAAGGAGTGGGCCTGAATGAGAGGAAAATATTTTCTTTTCTCTGAAATTACTAAGACCATAGTAATGAAGATGATGATGATGATAATAACATTGAAATGTTTGTTTTACATAGAGAAAATATTTTTTTTAACTGCAGGGCTGGGGAATGCTGCAAGGGGCAAAACTACAAGACTTATTGGTCTTTATAAGTATATTATGCTGAGGTATTAAATTATGATTAACTAGAAGGAGAATTATAGAATTAACACTAGTTTCCTGCTATCCTTTTTTGCCTGGGTCAGATTTTATTTTTTATTATTCTTTGCAGGATGAAGAAACTCACGTTTTGTGCACGTTTTCAAACTATTGTAGATCTGGGTGCAATTAAATTGTTGAAGAATTGAAATGCAGAAATAAAAAAGATGTGAAATGCTTAAACTACTGTTTGTCTTTCTTATGTTATAAAGTCTGAAATGTAGCTGAAAAAGCAATTTTATTAGCTCTTTATTAATGTAGGATTTAATTAAAAGCAAACCCAAACAGTAGCTGTGACCCATGACCTAATGCTTCTTTTCAAATAAAAATCACACTTTTCTTTTTTTTAACCAATACAGTATTTATTGTTGCTCATAATATTTTGCTTTTGATATAATTCCTATGTTACAGGTACAATGTGCAATGCTGTATAAAAACAAAACATTTCTATTCAAACCCAAAGGATACTTAATGTTCTACTAGCAACCACCACTGAGAAGTGCTCTATTTCTTATCTGGCTACTTCTGCAGTTATTGAAGGGTAAAGGGAATATTTGAGGTTTGTATGAAGCATATCGACATCGTGAACTACATGAGTTTGGTTCATGACCTCGCCAGGGACTCTACTGATTTTTTTACAATAACATTTAATTAACAGTTGATTTTACTGATCTTGGGAAGCTCTATCAATGTTAAAGTAAAATATGATGCATTCAGCCTAACAGCCTCAAGTGATGCAAGTTAAGCCCGCATCATTTGAGCCACATCAAATAGTGGACAGAACTACTGTGAAGTCACCCACAGGTTTCAGGACTACCATTTAAAGGCCTTCAGTTTGGCATCCTCGTCGCCATCTTGTTTTTACGAAGCCAGAAACAACCACATTTTGTCCACTGACAATGACTTGGTGACCACTCGAACTCAGCTAGCAGCTGTTATCACTCAAAGCAGCCACACCCTTCATTTAGCATGGATCTAAGCTTAATTAATTTAAATTTTTTAAATCAAAACTCCCCCCAACACAGCTGTTATGAGCAAATCAGCTAACTAGACTTAAACCTTTTCTCTTAACGGACTGTAAACATTTTTATTTCTGCTCTTGTTGTTGGTCATTTAGTATGGCGTTCTATGGGGATTGACTCACTGAGCCAGCCTCAAGTGGTCACTGTAGGAACCGCAGTTTTTTGGCACTTCCATGTTGGCTGAGTATTTTCCCTGCATGTTGCCACTTGGTCGAAGCTGAGACTGTAAGTTTGAAAACGGAACAAATATCTTGGAGTTTGGCTGAGAAGAAGTCAGTTAAACAGAGAACTGCTCCTTATCTCTGCTTTAGGCTAACAGCTCAAAGCTACACAAGCCACCGCTAACATAACATTTGAATATATGTCAGGATGTGGGTAAAGTTGGGCAGCAAGCTTTGAAGAATGAAGAAGAATGTGAGGAATAAAGAACATACTGTCTCTGGCTCTGCATTATTAGAACTTTTCAGCCTTTTTAAACAATTCCCATCATGCACCTGACATGTCACAAAAGTGCAACTCTTGCACCTGCACCAATGTTTGTTAGTGAGATATTTCCTTTGTTAAGAAAGGAAGTGCATGTCAGCAGTCAACTCTATGAACACACATGAACTACCTTTCAATTGCACATCCTACGAAAAGAAGACAAAGAAAATGTCAATTTCGAAAAACCTCTTGAACAACGTGGGTGAAAATGGCAGAATCACAGATCTGATAAGCTTAATAAAAACCTCAAACATGTCTTATGTGTATTTGAAACTCAGTAGTAGTGGTAGGGTTAAAAAAAATATATTACCTACTGAGAATCCTAATTATGCATCATGATTGATGACTTGGTGAGATTTTCATTCCATTTAAACTTTTTTTTTTTTCTTGAGTGCTGACATTTATTAACAAAAAACAAAATAACTGAAGTAATACTTTCCAGGATTAAAAAAGTGTAAACTTTCACAAAATATAAAACCGACACATTCGAACCATAAATTATAAACATGTAGTCATGCATTTGTTCACAGGGCTGCATACCGTTTAGTCTTACATTTGTTTTTTTTTTATCTTACAAATAAAATAAAGTTAGATATTTCTCATGTGGTATGTAATGGATATTTACATTATTATTCATTAGTATTTGATGCATTAGTGTGTGGAGCATCACGGAAGATGCTCCCAGAGTGAGGATTAGAGTGTTTAAAGGACAACAAGTGTGGTATCTTGTGCGTGCGTGTGCATCTGTGGAAGGGTTTTTGCTGAACTGGAGCAGTGGCTAAGGTTACCTTGGTAACTATCTTGCCTGAAAAGAACCCTACTAAACTTAAATGACATTTATCTGATGTCACAAGCTGCCAAAAATATCTGATGTCAGGTTATGACAAATGTCCTGTGTCGTCTGATGTAAGTTTGCCAGCCAACAAACTTGGGAGACACTTGTCATAGTCTGAGTGGTGTAGTAGGTGTGATCCCTCATGGCTACAGTCATGTACTGCACTGACAGATTGGTGTACGCCTGTGATGGTTGTTCACTGTATTGTAGCCGGAGGTCTTTGCTTGCTACTTGTCCAGTGATCTACGGAGGTCCTGTTTGAGGGGCCTGTGGAGACCCCTGATAGAGCTGAGATGGCGGCGCCCACGCTCCGGCGCTGGGAGGACGGCTGGGTTCCCCGCTACCTGACTGATCCAGCTCAGCGCTGTCGCAGTCAGAATCATCACACAGGGCTCGACTCTGTGGAGAAGGAGAGAGGAAAACAAAGTCATAGATGTCAGGCATCAAAGCTAAGGTAGGTGAGGTATTTTAGAAGTGTTCTTGTTATATTTGTTATGTCAGCTGAAGGAAAAAAAACAGTCCTGTAATTTCCGACACTTTGGTTCACAAATCTGTGTGCACAGTTTATAAATTGTCCTTTTTGATTAATAAGATTGTTAAACTGTGGGCAAAGATTGTGAGTCTGCGGGTAGGGATTTGGAGGATGTTTTTATGACCCTTTTTTTTCAGCTGATACCGGGAGGGCCCTTGTAAAATTCACTATTCTGAGAACAGTCAATAAAACAAATACTCTGACTGTAAAAAAGGAAGAACAATCTGATATCTGTGGCTGGTGTAGGACATTACAGGTCTGATTGAAATAAATGGATGGCCTATCTGACTGACCACCATCATACCTGTCTACATGCATGCACTCTGCCCATGCATCCATTCACAAGGCTGTGCAGATGCGTTGCTAAAGCTAAAAGAAGCTACAAGAATGCCAGATACAGAGCTCCCAAAATTTCTCAAAACTAACATGCTAGCTCAACAGCTGTGAATACTCCTACTTGTTTGTCTTTTGATAATGATATGTGTTTTCTTACATGTTAATGAGGCATAATGTCTTTGATTACTTGTTTCTTCTGCATTATCAACCCTAGTGTTTTTGGCAATGGTGGCACAAATGTTTGCATCATTAAGTTACATTAAGTTACATTAACTTACTTAAGTTACATTTCTACAATGTAAAAATACTCCATCCTTACTCCAAGGTGCTGCATTTATCAGTATCATTTATTAGCAATATTTCATGGGACCTATATGTTATTTTATATCCTGTAAGGTATATTGTTTTTTTATTCTAACGTAACGTGAGCAGCATTGTACTGTTGTAACAAGTGAAGGTGCAGCTAGTTAATCTACTTTAGATCAAGTTTGGTAGTTTAGTCCAAACAAACTCTCAAACAAAGAGGCAGAATCTCAAGTAACCTTCATATTACAAATCAGGAACTCATAGACCTTTAAAAATGTGGTAGAGGTCCTGACCAGACGTGGGTTTTTGTGAGGGGTCAAAGGTCAAAAAAATGAATTCTTTTACAATCCATTTTATTTTGAGGGTTTTCATATGTTTTTATGTTAAATCGTAATAGTCACTACTTTCTATATTTGTCAAATAAATGTTATTTAGGAAAAGGTAATATATTTTCCCCGAAATAAAGTTAAAAAAAAAAGTATCCTAAAATGGTTTTACTTAAGCAAAGTACAAGTTCCTCGATAACCCTCCCTAAAGGATGACATAGACTGACACATGCGATCCTCTGAGAAGCTGCTTTACCTCATTCGCATTCTGTCCGGCGTCCATCTGAGCTTTGGCCTGGCAGAGGGCTCCGTCTCTCTCTGACAGCCCATCAGAAGCCTGCGCAGGATCAGTGTTGTCCGCCGGGATCTCCGACCCTTGAGAGAGGAGGTCATCGCTGCGGTCGTCCAACCTGTCGTCCGTGTTGGTGCTGACCACGTCGGGGGTGCCGCTGTGGGAGTGGTCGGTGGTGTGGCCCTCCTCGCCGTCCGACACCGACAGGTTCTCTGAGCTGAAGGTTGACACCGACTGGCACTTGGTGATGCTGGTCGGACGCCTGGAGAGGTTGAAAAAGATAACGACCGGGTTTTAAAATCACAAGACAGATGATGAGACAGGATGACGCAAATTACAAAAAAAAAAGAGAAAACATTTAATGTTCTCTGAATAAATCAGCAGTTTGTCAGAAAGGGAAGATGGCTTGAGGGAATTTTCCAGTGACGAAGGACAGCAAGTTACTCACCGTCTCCGTGGTAACTCAACCTCACTGTCAACTTCACCCTCCTCCTCTTCTGATGACACCCCACGCCTCTGTAGACGAAAAAAGGAAAAATGCACAAGTGGGATTGATCGGAGTGTTAGCAGAGGAGTCCTGAGGAGCAGGATGGGATATCTGAGGCCGTACCTGTTTGCGGGTGATAGCTGCCCTGTAGAGGATGGCTGAAGGAGTGAGGTGCTGACTCCCGATTCCCCCCGATGCCCCACGGGGCAACCTCACGGCACCAGCCCCGTCCTCTGTAACCTCCCCGTCAAGAGGCAGACGTGGAGATCCGAGAGACCCCCTCCCTGCTGCTGCTCCCCTCCCACATGGTGAGTCTGGGCTGCTGGAGAACGGAAACGATGCCGCATCCTCGCTCGGTGTGTCGCTGCGAGGAGGAGTTTCTGTGAGATCATCCAGACCGGCTGCACCCACCTCTGATCCCCCCAACCCTGCGGAGGCACTGAGGCTCCCCCCTCTCTCCAAACCGCCCACAGAGGACTCCCCTTTCCCCTGACCTTCTGCCTCTAGCGTGGTGCAGATGAGGTCTGGGCTGGAGGAGGATAGCTGCCTCTGCTGCTGCTCGTGGCTGAGGCCCCGCAGGGCTGCAGAAGGCTCGAGGAGCTGCTTGGAGGTGTTGGTACTGTTAGCCTGGGAAGTTGTGTCCCTATTGGGGGAGGACTGATTCGCCTTAAGTCCAGCCAGGTCCCCACTGCTGCCCTTCCCGGGCTTGCGATGGCGGGTCTTTACCCTCCGAGACCGGCTGGGAGAAGTGGAGTTCCTGTTTGGGCAGGTGGGGATAGTGACTTGCATCACAGTGGAATCCATTTTGGGAATGATTACCTCAGACTTGAGGATGTCTGGCCTGAAGGAGTAGGAGGAATTAGTCAACATCTACAATCCACAAGCCTAATGAATATTCATTAATCCGCTTCGGTATCAATCTTTTATGAAATAACGACTGAAATGAGATCTCATACCTCTTTCCTGAAGGGAGTTTCTGTGGGACATTTCTCTTCTTGATGAGTTTGTCCATGGAGTTGGACGAGCTGCTCTGTCTGGAGCTGTGGTGCTTGAACAAACCTGGATATTTCTTATCCAGAGACTGCTCTCTCCTGGGAAAAAAAAAGTACCAAAAAAACACGAAAAGTGTAAATGCACCAGGGCTTCTTAAAATGTAAAGACTTGGAAATGTGCAGACATATAGCCTGATTTCATGGATTTATTCGAACCTCTGCAACTCTTTCTCTTTGAGCTCCAGCTGCAGCATGACAGCGCTGAGCTCCATGTAAAGGTTGTTAGCCCTCTCCAGCTTCCTCTCATAATGCTCACGAATGTCCAAAGCATGCCTGAGAAGAAAGGAGGCTGCTGAAGTCATTGTGCATCTGCATGAGAGATTCAGAATCCTCCACAATAGACGTGCACTCAAGGCACTTATTTTATCCACAGGGGCGGACAAAGGAATGACATGGAGAAATGGGACAGACTGAAAGTGGCCTCATGCATATAAACCGATGTAGTAAAAAGTACTATCATCTACTGGTTGTACCTAATCTGGTGAAGTGAGTTACCATGTGAGATCTAACGGTTAAAAAACAGACCTGAGCTCCTCTCTGCGTCGGTTGATCAGTTCCTCGTCGAGCCGGTGGAGACAAGTACCCTCAGATTTAATCTTCTCAAAGTGCTGTTTCACCTCTTCTCGCCATTCAGCCTTTTGAGAGCACATTTTTCTGTTAACCAGTCCTGTCTGGCTTATTTTTAAAAAAATCAGTCCTCTTTTGTATTGTGGATAATGTGTGATTACTGTGCCGGCACATGCATCTGTGTCTATTCGTGTTTCCTTCAAATGTATGATTAGTGTCTTTCTGTGTATCTGTAGATCTCCCATATTCAAACTCTGAGAAGCAGCCATACCTGAGACTTGAAGTACGTCTCTTGTGGAGTGGAGAGTACATCAGCTGACGCAATATCCAAATGAAGGAGAATCTGACGGAAAGAGGGCCTATTCCGGGGCTTACAGTTCCTGAAAAATCCAAGATGGGAAAGACAGCTGTGTACACTTACAATGCACTGTAAAATCAATAAAGTCCTTAAACCACAGACCATCGCCTCTGCACGCATCCACTCTCAACCAGTGCTTCTACTACTCTAATCTGCTTATTTTCTGCCTCTCTTGTTGTTATCGTGACTGTCCATTTTCAGGCAGATACTCACCAGCACTGTCTGAGGAGGATCTTGAAGCCATCAGGGCAGCTCTCGGGTACGGGCAACTGAAGGCTGTTGTTTCCCACACCCCAGATGATGGCTGATGAGTCCACATCTTTATAAGGGATCTCTCCGGTTAGCATCTCCCACAGCACCACACCAAAGGACCTTAATGTAAAGTGGAGCTTTAGTTACTCAAGCGGTGTCAATGAGGTCGAGATCTCTTTAAGCAAAAGAGACTGGAGATAAAAATTTACATAACAACAAGACAGTTCAGACACGGAGAGTCATTGCATATACATATATCAGTGTGCTATATAAAAACATAAGCTGTATGTGTGAGATACATCAGACTTACCAGATGTCCACTTTTTCTGACACTGGCTCATTCCGAATGACTTCGGGTGCCATCCAAGCTACAGTGCCAGCAAATGACATCTTGGTGCTCTTGTCGCTGAGCTCCTTCGAGGTGCCAAAGTCAGAGATCTTCACCAGGTCGTCATGTGTAATCAGCATGCTGCAAAAGGGAGATTACATGTAATTTCACAAAAGGAAAGTCATAATTATGTTGGATGAATTTCTCAGCCAGCTAGCCGCGTCGAGTGAGTCGACTCACTTTGGGGACTTGAGGTCTCGATGGATGATTTTGTGGAGGTGGAGGTAGTTCATGCCACCTGCAATGCCCATGGACCAGTCAACTAGTAGGGAGGGGGTGATTTTACGGCCCGCCCTCAGCACCTCGTACAGCTGGCCTTGAGCGCAGTACTCCATCAAGATACAGTAGCATGGAGCCTGGGTGCAAACACCCCTGGAAGGAAGCACATCAGTCAGGTAACAGCGCAGGGCAACAGGAAGATATCAAAGTGTGATTTATGCAAATAAATAATGTGTGACCCTGCTGGATATCATGAGTTCCCTCACTTGAAAGTGATGATGTTGGGGTGCTTGAGTTTGCGGAGGTGTTTGATCTCTGTCTCTTTGATGTCACGCACTTTCTTTACAGCCACGTCTTCTCCGTGGAACTTGCCGAGGAAGACGGCCCCCTGCGCCCCGCTGCCCACCCACTGCAGGTCGGAGATTTCCTCAAAAGGAACCTCCCAGGACTCTGAATACAGGCCAACAAGTCAAAAAAACAAACTCTGTGAGTAAATTTGAAATTATGAAGCTTTAAAGAGAGTAAACAGGCCTTTAAGGCAACCTTTGAGTAATTACTTAAACCATATCAATTGAACAGTGCAAAGCCTTCCAGTGTCAATATGTGCCCTTGTTAGTTTACAGGAAGGAGTCGGGGGGGAGTTTGCAAAGTAAATGCTTAGAATAGACTGTCAGGACACAGTTACATCATACAAGGCGCCTGCCATGTTCAAACAAATGGCATATTGACAACTTATCCTGCAGAGCATTACATATCTATCCAGAGAGATAAGATAATAATAAAAAAAAAGAATTGAGGGAAAAGCAACAATCCACTAAAAGTCTAATGTGCCTGCTGTCTGTCACACTGGCTCTACTTAAACGACTGTGAGAGCATGGTCACTAAAGAGAGACGAGCCGGGCAGAATAAAAGAGACAGGCCGATCAATTCTTCATGAGGTCCAGTGAAGTGTCGAGATCTCAGGAGTGCTGCTGCTGCTGCTGCTGCTGCAGAGGCACATGATGCCACCCCTGGCCAGCTGTGAAAACTCACTGATGGGACCCATGAACACTGTCATGCTGCCAGCAGGACATGGAGACAGTCAGGGAGCAATGAAAATTATCAAGTAATTAGTGCTGGAAAATAAACAAAAGTTGTTTACTCAAGTTCTGTGCTGATTATTTTCATTTCCTGCCATTTTCCACGAGTGCTGCATTACTTCTCAGGTGGTAATATTCCACTGCATTTATCTGACAGCTGTAGTTATAGAGGTTTCAGATCAAGATTTTACATAATAACATGTGATAAGTTTATGAATTAAAATGCATCTGTAAAGATTAAACCAGTGGTCAGCTTTAACTCTTGACACCTTGCAAACAAGCAGTTTGTAGCTGTGGCCATTTTTCAAGACATCAAGCGATGCAACATTTGACAAAACAAAAGAGCAAAGATTGAAGAAAAGTTAAAAATTATGAAGACAAATAAGTGTAGCAGAAGTTTCTTTTTTTGTCATCCTGGAAAGGGCCCAGACCTTATGTTGGGAACCACTGGACTAACTACCTATCGTAATAAAGAAGATAGTGGATCTAAACCTTTACCAGCTACTCAAGCATTGATGCAACCCAAATAATCCAACAATGCACTTTATGATAAAATGCCTCTCACAGGTGCAAATGTTCTGCAGAATGAGCACTTTTACTTTTAATACTTCAAGTAAAATTGCTGATAATATTTTTGTACTTTCACTGAGGTAGAATTGAAATGCTGGACCTCTACTTGTAATGAAGTGTTTTGGGATTGATGTGGAGTCCAAGCTTCAAGCTTGAGCTCAGAAATGTCTTTTCTGTGGTGTGTCTCCAAGTTTACAAGGCCGCCTCTATGTTTTCATATACTGAACGGTTGACATGCAAGTTACAGCTTAGTCTGACTTTCCCTTGTTCTATTACATTTAAATACACCGTCCAAACCACAGCAGAGGGTCAGACAGCACAGAAGTGGAACATCTACTTTTATCTCCACATACCTTCATTGCTGTGTTTGTGTTCAGTGGAGTAGGCCTTTCCAATCATGGTCCAGACTGGTTTTAGGCAGCCAAACAGTCCTTCCAAAAAACCTCCACTTCCTGATTGTAGCCGGATATTCTCCGACTGGCTCCGAACAGCACCAGCCTCGGGGCTGTTCCCTGCCTCGGCCCCGCCGCCGCACTGGCAGGCCTCATGTTCATGTAGTTTTAGCACGCTGTTGTCAAAGTGGGCTGAGGGTCCATCACTGGGAGTGGGGCTGCTGCCGCCCGGCACCACCTGCCCACCGGTGTCAATGGACAGAACGTTGCGGAGGACACACTGTGTTGGGGTCAGGTCCGTTTCCGGGGTGCAGGCAGGGGTGTCTCCATCGAGTCGTCGATAGGGGGGCTCTGAGATGGGGGTGCTGAAGCCTGACAGGGAAGGGGAAGGGGCACGGGGCTCATGGATACAGGTCCCACTCATCAGGGGTTTCCCCAACACAGCAGGTTAGGGTGGATGAAGGATGGAAGGATGAGAAGTAAGCCTGCAGGAGAAGATTTATGATAATAAAAATGATTAATTTATTGTTAGCTTACCCTCATGTCATCTTTGTGGTGATATTTAAACAGCATGTCTACTTCTTCTCTGGTTGAAAACAAGTGTAGGTACATTTCAGCACTAGACAGCTCCAGGATTAAAGTGGACATCTCCATTTTCAGTAAGGAGCTGTCCAGTTCTGAAGCTCCTGATATCTTCATCCTGCTTTCTCTTGTGGTCTCTCTTGGGAAAAATTACTAGAGTTTGCACTAACTTTTCTCCTACTTAAGCAATGCAAAACATTAAAACAGTGAAGTCGTGCTGTGAGTTGGGCATCGAGCCAGTCTACCAGTTCAAACACTCCATTTCCACAACCCAAATTCTGTCTGAATCATGCACTAAAGCCTCGTGTGTGTCTGTGAATGGGAGAAACCAGCATGCCCAGTGGAGCCATCATCCAGAGTGGAGATGGGCTTTATGAATGAATCAACCAGAGGAGGTTGTGCAGTCCACAACCCAGGCTGTCACCTGTTCTTTACGTGTCCCTCTGAGGCGCATCAGTGTCGGACAGGATCACAGCGAGGCTACTCAACGACTCACATATGTCGTCCGTCATGCATCAAGAGTATTGTACGCATCTGAAGAATATGACGAATTGCATAACCAACTCAGTGTGGTTGTGTACGTAAGTCGATGCGTGCGTGCGTGCCTGCCTGCATGTGTGTGTGTGTGAGAGAGAGAGAGCGTCAGGCAGAGAGAGAGAGAGAGAGAGAGAGAGAGAGAGAGCACATGTATCCAATTCACATATTCTACACCAGCTCCATTTCTTGTACTGCACCACTGCATGAGAAGAGCCACGGCGACTGAGATGAGAAATGAGAGCGTGAAAAAAAAAAAAGGGGCAATAAACAACCACCGGGCCTGAGCGAGCGAGGGAGCAGTGTGCACACACGCACACAAACGCAGGAAGAATCAATCTTTAAATAACCGAGGATGTGATGATGACACTCAGCAGCATCACAGCCGACGTGCATGAATTGCAAGCCCGATGCCTACTATGGTCCATGCCAAGTGAAACTGCCGCAGCGTCTGTACATTTACTCAACGCTGGCATCAACACTAATGTTTCATAATGTGGGCTTTCTCGTTGCACAAATATGATTTTCTAGCATTCATCGACGCTGATACGTTTCTTGGCAGCATCGGTCCATTGGTGCAGTGTGAGCGGCATGAACGCTACCGCACCGACCGACGGCATCATACCTCACCGTCCTGTGATACCTGATTTCTTATTCAAACAGCATTTAAACCGGATAGTATGACATTCCCATACCTTTCTGCCTGGTTGATGTCGCGTTGTCAAGTGTAGGGGTGGGCTCGGCTTTCTATTTGTCGGTGATAACGAGCAAATCGTTGTTTTTCTTCGGTCCGGGCTGTCCGTTGTATTCCCAGTCCCTATATCCACGAGTTTCACGTTACTGGGATGGATCCCAGCGGGCAAATTGTGTTATCAATAACCGGGGACCCATGCAACGTGAGGCGCGCTGGGTTTTTTGGGGGAGGGAGCTGTCTCCTTCCCAGTGCTGAATTGACGTCACGGAAATGCGAGTTGCACCGCAAGGGGGCGCTGCCACCACTCTCTGCAATCACATAGACACATACAGAAAATTGCTATCAGTTTTTTTCATCTTCACATCCATTATTTCTTTTCCCAAAAAAAAAAAAAAAATAATAATAATGTCGTTGTGGTCGCTTTTCATTCATGTTTTAGCCGTGCGTCAACCAGATGGTACCGGATCAACATCAGCCAGCATCTGTATCCACTGCTGCTGATGTGTCCTTGAGCAAGACACACTGACTCCCCGCCGGATCCAAAGGTGCTGGTGTGCAACTCACCACGCGCTTTGCCCTCCCTACTGTGAAAAGGGAAAGACATTTTCTTTATTTGCATCACTGTCACCATTCAGATGCCTGTTTGGGCTTATCATGCGGTCAATAGCATGATAATGAACTCGTTATATGGAGAGTTGTGTTATATAAATAAATGATTCGTTTATTTCAAGTATATCAACTCTAACAACAAGCAGTTTGTACTTGTTCGGCTCATTATGGATGCAGTGTCTCTCTTTGTCCTGAGGAGGGCAGCACTCCGCTCTGTCCGGTTTGTGTTTTGAAGTTGAGCCCCGCACTGTTTGTCCGTTTGGGTTGCCGTAAGAGCCACACGGCGGGATTGACTTGAAGTAAGAAAGTGTAACTAAGCAGCATGTAGCTTACTTTTATTTTCTTATACGGAAACACAGTCTGCGACGTTTAGCTACGAAGCACAGGATACACTTTAAGGTAATTTAAACGAAAAATAAAACGAAGAGCAACCGTTCCTTTTGCCAAACAATGCTGACATAAAAGTAGTTAGCTAGAACAAGCTAGCTAAGTTTGACCGTTAGCGTTAGCTAACCGGCTGTTTTTACACCGTTTTCCACGCATGTAACATCACAACCAGTCGTTGAATCGTGACCGACTGACCCATGGTGTGTTTCCAGGGTCCAGAGGCAGAGTTTCACCGTTTTGAAGATGTGCTCCCTGGCCTTGTTTCCCCCTCCGCTGCCCCCCGGACATACCACCCTGTGTGAGTCCAACAACGAGCTGCTGTCGGGAACAACCACTGAAGATCAGCTGAAACAGGTCTGAAATAAACCTGCTGTGGTTACTTTAAAGCCTGTTTGAATATAAACTATGTTGAATGTTGATTTTTTTTTTTTTTAATGAGCCTTGTTGTCAATGAAACTTCCGTGGTGGGGGTCCAAAATCACAGCACGACCTGAAAACTAGAAGACAAGCAAATCATGTTACGATCTGCTGTTTATGTATTAGTGTCTATACTTTGCTGAGTTTAGGTTTATCATATGGTTGTATGATATTTGCAGGAGTCCAGTCCTCTGAATTTGTATTTTCCCCGAGAGTCCCTGAAGCTCCACAGTCGCACAGAAAGCAGCAGCAAGGCGGCTTTCCTGGACCACTCTGAAACACTGTGGATGAGGAGTGCAGCAGCATGGTAGGGAACTAACACACACATTATTGACTCTGTTGTTAGTTTAAGTACACCTAGCTAAAACTAAAGCAGTATAATACAACAGATTTGCAATAATTCCAACCCTCGTGATAAAGGTTTTAGTGTTAAGTAATTTGCTGAACTTGCTTGTATACTAAAGTATGAGAGAGAGCTTTTGCTTGCTTACCAACTGGATAAAATAATAGAAACGTCTGTCAGTGTAATACAGCGTGTTTCAACAGCACCACAAACTGCAGCCTTCAAATTGACAATTCCAAAATTGTTTCAGGCTTCTCTGCAGGTTGGATTAATCGCATGACTGTTATATCTGACTGTATTGGTTTTAAGAAGTTGTACCTGATAAACTGCCTCACTTTGACTTGTTGCTGTCTTGCTGTTGACAGACCAACACAAGATATTAATGCTTAAAATCACTACTTTTTTTTGGAAACTTGTTTTCTCAAGAACTGTGACCAACAAATCCACTGAATTTGACATTTTACAGTTGAAAAATCAACTTGTAAATGCCTTGTCAACATGTCAGTTGTTATGAAACTACCTCATCCATATCTCTGGTATATCTGTACTGCAATTTCTTGTTGCTTATTGTTTAACATGTACAAGTCTGCTGTTTCTGCAATAAGCTAATATCAGCTGATTAAGCTGTAATCAAATGACAAATTTTCTCAGATATAAAGCATATTGAGAGGCAATAATTGTTTACCAGGAGTCTTATTATATAACCCGGAGTGTGTTTGCTGTCAGTAAACAGAGCAGCAGATAGAGCTGCACCTCACAGTCACGCGAATAATTTTAATCTGCCAAACAACATCTACAGATTTCTAATGTCCCACTTTTAAAACATAATGTACTGTTTGTACACTACATATTATTTAACATTCACTTATATATTACAAGTGGTCATAACACAATCTACTGCAACATCACTAATTTGTCCCACATGTATGACAAACAAATATAATTTTTGCGTTTTTTTTCCTCCATGTCAGGCGGGATGGTGGTTTTACAGGGCTGCTCAACGAGATTACAAACTCACATACAGAGGGTATGTGAAGCTCCAAATTTTTCTGTTTTCCTCTTAACACGTCATGACCTGATCCTACATAATCCTGTGATATGTGTATTAAGTCTTATGTATTCTGTGCTCTTGTAGTGCCTAAATGGCTTTCAATGAGTTCTGGTTGTATCCTGGCATTGCTTCAAAAGATCTCATCTTTTCACGGCTCCCTGTTTCCGCATCTCACTGTAAGTTGTACTTTCTGGTTAAATATGTTCTTGATAACAATATACTTAATTACCAGATGTTTGTCCAAATGTATTAAAATGTTTTTTACCTGATTTTTATTTGTTCCACAGTTGAGCAGTGAGGACATGATTGCGGAGTTTTCACAGGTGCTCAACTGGTAAGTACTAAGTTTGTAACCAGAAGTTAAGTTTTACCCTCAAAGAACAAATGACTAAAGATGTTATTTATTATGAAGAAAACACAATAATGAAGGTCTTTCTATCTAAAAAGAAATTCAAAGCAGCATTTAGTTGAATCATATATTTTTCAATCAATGGAAAACAGTTTTGACACTAAGTAAACAGTTTCAGTCCTTGTTTCAAGCAAAGATGCCAAACATTTGACAGCTTCAGGTTCTCCAATCTAAAGATCTGCCATTTTTTCTTGTCCTAAAATATGATAATTTGTGTATATCTTGGTCTTCAGCTGTTGGTTGGATTAAACAAGACATTAAATGACTTTGTGATGGAAATTTTTCTCGGTTTGCTGATGTTTAATTGACTGAATGATGAAACTAATTGCCAGATAAATGGACCATAAACACAACCATTAGTTGAAGCTCTTCAAAAAAGATTGCAAAATTGTGGGATGTTTGATTACATTTGCCGTGTTTTTAAGCAGTGGCTTTATTTAAATAGTCATGCACCTTTCTCTACTTGAATCCCTCCGGCTTCATCAGGTCTGACTGCGTGGTGCGAGCGTTTGCCTGGCATCCTCATACAGATAAATTTGCTGTAGCCCTACTGGACGACTCCATTAAGATCTACAACCCTAAAAGGTACTGTGACTGTACTCTGAAGAGGATACACTGATTTCTCTCTGCATATATTTCATTAAAATATTTTACTGATCAAAGCTTTATAGTGCAAGATAGCATAGAAATAATTAAACATCAGTGTGACAGTCTGTGGATGTACTTTGATGCAACAGACAACCTCTGATCTCAATCCCAGTAAAGCTGCATCTCTCGTGGACGAGGCTACAAACGTGACTGCATGTCAGCCTCATTGTCCACTGTTGTTCTTTGATCCCTCACACATCCTCTGTCAGTATTGTTACTACACACGATCCTTTTGCTCTCTGTCTCTCAGCGCCACAACTCCCACACTGAAACATCGTTTACAGAGGAGCGTAGCAGCAGTGCAGTGGAAGCCGCTGTGTGCGTCTGCTCTTGCTGTTGCTTGTCAGAACTGTTTACTTGTCTGGCATGTGGACCCCTGCTCACTGTCAACCAGGTTTGTGAACCCCAGTGTATCTGTAGGCTGTAAAATCATTTAACTGAGTCCTTTAAAAAAATACCTCATATTAAATATTGATTTAATTAGTAATTTAAAACATTAAAAAGGTCTTAATATTCTTACCAAACCTTCTTCCTTGTGCTGCGCTCTTCTTCCTCTGAACCCATCTAGGCCTTCGTCTGGTTGTGCTCAAGTTCTGTCTCATCCTGGTCACTCTCCTGTCACCTCCATCGCCTGGTCTCCCAGTGGATCTCTCCTTTTGTCAGCCTCACCCATGGACATTGCAATGATGGTACTATGCAACCACTTAAAGTCCAGTAAAAGAAGAAATTCACCAAGTAACCAAAGTTATTACTGCAGTTCTGTGGTTGTGTCTGTTTTAACTTTAACATGAAATTGTCTTTCAGGTTTGGGATGTAGCTTCAGAAAGCTGCGTGCCACTTCAGCGTGTTGGAGGAGGCGGGGTCACCTCCCTGTCCTGGTCCCCTGATGGCAGCCACGTCCTGGCTTCTACACCGTCAGCCCTGTTCAGGTGAGAGATTAAAAGTTTCATAAGATTTTCTAATCTGCCCTTCTTTTTAAAGCTACAATAGTGTAAGATATGTAAAGCTGCTGGTGAATATGTGTTAAATATTCTCTGTCATGTTTAATTCGTGTTCAGCTGAGTCAATGGCCACAGTCTGTGTTATAATCAAGGCCTGCTCACTTTTGATGAATATTTATGGCCATGTATGGGATTAGTGATGGCAGCTGTTACAAGATATTAAGTGGGCAGAAAGTGGGGACCTTACACATGGATAAGTAAAGTTTCTTTCTTCAGGGTTTGGGAGACCAGGATGTGGACCTGTGAGCGTTGGCCATGTCTGAAAGGGCGCTGCCAGGTGAAAACTTGTCACCATGTTTTGAAGTTATTATTCAATTAGATAGCAGTACACTCTCTAAATCATGTAATTTTGGCATAATCATGAATCTGTGTTTGTTGATTAGTCTGGCTGTTGGAGTCCAGATGGCAGTCGACTCCTCTTCACCGTACAGGGAGAGATGGTCATCTATGCTCTGACCTTCACTGATACACCAGGTTTTCCATCTCAGTCTGCACACAAATAACTATTAAAACATAAAACTAAGACTTGTTCGTAGATCGTTTGCTGCTTTAAATGTTGCTGATTATAGAACTTTAGAGTTTTGATAACTTGTGTAACTAAGCGGTTAACTTGATGCACTAAGGAGTTAAGTAACATTTTGTAAAAGAAGTTTGTATGATGTCATTGTTATTCAGCAGGCATATCTACAAGTACATCACAGGGGCCACAGGCAGCAGCAGTGGTGGCCGACCTATCAGAGACAACCTTTAACACACCAGATGGAGACATCATGTAAGGGCTCTGTAATAAAATCACTAATTAGCTTAACTTCAGCAAGAAATATGGATAAGCAGGGCAACGCTAAAAAAGAATTATATGTATTACAGCATGTGATGAGGAAAAATGAGCTGGCTGGCAGCATTCAGTGCTCTTTGACTTCCTGTCTGCATGGAACATTACAGCCACTTAGTGCCATTCACCCTTTTCTTATTTGTCTGCAGTGTTGGAGGAGAGATCCAGTCTTTAGCCTGGGACCCCACAGGAGAGAGGCTTGCAGTGCTTCTCAAAGGTATTTCTCACATTGCTTCTATTCACCCTGATGAACTAAATCAGGATTAGACTGGTGTTATTTTTATTTTAAGTTTTAATAACTCATCTTGCCTTATCTGTTCTCTCAGGTGATCCACAGGCAGCCGACCGGCCAGCAATCATAGCTGTATTTAAAACAAGAGCCAACCCCATTTTTGAGCTTTTGCCATGGTTTGTACTTTTGTGTGGTTGCTTTTGATATTTATGTATCTTTAGCAGAGTTAAAAAGCTTTTCATTTACTTGGGTAGTAATACTTTATGTCAAATCTGCATGCACTGAATATTTCTTGTGTTTCTGTGCTCAGTGGTTTTGTTCAAGGGGAGGCTGGCGCAGAGCCAAGGCTGATGCAGTTCCACCCAAATTTCCAGCATGGAGCCCTGCTCACTGTGGTCAGTCTTACCCTTCAATATTTTTTTTCATAATTAATATTTGAGGAAATAGTTTGTTGTGTCAGCCACAAACTAAATCTGTAGGTCTTCATAAGTTTTTAAAAAAGAAACCCTTAGATGGACTTAAAAAGCCTGAAATTTAACTTGTAAAATGAAGTTTATGCTTTTTCAGTCAGTGTCACCAGATCTGTTGCAAAAAGTAACTAACTTAAGTAGTTATGATGCTGATCTTCTGATGGTGGGGTCGATACAGGCCAAAATGAAATTCAGTTTACTTGTATAAATGTGATATAATAGTTAATCATTCTTAGCCCTTTTGACCATAGCAATTTAATATTTTGACAGTGAGATGGGTTTAAACTGTGTACAGTGTCAAATAAAAGTTGATGAACCGACTGAAACTCTGATAAATGAATAACTTTATTGGCTACTATCTGTGTCCTCTGTGTCCTCCAAAGTAACACTCGTCGCTCTGTGTTCGCAGTGTTGGTCCAGTGGAAGAATCACCCACGTGCCTTTCTACTTCCTGAGCACCGGCGTTCCCCATTTGGGCCTCAGTGGCAGTCCGTCACTGCCGCGGCCTCAAGCCAAGCCCACAGACAACGCAAATCAGTCACTTTATACAGAGCTGATCTCTTAATCGACACTCAGCACCAAACTCTCACTCACGATTATTTTTGTCATCATGGATTGTCAATAAATGTAATAAATGTGTACAAAAGTCTTGCTATTCCAGCATTTGTCTATTATCTGTTTTTTCAAACCATTAAACTTTATCCTGAGGTGATGATTTTATGTGGAATTCAGGTGTTTTGTCTTGATTTTTTTTATTCATTTTTTTTTATTTAAAACTTGTGGACTTCAGTTCAAATCGAAGCTGACTCTAGTGATGTCACTTCAGGCGATTTTTAAAAAATTTTATGGCCTTAAAAATATTGGCTCTAGATTGTTTGTGTGTTATCACATACAGATTAAGTGCCCTCTTTTTTAGTCCGGCATATTTTGATTTTATGTATTAAATGTACGTTTGGATCGCTAATTTTGTTTTAAATAAGAATATGTCACTGTGATGGCTTAAGTCAAGCTTTTATTATTTAAGACAGACCAGAGAGGAAGCTGTCCACAAAACAGACAAATAGTGATGCAGTTGCTCAATTGCATCATCAAGCTACAAAATACTTGATTCCAGTCAACAAAATGTTCTTTATTTATGCCTATTAGCTCAGACCAACCCTGAATCTGCAGGGGGAATACAGTACGTTTGTTCCGTCCGTTATGAGTTTCTCATATCAAAATGCACACTTGCATCACAGTCTCAAGCGTCCACACACACACAAACACAGACTATGCACTCACAGTCAAGACTAACTAACTGCATGAAATACAAGTTAGACAAACACATTTAAGCACACATGAGCGGTTCTGTTTTAAAGAAGAAATACGTCCCCTCGCCATTTCTGTTTTTATTCAAAACTCAATTAAAAATCAACTTCATTCTTAATTCGGTTTCCTTTTATTTTCCAATTTACATCAATTAGAAGTGTAACAAAACAAAAAAAAACAAAAAATGATCATAATAAAATTAATTCAAAAAATGTACACGCCCTCACACACACAGAGACAACCCACCCTGGTTGTTTTTGAGCGACCGTCCTCGGAGTCCCCCCCGTTCAGCTCTGAGGGTCTGGACTCCAGAGGAGGCCTCCAAGTAGCCCCTGTCTCCCCTGTCTTAACCCGACTGCACCCCTCCTCCAGGGTGGAGTGTGAGTGTGTGGTGTGAGGCTAGTGGGAATAAGGGTCGGGGTCGGCGTTTGATGGAAACTGAATTACAGAACTCATAGCACCTTCTGAAGAGAGAGAGCAACCCAAAGCAAAGATGGCCATCCAGCCCCAGATCCACCTGAAAGCTAATTTTTGGTCAGCTCAGATTTAAACTCAACATTTTCACTTTTGTTTTTCAGCGTGAGGTAGCTTTAAACAATCTGGATGACTACAATAAAAAAAGCAAAACAAATTTCCCTCAAATTCTTCAAAGCAAATTCTATTTTTTTTTCTTTTTTTTGGATGAGAACTGGGCCTTCTTCTGATGGGCATTCAAGGGGTACAGGACATTGAAACATACATCCCAAATGTAACCTCACTTTCCAAAAAGTGTTGGTGTGCATATAGACACATGTACACACATTATGTGGAAATATATATATAAAACCATCTGGTTGTTTATAAACACAGACTTTTACAACAATAGAACCAAGGATTTATAATACACAGTAAAGGTTTCGCTCCTGCTCGTGATGGACAGGCCTGGAGCACCTGGATTTGATTTTTTTTTTACTTACTGAGAATATTTATTTTTGTCTACAATGATTCAAAATGCTGAATTTGTTTTGTCAGGAAGGAAAAAGGGAGGGAGGTGGAGTAGGACTGGGACAGAGGTTGTGCGGCTGTTCTTTAGTGGAAAAGGGGGCTTGTCTTACTTACAAAGTGAACCCGTCCAGTCCTACCTCAACTCTGCCCGTTCAGGTTAGACAATAAATAAGTGACATCAAGTCATGTTTCTGTTCTCCATAACTTGTTCTCTCGGTCCCTCTTCCTCCTGGCTCTGACTCATTCCCGTCAACAATGGGCCATGGGAAACATGACTGGATCTCAGGAAGCGGGTTGACAGAGAATGCTGGTGTGATGTACAGATATTGCTGGTGCCCTTCAGTGCTAACATCCAGGGAGTACAACATGGAGAGCACTTCGTTGTGAGAGAAAAAGTATCAATTTTCTTTTATAATTTCCAGTCTTCTTTATTGTGGAATTTGTGTGTGTAATGTTTCATGGTTGAGTTTATTTATTTCCTGTGTTTTTTTTTTTTCGGGGGGCCATTGTGATATTCCACTTTACAAGAAGCAGACTGGACCTACATCCACACCGAACTCCTGATCCGCTCCTCCGATGTCCATAGGAGCAATGTCTACGATTGGCAGACGGGAGGTTTTCTGTGTTTTGTACTCAAAGACAGTCTTGCCCCACCGGCCTGTATGTTTCTGTTGGTTGAGAGTAAAGAAATGTGTTAATAGCGTGTATAAAATACTACGTGTATAAGCTTTGAGAGAGATTAATTTTTTTGGGGTCTGTTTTGCAGCTGACCGCCCTCACCTTGCACCCATCCTCCAACACGCCGTATGTGAAGCGACTGTTGCCCTCTGCACGGATCTCCACGTCGTTGGAGCCCTGCAGCAGCAAAGCCTTCTTCAGGTTGCCTGTGGCCTGGTCCATGTAGGCAACGCTGTTCTTGCAGTGGTAAGTGAGGTTCTGGGATGCTTCAGTGGACAGAAGCCTCAAGAAGGTCAGCTGGACGCTGGCGGCGCTGGCAGCAGGTCCGTCCTGAGCGTAGCTGAACTGTATGATCAGAGGAAAGGTTTGAAATTAATGAGCAGCATTCATTTTGATGATCTGATGTCTCTCATGATGAGTTTACAGACAAATACATGATCTGAGGATTGTAAAGCTGCACTCACGTGGAATCCTCCGTTCATGGTCTCTCCGAACCAGACGTGTTTGCGGTCCTTGCTCTTGCTGGTCCACCAGTTCTTCTGTGGCACCTTGGCGATGCTCGGGTAGACACAAGTCTCTCCAGTCTCCATGTTACAGAAGACCTTGATGGCATCGGCGGTGCTGCCAATGTTGGGATCAACCCAGTAGTCACCTGGAGAGATGAGAGAAGTGAGTCAATAAGGAAGCCTTGAAAAAGCAAATGCAGCTTTGGGAACCTGTTTTTCTCTTCTAAAAATACATGGTGAGACTCCTGAATGAGTCATACCCAAGAGCCAAGTCATGCCTGTGTTTTGAAGTAATCCCATTTAATATTAATAGAAAGAAAAAAAAAGACTTCAAAGTTTGCAGTGAAGTCATAATTAGAAATCTGACAACAGCATACTGAGTAAGTTGTACCTGCCATTTTTGGGGGGAAACCAGGCCTGAAAAAGGCCTAAAAAAAGGCATATAAATTTATAGATCAAGTAAAGAAATCAGCATATTTGACTTTGTTGTAAAAAGTTGAGAAAAAGCTGATCTTGTTCTCAGAGGAGGGGATATTCCTGATGGTTCAGAGACTTTGTTAAGGTTGTCCACCTCCAGTTTCTTTTTTTTACCCTCAGTATACTTTTGTTCAGACTGGGAAACTTTTACACACCTAATCACTTAAATATAAAGAAAATAAGGCATAAAGATTTAATAGATATAAAGCACATTAAAATAAATTGTCCGGCTGATTTTCCTTCACACACAGAGTTGTGTTGCAGGTGATGCAGTTAACTTTATTCCAGCATCACTAAAATATCAGAATTCAGTTCAACTTAAGTGAAGAAACAGCTACCTGTGCCGTGTGTGCTGCTGCAACATTCTTCATTTCAGTGAGTCTGATTGGTTACTTGCACACTGTACTTACCGCTCTTCCACTCAGGGTGGCACAGTTTCAGGTCTCTGCAGGAGCGAGCAGGGTTCTTCTGGCTGCCGTCGGGGCTGCGCAGGTTCTCAATCTGGTTGTTGAGGGACTTGAGTGTGGAGTCAACCTCCACGTCGTGCTGCCTCAGGGAGCTGGAGGCCTCATCGGCCCTCATGTACCTGAGAGGATCAGGGCCCTTCTCAGTCTGACCCAGACCGGCGAAAGCTGACATGTCGATGCCAGGGCCGGGAGGACCAGGAGGACCAGGGGGTCCAGCGTTACCAGGAGGACCCTGATGGAGGACAAGAACATGAAATGCATTAGGGGGGCAAATGTGACAAGGTGTAGCAAGACTGTACTGAAAAAGCACCGAGCAAAATCTGTTATCATGCGAGCATGTTACATACAGGAGGACCAGATTCTCCAGAACGTCCACGAGGTCCGGGAGGTCCAATGGGGCCAGCCTGTCCATTTGATCCATCTTTACCAGCAGGTCCAGCTGCTCCAGGTGGTCCCTACAGAAACAGTGAATGCCTAAATCAAAAGCCAGTCGATGCTAAATGTCTGTGTAAATATGAAACATTACATCATCTGAACTTGTGCTTTGTATTTAAAGTGTAGAATTATTCTGGTTATTTCTTTAAATCCATCATTTAGTCCGGATAAGAAAAAAAATAATCTGATAAAATAATTCAAATGTGCCAGCAGTTTCTTTCCATTACCCGAATAACCCCAGGACCCTTTGTCTTATTATGCATGAAGATTATTTGTATGGTGACATTTCCCTTCATTTTTCTTATCATGAACAGTGCTTAGCTAATCTAGAAAAGATATTGAAGTCCATTTCCGATCTCAGCAGGAGAGGTTTCACAAATCACAGTCCCCCCTGTCTGTCTGACTCGTTTTCCGTGCAGAGAGTAATTACCAAATGCCTCAGCTGCCCATCTTATCACAGCGGTGGGTAATTAAAGAATGTGGCCTTTCCTGTCCCCGTCTTCGTCAGGTGATTGGAGAATTACAAAAAGACTAACCTGTGACCTTCATTACCATCAAATATCTTGGTGTTAAAGCTGCAGGACGGAAATGTAATAAGAGTTTTCTCTTCTTTTTTTTTGCTCTCTCTTTTTGCTCAGTTTTCTCACCTTAGGTCCTCCTGGTCCTGCAGGTCCAGAGGCTCCAGAATCTCCAGAGGGACCCTGTCAGGACGAGGTCAGCAGCAGATTAGATGATATAACGGACAGATAAAGGGACTGTAAAATTAAAAAACGGCACTGCAGGGAAGAAATGATAGATTTTCAGTACTCACAGGAGGTCCGGGAAGACCCTGCAGACCAGTGAATCCACGGTGACCCTTCTGTCCCCTCTCTCCAGTCTCACCAGCCTCTCCCTTATCTCCACGAGGTCCTTGGGGTCCCTGAAGTTAATATTTCACATGTATTAAATGCACGGCTTCATATTTAAGATGACTTGCAAAAACTTCATGATTATGTTGCAGTTACAGATGATTGTACTCACAGCCATTCCTCTAGCACCAGCAGGTCCAGGGGGTCCTCCAGGTCCTTGGGCACCCTAAAGAAAAAACAACAGTGTGGGTGCTTCCTCATGTTAACATCAAAACTGTGAATCAGTGTGTGAGCACTGTGCCTTCGCCTGTGATCTTCAAAGTTTGTTGTGTTACTCACAGCCTCTCCTCTGTCTCCCTGCTTGCCGAGGGGTCCGACAGGCCCGGGAGCACCAGGGGCACCAGGAGCTCCAGGGGCGCCAGCAGGACCGGTGTTACCACGCTCTCCCTACAGAAGGACACCAGATTACAGTTTATACAAACCAGCAGATCTCATATCTTTTTGTAAAACTGTGTGATTTGTTGCACTAGTTTCAGGTTTTTAATGTGAGGCTGACGTCTCTCACCTTGACTCCAGTAGCTCCATCTCTACCAGGAGGTCCATCTGATCCAGGGGTTCCCTGAGACACAGAAACATGTTTTAATTGATATTGCATTGAGATTATTCGAGTATTATTTCCTGATAATATTGTAAATGTGGCCATTTCTTCAAATTGTATTCAATACTGCTGTGTTTTAGTGGTCATCAAATACTCCAAAAACACTGATCAACTGCTGGATCAATAATAATGATGTTTTCTCTCTAAAAGATCTCACATACAATCAGTAAAGGTTAAACTAATATAAGCTATTAAAACATGGGCATAGGTATAAAGTTCCAGTCCTCAATTGGCTCTGAGAGGCTTTTTATCATCTTTTATTTGGCTTTTTATTAACCTTGAGATGCTGTTTGACTCCAGCAAAAACATGACTGCTTTCTTGCAGGAACAGCAGGAGTCTTTCCTTTATAGATACCTTAAACTCTGTTTATTTACCATGGCAAAACATAGAAAATGAAGGTTCAGACAAAACTTTCTCTGCTCTTGTAAAGTATTTCTCCACTTTTGATGGTAGTTAAGTATTTGGATGTTCAGCTATGTATCTTTCTACCTCCTGCTCTCGCTGTGTGTCGTTTGCTTTAACACTTAACAATGTTTAAGTCACGCATGGCAACTATGACTTGTCACCAGCTGCATATCTGCTGTAAATGCAATGACTCTGCTTTACACATTTAATTTGTTACTGCTTAGTCTACAAATGTGCTCAGTGTTGACTTGTGGGTTTGATAGTTTGTAAATGTGATCCCTGTTTCTACAGCCATGAACATGATGCACAGCTGATGTCCTGGGGTAGAGATTTGTGACATTTTGTTGTTGTTTTTGTGTCATGCTGACCTCTCTTCCGGTCTCTCCAGCAGGTCCAGTAAGTCCAGGGGGTCCAACAGGTCCGGGAGGTCCACGGTCACCGCCAGAACCAGGAGCTCCTTGTTTACCAGGTTCTCCCTAAACACAAAGGCACTTTCATTATTACATGTCAGTGGCTCCTTTGACAGTGAAGACACAGAATAATGTCTGACTTCAAAATAAGCAATTCAATCACTGTTCAATATTATACTCAAGAAGTTCAAGGACACTGCAACCAACAAGAGCAGGTGTTTGATAAAAATCTAAGACACACTTATATTTAGATGAGAGCCAAGTTGTTGAGGCGCATTTAGTTAAAGATAAAAATATTAATGAGAGCACTTACAGAAGGTCCAGGGAGACCAGGGAAGCCTCTCTCTCCACGCTGACCGGGCAAACCAACAATACCACGAGATCCAGCCAGACCCTGAGGACCTGAAGGCCCATCAGCTCCCTACAGAGAAGAGAAAATAGAATTGTGAGATGTTGTTATTTGTCTGTATGCGGCTGAATTCAGAGTGTTTTTCTCATGTCAGTAAGGTGCAGCTTTCATTCAGTTTATATGTTAAAATAAGGCTAAAATAACAGATGGCTGAGACTGGATGTCGCCCCAGAGTCCAGATATTTATGGGTTTTTGTGAGGTGCAAAATCAAACTCACAGGTGGTCCATCCTCTCCAGGCTCTCCTTTCTCTCCTGGTGCACCAGCAGGTCCACGGAGCCCAGCATCTCCCTGTCTTCCTGAGGGGCCGGCATCACCACGAGCTCCTTTTGGTCCGTCTTTACCAGAGGGACCAGCAGGGCCAGCAGAGCCGGGATTACCCTGTGATGTAAAGAGGAAAAAGAGAGTTTCAGTGGATAAGAATAGAAATAAACTCACAAAACATTTCTGATCGACTCAATGAAGAGAATTATTAAATAAAACTCTCACATTAGGACCAGGAGGTCCAACTCTGCCAGCAGCACCAGGGAAACCAGTAGCACCCTGTCAAAGAGAAAAAGAGTTGAGTAAACATGAACAAACTCAACCTGTTGACCTGCAGGATTTATCATCACTCGCTCATCAATAACTGATGGGTACTGGGATGTTATGAGAACACCAGCAAGGACTGAGCAAATATAAATAATACATCTCAATTCACAGGAATGTGGTCTAACATCTCTTGTCCCTGTATGTAAAGTCACCAGACGGCTGCTGGTCAATTTAAGGAATAGCTCTAAAGTGAATAATTAAAATGGATGAAGGTTGAATTGAATTTAGCCACAGTGTTTTCAGGCTCCTGGTATTGTGAGTAATTAAATTGTGAATGCTGGCTCACTGTCACACCACGGTTTACTGTGACACCTGAAATAATTGTTATGAATATTATGTGTTTTCCAACAATAATAAGTTAAAATCCCTGATGTAAGTAAAAGACCTGTTATGCTGTTATTATAAGCTCTAGATGATTGTACTGTCTTCCTCCAGCACGTTTATCTGACATCATCATTGCTTTATTTCCTCTATGTGCCGAGGGTTTTTTCTTCTTTTTTCCTTTATCTTATCTGAGCGCTTTGGATGAGTCAGAAACTGTTGCTGCTGTGGGCCTGTAAAGCCCAATAACACACTGTACAGTATGTGATATAGTGTCATACAAGTAAAGTCACTTGAATTAAATCAGGTCACATTATGTATTAAGTTGTACACTATTGCTTTAGAGGCGTCCCCTCTCATGATGCGTCTAACTGCTGAAATCACTCTGTTATAAGTTAGGATGCTCTATTGCTTGATGAGATGGTCAAAACAGTGTTTTTACTGCAAATGTGTCTTTTTTTTCCTAATTTGATTTACTATTGTCTACCCCTGATATTGTGCACGTTGTGTGTAAACATGCATGTGTGTTTGCACACTGTAGGTTGCATGTCTGTGAAAAGTATGTAAAAACATTATTTTATTGCTGCAACTAATAATTATTTTATCTCCAGTTCATCTGCTGATTGTTTTTTTTTTCCTGGAATAATAACTTGGCCAATGAATCATATAAAAATACTAAAAAATACTTGTTACAATTTCCTAAAAAACAGATTCATGTTAGAATAATAGGATTTGGTAATATTTTAATTTTTTCTCTTGAAAAAAGTATTGAAATGGCTAATGGATTATCAAAATGTTTGTTGATTAATTTAATAAACAACCTTATGAAGTAAGTGACTAATATTTGCAGCTCTTCCTCCTTGACTTGCTCATGTTAAGTATCTCAAGTGTGACTGATGTTTCACTTTTCCATCAGTCCTGTTACTGATAAAATAATCAATTAGCAAAGGAATGAGTCCAAGTCCAGCACTCTAAAAAAACCTGTACATGTAATATAACACATGCAGTCTGTGTCTGCAGTCAGCAGAGATGTTGTGGGTTGAATTGTTGTAAATATAGAAAATACTTACAGGAGCTCCCTGAGCACCACGTGCTCCTTTAGGTCCAGATACACCAGTGGGTCCCTGAAAAAGAGAAACAACAATTACTCATGTTAATATTAGACTGAAGTGACTTAAAAGTGTTTGATTTTGCAGTGTTGTAAAGACCCAAAGACCAAAAATATGTCCTACATACATGGATTTTGTTCCAGGACTTTACTTTTAAGGTAAAATACTCACCACAGGTCCAGGGGCCCCAGATGGTCCTTGAGGTCCAGGAGCACCACCTTCTCCCTTCTGTCCAGACTCACCAACCTCTCCCTTCAAACCAGGCTGACCATCTGCACCCTGGATATTTTAAACAGGACAAATTTATTATCAGAGTCTTAATAAATGCAAATGAAATCAATAAAAATAAAATTTTCTGTTATTTTTATATGAACAAAGTGTATTGTGGTGACTTGACTTACAGGAGGTCCAGCGAAGCCAGCAGGCCCAGGAGGACCACCCTCACCACGGTCACCCTGTAAAGGGACAGAAGAGACTGCTGGTCAGAGTGAGCAGAGATCCAGTTATCAATACTGTTTTTTATTACTGTCACATTTTTATTTTGTTAAAAATCTTTTTTCAACACTGTGTTTACTGTTTTTTGTTCATGAGAAAAAAAAACACAGAACAATATTACACATCAGTCGTGACAGAAGGAAAATTGAAAGAATGACAAAGCCTTAAAATTAATAATGTGCAGTCCTGCCACCATCCTTTTCTCCCTCCATGTTGGCAGGGTTAGGTGACATTTAGTGTTGGCAGTGACAGAAAATCTTATGCAGTTACACAGTTAAGGCTTATATAAAATTCTCAACTGCACCTCTATAAACAAGTTTTTAGAAGGCCAAACAGGGAGACAAATTTTATTCCGCTTAGTTATGAACCAATTATGTTATTTTAATGAGCATCAGCATTTTTCTTTGTCTGGGTAAAAAAGGAAGCTGTTCAATTTGAAACTTGACTGGATGAAACCAAACAGATGAAGCTCTGTTTCTACAGACATGTACAGGTGACGTTTTGGAGTCACATCAGGTCAGAGTTTTATTGGAAATAACAGTACCAGACACACAGCAGCTGATCAGCTCTGGTTCACACTGTGCATATGACGAAAGGAGGTACTTACAGGAGCACCACGAGCACCAGTAGCACCAGTAGGGCCAGAGGGTCCAGTCTCACCCTGAATAGGAAAAAAACCAGTCAGACCAACCAAGACATCAAATATACTATATGTATACATATGTATGGGTTTTTCTTAAGTCAGCTGCGCCCCCATTCATTCAGACTTCATTTATAACAGGGGAGGTAACACTGTCATTCTCACCTTGGCGCCGTTGGGTCCACTTGGGCCAGGAGGACCAATGGGACCAGTCAAACCCTGAAAGCAGAAAAGACAGATGGAGAGGTAAGAGGAGGAAACAAGTTATTATATCATATATATCAGAATAGACTTTGGACGTAATTCAGTGTTATTTTTCTTGTTTAATGACTATTAGATTAAGATTCAGTCAGATGAAAGACTGAAAAAAATGGAAAGAAAAAGGATTTATTCTGGACTCACTCTAGAACCGTCCTTTCCAGGAGCTCCCTCAGGTCCTTTCTCTCCATTGTCACCCTGTTAGATGAAGAGAGCAGCTGTATGTTATTCATACGTGAAACTACAAGGCCTCTGACTTCAACATTTGGGAAGATAAAAGTAGCATTTTTCTCAAGAAATAATCGAAAATACTAAAATAAAAGTTCACTTTAACATCTTCTAAAGTAATCTGTTACTCACTCTGTCTCCCTTGGGTCCTGGGATGCCACCGGCTCCTCTCTCTCCAGGCATACCCTGCAGGCCAGGGGGTCCCTGGGATCCAGCAGCACCAGCTGGTCCAATGGCTCCCTGAATTAAAATCAGAAGAAAACTTGTCAGTTCAATTTTTTCATGTTTGGAGATATGCCAACCTTTTTATTTGTGGCAATTCAAAGGATTTATCTATTTGTTATTTATAAATATTACGAGAAACCTAAAATATATCATTCATTGTTTTGGAGAAAATGATAACCTGATAAGGGCTGCAAGTTCATGGTCAACACATTTAATGAACAGAACAGAGAGGTCAAACTTCTCAACTTATTTCTGGGAACAGTTTGACATTTTGGAAAAGGAAGGTTAATACTACTCATATATCTGCTGTTAAAAATAAAACTACAAACTTCGGCAAGTTAACTTCACATAAAGACTAAAAATAGAAGGGCAGCTGGTTCTGCCGACAGGTAATACAATCTGCCTACCAGCACCACCAAAGCTCAAAAAATTAAGATGTTTTCTCTTGTTTGTTTTTAATCCAAACTGTTGGAGCCATTTATTTGTTTATGTGCCGTTGTGTTTGTTTTGCTGTGATGGATGTTTTGAGCAGTGGGTGGCCTGACCTTTCAAAGGGCTGCATTTATACAAAGGCTGACAGTTTTTTTTAATTGTGGTATCAGCAGGTAGCATGTCAGTGGCTCAGATTTAGTTCAGCGAACCTAACTGTGTGATGAATGATGTTCTGCCTGGCTGCAAGAAACTCAACAAATGAAGCAGCAGAAGCAAAGGTAAATGCGAGGACATTGTAATTTGTGCAAAGCTTATACCTTTAGCACACATCAACAAGCAGCAATGTACAATCCATCCAAAAACAAAAGTGTTAAGTCAGCACATAGAATTTAATAGGGCATTATGTGCCGGGTTTTCTCCTGTTCGGGCTCAGTAACTTCCTGGAGTCTTTTTTGTCACTGTGAGGTTGCCAGGCAACCAGCAGAGACTCCAGGAAGTCTATTCGCCAAAGAAGATTTATCAAGAAAAACTCAAGTGGCTAATAAAATATTAACAATAATTCTATTCATTCTTTTTCAGCATTAAATTAGCAGAGATATTATGTGCAAGATCTTTAGGGCTGCACACTGGAGATGCTGAATGAACGAAACACGTGTCTCACCTTGTCGTCTTTATCAGGCTCTACAACACCTGTTATAAAGCCTGGTAGAGACCAATATATGCATGAATATAAGCACAAAATCTGCCTCAAAGTTTACACTGACCTTGGGTCCATCACTACCAGGTGTTCCAGGAAGTCCACGAGGTCCCTGAAGACCCTGAGCACCAGCACCACCCCTCTCTCCAGGGAAACCACGTTCACCCTGTTAGGATACGAAAACAAACTGAGTCAATAATAAAACAAGAAACCACAGAAACAATTGCTCACTTATGTGGAGTGACAGTGTTTGTTGGGTGTAAACAAGAAGAAAAAAAATTAGGTCTTCATGTATGAAACCAAAAAAGTAAATTTATCAACATGCTATTCATGTGTAACCTACATGTTATAGATTATACGTATATGACTCTTTGCTTTGAAACAGTAGAAATGATGATATGACACTTTAACATGGAAACTCACTCTAGGTCCAACAGCACCAGAAGCTCCGGCCTCTCCGGGAAGACCCTGCACAACAAGACAGGAAAGTTAATCCCGTTAATAAAATGAACTCACACATCTAAACTTCTGTACTGTAAAACGTTTCCCTAAGCTTTTACTGTTTATGCTTTTGTATGGAAAGCAAAAACAGTTCATGTTACAAGTAAAACCTCAGTCCAGAATGTTGTTCATTACAAAAACAAATGAGGAGGCTAAGAAAACATATAATTAAAAAGGTTAAATTACATAAATGTATGGCAAAAGGCTTTTAAGATATTAGAAGATTATAAAATATTTAGAACAGAGACTAAAAACAGAAGCATAACTTGATAAACATTAAACCACCAGAATATGTGATTCACAAAGTATGTGAGCTGGACTGAGAAGTTAGTAGTTAAAAAAAAAAGAGTGATCAGTGTGTTTAACAGTCAGTTATCATTTAGCATTAGCACTTGGATATTTGAGTAGCTTTGTCTTGTTGCTACGGTGAATAAGTGAGAGCATCATGCTGGTTTGATGATTTGTCAACAGCAACAAACCTACACCTGCAACAAATCCAGAGTAACAGGTAAACACTCACCTGGTCTCCAGGTTTTCCAGCCTCTCCTGGGGCACCACTTGGTCCGGGCAGACCCTGTCCAACAACAGAAAAGGGATTATTGGTATATTATCATTATTATGATACATGATGTAAGAGCATGCTGGGACATCATGTACAGGTTTGCTGTTTTCCTGAAAACATTTTTTTGGGGGGGATGATTGTCTGTCCAGAACTCAACACTCAAACACCAAGGTTAATTCTTGTATTGAAAATAAATTACACTGATATATTCAAGCTTTAGGGACTGACTATAACTATTCTATTTAATGTTGTGTTTACTTGACCTGTGTGTCTGAGGTTTGATAAGAAAATTAACTCACCTGGAAGCCAGAAGGTCCAGGTTGTCCTTGCTCGCCTCTCTCTCCAGCAGGTCCCTATGAAAGAACCAGACACAGATGATTATTCAGAGACAAAGAGCAGGTAAAAACTTAGTGAGAGTGAGAGTAAAACATATAACACAACATGTAAAAAGACTGAAATACTCACAGCAGGCCCAGAAGGTCCAGCAGGACCAGTCTCACCATCTTTTCCAGACAGACCCTGTTCAGAGAGAAGATTTAAATTATTAAAAAGTGATCCGGGGACAGAAAATGATGAATCCATTTGGTGGTGGAGGTTTCAAAGAGGGTAAAGTATTTATAGAGAAAATGTACTCACTCTTAGACCAGGACGACCCACAAGACCCTTCTCTCCTGGCTTTCCAGGTTCACCCTGTTGAAAAAAAAATTCACAGTAAACAATCCAAAGAAAGCCTCTTCAGTTTGGAGTGCTGCGATGTAAATGACAGAAATGCTACTAGAAGTGATATTTGGCCAATGAAATGCTGCATCACTAGTCTGTTCTATCAAGACCAGGGCTGTCACAATATCATATTTTTATAGTTATATATTATCTTCTAAGGAATTCACAACAAAGATATAATCAATTCTCCCGTTGTATGGGGGGGGGGGGGCCGACCAGCATTAAAGTTCATTACAGTCACCAACTATGACAAAGCCAGAATGGAAAGAGAGAAATGACTTAAGAGGTGCTGTATTATTTACAAGATGTTGCCACATGTGTATTATTAACATCAGTATTTTATTTTTACATAGAGGCTAATTGTCACAGGTAAATCGCAGTGCCTCTTATCTAGGCATGAATCTGTTTGGACTGCATATTAGCAGGTTTTCATTAGTCTGCATTGACACGCTGTGTGTATTGGTGAAGTGTTTAGACTCTCTCTTATAAAAACTCACATTGGCTCCTTTGGGTCCGGGGAATCCCATCACTCCTGGCTGTCCACGGGCTCCCTGAGGGCCAGGTGGTCCGGGGCGTCCGTCCTCACCAGGGGCACCCTGTCAGAGACACAAGGTGAAAATTACAAACAGCAAGGAAACCCAGAGATTACTCATGTTAACATGGAAGATGAAACTTGTACGTGCCCATCATGATGCTATGCTGGCAAAGAAAGATGGGCTTTTAAAATAGCTATTGCAATATTTATTTTGAGTAGCACCACAACGTATAATCCTAATCAATAGACGGCCTGTGGTACAGAAGGTTTTGTCATTTTTTGTGTGTGTTTGTAAGCACATGTGTAGTAGTTTTGTCATATTTTAAATGCTCATTTTGTGACAGAAAGTGGTTTAAAAACTACTTTTAATGGATCAGATACTAAAAATTAAAATGTGTTTAAATATTGTGATGCTAGCATATCAGAAAGAATCAAACTATTTAATTTTTCATCTCCTGATTTTAATGATGTGAATTTTTTGCTTGAGATCTAAAAATGTCATCCATTTTTTTTAGACCTGAATTACTGTAACTTTTCATAAGCACAGAAGCAAGACTGATATTGTACTCACAGAGGGTCCAACTTTGCCTTGAGGACCAGCATCACCAGGACGACCAGTGAGACCCTGCAAAAAACACACAAATTTAAGAGGTCGTCAGTATCAGCTTCAAGAGGGGGGGTATCTACTATAATGCACAGAACCCAATTAGAATATCAATCTGGTTTGAGACTGAGAGGGTCACATGTAAGGAAAACTGTCTGACAGGTGTTAGTTACAAGGTAATGTGTAAAGAAAGAGGACTCACTCTGGCTCCAGGGAGGCCAGACTCGCCTGTGCGTCCAGGATCACCAGTAGCACCTTTGGCCCCAGCAGCACCAGGAACACCACGGTCACCAGGGGCACCCTGAAGAAAAAAACACGGATGTCAGGTAAGTAAAAGATCAGTCTTGGTGGAATATAGCTGCTATTTTGATAACAAAAATTGAGCTTAAATCTGTTCTGACTAATAAAGAAATAACATTTTAAACAGGACCCACCTTAGCACCAGCAAGACCATCCTGACCTGGGAAACCACGGTTACCAGGAGCTCCCTGGAAAGGATCACAGAGATGAATTTGATTAGATTGTGCATAAAATGGCAAAAAGTAAGTCTATTTTTGCAGATGAAATTCATACATCCTGTTTACTTACTCTCTCTCCTGGAGGTCCGAGTGGTCCTGCAGCTCCAGGCTCTCCTCTAGCACCCCTCTTTCCTTCCTCACCAGCAGGGCCAGGGGCACCTTGAGGACCAGCAGGTCCCTGAAGAAATTTAGATATAGGTGTAAATCTTTTTTGTAGTCTGATGCAAAAAGACTTTTTACAGTGATTATGTCATATATTATCAATTCCAAACTGAGTGACTCACAAGCTCTCCCTTGGGTCCAGCTTCACCTTTGAATCCAGGAAGACCAGGGTCTCCCTATGGCAAGAAAGAAGACAGCCACAACAGTTAATAATGATATCAATTATTGAGGTTTCATAAAGTTTGAGGGTTATTTCCACATGACTTACAGACTGTCCCTTTGGCCCCAGAGGTCCTGTAGCTCCTTGTGGTCCAGGTGGGCCACGGGGGCCAGGGAATCCAGGAGCACCAGCAATACCAGGACCACCCTTGAAGGAAGAGAGAGTGGGACAAATATATGAGGATAAAGTAAAACAATAAAACCGTGATGTATGAAGCAACACAGAGGCAGGTAATGGAGGACTCTGAAGGCATGAGGACTTACAGCAGATCCTTTAGCTCCAGGAATACCATCAGTACCAGGATTTCCCTGCACAGACAGAGAAGAGGACGTGATTCATCACACTGTGTTGACAATAAATTACTGAATAACAAATTGAGTTTAAGATTGAAGCTGCCTTATGAGTAAATCAACATCTCTTTGGATGAATGAAGACAAACGAACCGATGCTCCGGCGGGTCCAGGAGATCCTGGAGTACCAGCCTCTCCTCTGGGTCCCTGTGCTCCTTCAGATCCACGGGCTCCAGTAGGACCAGCTTCTCCCTGACAGGACACAACAGACAGATCATTAACAGACAGCACTGAAATGAAAATAAGGCTGTGTGTAGAATATATGACTTGTGATCATTTGTGTATGAAAAATAAAATAGCAAGACAGCAGTACAAGAGTCAGGCATGTTGGACTTTATGGGATTTTATTTTGTCCATGCAAACTGGATTAAGAGTCATAAATTGTCTTTAAAGTATTTTAGAAAAAATTAAGTGAGCAATAAAGCAACAATCTGAGGATGCAGTTAACCATAAATAGTTCAAGTGACATTCACCAGGCTTTTATTGCTTGAGTTTACTACATAAAGCTGCTAGTGAAAAATACAGATTTATTATTATGTGATTTGAACAAACCTTTGCTCCTGGAGATCCTGGGAAACCGGGAGCTCCAGAAGGACCAACGGGTCCCTGTGGACAGAGGAAAAATCTGCAGCTTAGTATTCATGTCTCATCTCTTTGTTATTGTTATATATTAAATTATTAAAGGCTTAAGTTTATAAGACAACAATCCATTGTAAAGTGGAGACTATGATACGTACAGGTGGACCAGCAGGACCGGGCAGACCATCATTTCCACGGGCACCCTGAGGAGGAAAAAGACAGGAGAGTTAGTTATGGATACCATAATAGAGAGATCAGGGCATTTTGAAGTTTCTAAAGGATTCAAAGTTGTAACAAACACAGTGAAGCAAACAGAAATCATGATGATGCTCAGTGAGCTGACGCAGACATGAATTTGTTACTCACTGCAGCTCCAGCAGCTCCTGGACGTCCCCTCTCACCAGGCAGACCACGTGGGCCCTTTAACACAACATACAAAGGTCAGTATATTTCCAGCATTATAATACACATAGCTTGAATTTAATAAATGAATTTGTCCTCCATAGAATCCCATAATGTTGCAAATCTTTGGTACATTATTATAATATTGCTCACCATTGGTCCAGGGGCACCGTTCTCTCCAGAAGCACCAGCCTCACCCTGATAGGAGATAAAGAGATCAGAAATACTACAAGAAACATGCAGAAAATATTGAAAACAACTGCTAAACAATGACAATATGGATTTTTTTTTCTTGCCTTGGCTCCTGCAGCACCATTTTCTCCCTTAGCTCCATCCAGACCAGGGTGACCCTACAGAGAAGGCAACAGGACTCATCAGGACGCGTGCATCAGGTTTAATAAATCTGCTGTAAAGAGTATTTTTATTCTGGTTCTGCTGTTTGTCAGTGAGGGATGAAACACTCACTCTGTGTCCTTTGATTCCAGGAAGTCCAGGAGTTCCAGGGAATCCACGAGCTCCCTAAAATACATACAATATTTTCATGAGTAATGTTAAACTCGTGTATGTTCCTCTCTTGACTTTAACATGTTGTGTACTCCTGTAGTCAAGAACACTTGAAATGATTTTGCAGTTGAGTATTAAAAATGATCAATAAATACTCACCTGAGGCCCTGCAGGTCCACGCTCACCAGCTTTTCCAGGTTTGCCAGCCTCTCCCTGGAAACAACCAGGGAAGTGAAAATGATAATTTGTTTAAACTGTGTACAGCAGCTGCACTGCAATTCACTGTGGTGGGAAGACATGCATCCAGCCTGTGTTTTGTGCAGTCATCATTTTCACCAGGATTGTTAGGAGATAAACAGTGCCCCCTAGTGGTTTAGAGTGTTGAACGTTTGCTAAACTGACTCCAGCATCAATCAGGAAGTAAGTGCAATTCAGTGAGGTGAAATAGTTGCATTGTCACTTGTCATCATGTAGCGTTTAACCAGAAATGTGGTTTGCTTTGACCTTTTGACCTGGTCTAAAGAGTAGCTTCTGTGCTTATTTTGTCATTTAAATGAGCTGTGGGTTCCGTATTAAAACAGAGATTTGACACTCACATCACTTCCTGGTTTTCCAGAGGGTCCAGGTGGTCCACGAGGTCCCATTGATCCCTGTTGTAAAAACAAGGACAAATAATATAGTAGTGACAGATATCTAATCCTCCAAAAACATGTACTAAGATTTTTGTGCTTAGCACAATCCATCAATAGTAGCTCAGTGGAAAATTTTGTTATTATATTGTTGATTTCACTGTATGAGAGATGCTAAACTAAGATGGACTGAAAAATGCTAAGGATGCTATTTATTATCAGCATTTGTTTTTGTAGAAGTTGTTGGTAAACCCTAAAACAGTAAATGTGAGCAGCACAGTCTAAAGTCAATCTGTTGGGTACACAGACACATTCTTAGATAGGTAATAAAACTTACACCAGGACCAGGCTCTCCAGCCTCTCCAGGGGCACCTTGGAAACCCTGTGGACCCTACAGGTGCAAAAGACAAAGTAAAGCAATGCTGAGTGACTTATTACTGCCAACAGTTATTCTCTATATATGTCCACATCAGCTGTTTGATTATACTGATCAGTCAAATATTGATAAAGTGCTTTACTGAATGTACTTACAGGAGCTCCAGAAGGTCCAGGTGGGCCGCGAGGACCCATGGGACCCTGCAAGACAAATACAAGACAGAGTCATTTATTCATTTCAAAGAGTCAAAGAGTGTGACAAATGACTTGAATAGGTAGATTTATTAAAAAGTTTAATATTTAAGGCTTTGAGATTATTCATATACATTATTCTTAAGACATATTTTAACGGGCTTCATACTCAAACATGCTCTTTTTAAAAGAAGCGTAAAATTCTTCTCTAATTAAGTGTCAACAGCAGGCATCAATTTAAAGTCAGCTGAAATCTCTGAGGAGAGAAACTACCAGGCCACAAGGTGGCAGCATTGCATCTCTGTGAACATTTAAGGTTTCACAATTCTTCAGCAGCAACTTTGAGACTTATCATCAGTAATGAGGTCATTATGAGAGATTAACTGTTTACAAACCAAAAACCCCAGTACACAGTCCTACTCACCATTGGTCCTTGCATCACACCCATCTGAGCACCTCCGGCCTTCTCGTCAAAACCTCCAGCCATCTGAGCAGCAAAGTTCTGTTGAAAAATACAAAACTGTCAGAGACTGAACCTGCATATGCAAAGCAAAGCACCATTTTCATCCCTCATATTTCTTTGAGAGGAAACTGTACAAGTACACTGCAGTGAAGGTCAGTGCTGTGATTTCACATCCTTCCACATTCCTCTTTCTTTGACGGAAGAATGAATAAATTCAGGGATTCATTTTGAGTTTATTCCCTGTGTGGATCAAGTCAAATGTATCCAGACTGAAGTTTCAAAGCATAATTTTCCTTCATTGCTTCAGTTTATTCTGTGTGATGAAACAGTGATGGCAAAGACGTTGAAAATGCTTTTGATCAATATAAATAAAGTCTTTATATAAAATTGTACCTATAAGTCCTGTTTATCATTTTATCACTGTGTGATGTGTGATATGGGGTTAAAACTGTGGTTCTGAGTCTTAAATCTGAGGAAGACAAGGTGAATTTGGTCACTCTGTGACTTACTCCTCCAAGCCCTGGTGGTCCAGGTGGGCCGGGGGGTCCGGGGTTTCCAGGAGTGCCAGGCTCACCATCTCTTCCTCGAGGTCCAGGATTTCCCTTGGGAAAAAGAGAGATGGTTATTTTCTCTAAGTCACCCATTACCAGAAGAACTATGGAAGTTCTAACTAAGAAATGACTGTATCACAAATAGAAGCAGGACAGCACTTTTCTCCATCATTTGATCCTGGTGATGATGTGTGAAGCTGCTCTCCAAGTTTATTATTGGTTACACTGGTTTGCTGTTTGTCTTTTACAATGAAGCACATACAGAACAAGTCTCATATCTGTTGCATGATGGGTATATTTGGATGTCAATGCTACAGTCTCACACTATGAAGAAATCTCTCAGTGCAACTAAAGTAAAAGTAAGAACTGCTGTTGCTTGACTCAAAAACTTGGCGGCCAAATGCTGAGACATCTGACATTTACTTGAGGCCATTTCTTCTGAATAATGTGATGCATAGATTGGTGGAAGGGTGTTTTGTTGGACACAGTGTGTTGTCTCTTACCTTATCTCCTTTAGCGCCAGCTTCTCCACGTGGTCCTTGCTCACCTGGGGGGCCCTGCAAAACAACAATATTTGTCTTAGAAGGATTTCCAGGATGGTCAAGACTCTTATTCAGAGCCAGAATCAATTTATATTGCATCAATAAACAGCGTCATTAAACAATGCTTGGATGAGAAAACACATATTTGACTGTATTGTTAAATCTCAATTAAATAAATAGTGACGTATGATATTTACCATGGGGCCTTGTGGTCCTTTTGGTCCTACAACCTGCATAAACATAGACAGAGAGCATTTGTCAGGTTTCTGTAGCTGTTGTCATAATTTAATCTTTATTACAGCGACAGTTTTAGGTGATGTGTCTGGTTGCACTAGTTTCTACACAGCTAAAATAAGAGGAGAACATTCCAACTTTGTAGGAGGTAGACATCAAGCTAAAAAAACATAATCTGATGAGGATTTCGTTTGACAGGACAAGTTTTGCTTAAAACAGAACCTCCTTTTAACCTCTGATTTGGCCGACTTTGTTCACCTGACATGTGCACTTGCAGCAAAGTTGCTGAGACGATCTAAGAGGATTTGATTGGGTTCATTATGTCCAAGGAATGCAGGGTTTTGTCCTCGTGTGATAGAAAGTTCAATGAAGTATTGTTGGACATTGTATTTAGCCTCTAATCAGCAAGTAAATGCCCCTTTAATCAACAAAAATGTTTAAAACTCCAGAAAAAAAATGGATAATCCAAAATTCTAAACAATGGATACTTTTTCATGGTGTGAGGATGGTGAAGTCGGGAGAGAAATGTCAAATTCAACAAAGAAGGATAATGATTAATGCTGTTTGTGGGTAATTATTATGGGCATGGATGGGCACAGTGTTTGACATTCGAAGGCCCCAAAACAGAAAATAAAATTCTGTGGATATATATTCCAAATAAAAGAAAAAGGAATAAAGAAAGTTGTCTGATTGGTCATTAGCTCTCTGAGCAACATTCACATTCAATTCCAATCATGCATGACTGTGTGTATAAAGCAGTTTAGAGGTGAAGTTTATTGTGTAGCTATGAAGTGTCAGTTATTATAGGCATTACTTCAGTATGAAGGACCTCAGAGGATTCATACTTACATCTGCAATATCTCCTGGTTCACCCTTCTGGCCCTGATTGATAAAAGAAAGAATTGAAACCAACAGCGTGAAACACTTAACTGAGAAACAAACTACTCAATGTGACAGATTTTACAAGAGAAGTTATTTTTTGACGCTTTCATGTTAATACTTAATGAGTGAATGGAAATCAGTATTTTCCCCAAACCCCCCAGCCTCACCTTAGCACCAATCGTCTCTGATGTTGCAGATGGATGGATGACAGGGGAATAAAAAACAGAGCAAAACATTAAAACTTGTTTCAGACACTCGAATAGATTTTAATTCAAGTCTGTGATTTTTTTTTTAGAAAAGGAGACCTGCAAAGAAATCTAAAGGTGCTAAAGTGACCAAATACCATTCATCAAACCAAAAGGCAGAGAACCCATCCAGATTATATTAATGCTGAGATTCCAGGACGGATGAAGCAGAAGCAGAGGCAAGCATGGACCAGTAAATAAGAATTAAGTGTTTAGTTCCAATTATGAAGCAAAATGTGAAAGTCAGTAAAGATAAGCAAGCTGTAACAGCCACTGTGGTAGTCAGTGTCCAATCAACACATCAGTTTAACTTAAGCTTATTTGAAAGATTGTCAATGCCAAATTTGTTGGCATTGATTTCAGTTTAAGATATTATTCTATTTTAAATTGACAATTTACTTTTACTTACTTAGCAGAAACTCAGATGTAAGCAAAAGTATTTTGATCATGTTATGTAGTTTCATGAGATTACTCTTCTGTACATGTTCTCCTTACAACAACTTAATATCAGCTTGGTCAAATCATAATTGTCTTGCAAGGGGGGCCTGTGAAGGAACTACAGGAAAACTGTGGCTCTGAACCTTTGACAGGCCCGTTTACATGGCCATGACTGGGGCCACACACATAAAAGGTCAGAAAAACTTCAGCCCCCCTCAGACGACACCTTAAATTTGTAGAAGAACCCCAAATGAGTCGAATAAATCATTTAGTTTAAGCTCAGAATGAAGTTAGGCTTCATTTTACTCAGCAGTTAAAATGAGAAGAAGCATCTCTGCAGGTTTAGATGTAAACCAGACAACACATCTCAGGATTTATCCCATTCCAAGTGGGATAAACTGTCTTTGGGAATGAGATTATCCTTATAATGTTGTTTATCTGGTCTCCATCCAAACCAAGCACATAGAGGGCCACTTTGGAATAAGGAACATCAGGAGCTGAATGAGTAAATTTACATAATTGACTGAATAAAATGATAAAATTGGAATGTTTTATAGTGGCTAAAAGTATAAAATAAATATTTTGAGACTTTGATCAGAGGCTTCTGCAGCCCTGATAAGGCAGAATACTTGGATCCTGAGTTCCCTGTTCAAAAGTGATGGCAAGGGTGAAATAAATGCAAGCTAGAAGAGTAATTTATTTATGGGTATGTGAATAAATAAATTACAACCAATGGGGGCACTGGCATCAGCAGGGCAGATGGGACAGCACTCTCCAGATGGGATGATAGGGTTGGCACACTCTTTGATCTCCTCGCAGATTATCTCATCACACAGAACCGATCCGCTGTCGCACACACAGATGCGACACGGCTCGGGCTTCCACACATCCTTATCATTATACTGTTGGCCGTCCTGGATGCAGCCACCTGCCTCCTCTGTGGTGGCCAGCAGGGGGCGTGTGACAGGTGAACAGAAGAGGAATAGGGGTGATGAGAGGACAGAAAGTTTGGTTCAAGAGGGAATAAGGTAAAGAAAGAAAAGTATTGCAGGTTATACAGTGTTTTGGGGTTTTGGGGTTTTATAGCATATGTTGTTGTTGTTGGTTTGCAGGAGGGAAGTGGGAATAAGAGGATGTAAGGGGGTCAGGGGGCACAGCAAGAAAGTAGGAGGAGTAAAAGCAGTATGGGGGTGAGATGGAGGAGGAGTGATAAGTGAATGGAGAGGAGGGACGAAGAAGGAAGAAGGAGAAAGATAAAAGTTATTCTGTACCAAGTAAAAGCTCTGAAACACTTCATAAAGTAGTCCAAAGAACACAAAAGCAAAATTCAAACAACAGCATGACACAGGAATGAAACATGAGTGTGGTTGCATGACGTTAATGAATTGGGAATAAATGGCTCTGTTCCTTTGATGCTGATGAATAGATGCTATTTTGACCCAAAAATACACTGAAACAAATTAGTTACTGTGCAACACGACTATAATTTACAAGTTTTTAAAATAATGTGCAAGAAAATTGCAAGTTATCTCATAAATTATAATGTCAGTGAAAGCCACAGTTAACAGTTGTCTCTTCAGTTCCTAGCAGAGGTATTTCATGTTGTTGGCTGAGTATATTTAACCTGCAGGCCTGCTCTCCTGCTGCTATGAATGAACCTCTCTTACAGGGATACTGTGCCCAATTGACAAGCTGCTGCCTTAAGTAAACATGGGTCCTTCTAAATTTCTCCATCTGGATCCCATAGCTGTGTCAAGCGCCAGTGCAAACACATTGAGGAACTGAGAATGGGCGATTTGTTTAATGTATACAACTTAGGGCTGGGCCTACAAACTGCCGCTGTTTGTTTTTAAGCACATTTGTGAAAGTGATACTTAGAGCAAACATGCTACGAGGCTGTGTAGTTCCTGATCAGAAATGAGTTTGGCTATTTGCAACTACAATCATTTAACTTTTTTTGAATTAGAATGATCGATTTACTGCAATTGTTGTAAAAGCTTAATCATAATATAGGAGAGAGGGAATGTAAAGCAGGAAATGTGGGGCAGTAAAGTCCATCTTGCTATAAATATGTGTCCATCATCTGTTAACCCCCTGCTGTTCCTCCTGCCTCTATCCTACTCCCTTCCTGCTACCCTTTGAGCCTGCTTGTCTAAGGTCAAGCACTGTCTGACCTCGTCACTTCACATCAAGAAAATCCCAAACAAGCCCCCCATACAATCTCGTGGGAGAAATTTATATATGTATTCTATGTGACTTAAGAAAAAAAAACAGTTCAGGCTCATTTTCAAGATTTTTTTCTGTCAGTTTACAATCTTTTACTGCTTTATAATAAAAAAGTAGTCCAAGAGTGTTTGACATATCACTAGGTTTCATTGAGGAGATTTCATATTTTCTGCTTAAAACTAGAAATGCAATATGAGCAAAAGCAGCATCAAAGGGTGAGCAGCAGGACCCAGGTGAGGACAAATGGACACTTGTTCACCTGGCCCTCCATCCCACACAGATGTGCCTTGACAGCCTCACCTATCACATGCAAAGAAATGAATTTGCTTACTTTGAAAGACCATTGATAGCCTGTCTGACATTATGCACTCATACCATCAGATATTATTAAGTACATCACTGTAAAAAGCATGTCATTTAACTGGCCACAGCAAAAAAAAACAAAACTTTACTCTTTATGCTCTTCATTTGACACCAAACCACTGGCATTTGACATGCTTTCCACTATTCCTCTAAAACATCAGGTAGACACAATTGAGAAGGTAACAAAAAATTGGTAATGTCAACAGAGTAAAAATCCAATTTTTTCTGCCAACATAAAAAGCAAAAAGTCAAAAAAAACTGCAACTTACGGTCATCCTCTTCTTGACATCTGACGATGGATAGTAAAACAACTTGGGATGCTACAAGTAGCAGAACAGTCCTTGAGTCCACAAAGCTGAACATGTCTAAATATTAGACATGCAGTAGCTTGGGTGAGAAGTGAAGGGATGGTCGAGACCAGGCTCTCAGTCAGTGGTGTGTTAAGTGTGTGTTCCTGGAGACTTATGGCACCATGCAGTTAAACCCTCCAAAATCTAAGTGGAATCCAACGCGGGGCCCCAGCTGGCACTCTGCACCCACCGCGTCAGGGCAAGCACCGCGGTTTTATGTCCACTGTGCCTTGTATGGATCTTCGTATATTCCAAAATACCAGTCCTTCCCCCAGACCCCCTGTCAGGCTGAAATCTGAACCTCATCTCCCTCCCCTCAATCCAGCAGCATCTACTCTCCCAGGGATTTTTTTAACTCAAGCCCTCCTTCCTCCCTTGACCTGCTTGGCCTGGCCTGGTCAAGAGATGCACCTTCACTTTCACATTAAAAAGGGAGCTACAAGCAGCTGAGAAAATGCCATTGTGTCAGTGGATTAAAACCAGCAGAAAAACTTTCGAGTCAATTTTTGTGCAATTCTCTGTGACACAAAGACCGATAGGTAATTTAACAAAAGTAATAGCTTTTAAAAGCAAACCTGGAAAAAACTAAGGTACACTTTATTATTGGGGTACAAACTAAAAGTCAAATATGTTATGGTGTATGGTGTATTGTTTGAAAGGAAATTATTCTCTACTACTCATCTGGAAACAGATTGCAGATAATCTACAGTGGTTTCTTTGTCAAATTAACTAAATTGTTCCTATAGTACTTAAAAATCAACTTCTTAAAATCCACAGATGTTACACAGGCATGGTTTTAAACTTGGCCGTTCCATATCTGAAACTCTATAAAAGTACAAGACATGCACAAGAAAAACTCTGAACACAGATCTGAAATTTAAAAAATGAATGGCAATGTCTTAACTCATTAAAAGATTGATATCTTCCAGTGTTAGACACAAAATTATATTCTTTTTAAACACAATTTTGCTCTTTTTACTGTCTATTTAGGAAGGAAGTCCTCTCTCAGACCCGTTAATTAACTGAAAATTTGGACTATTAAGGTGTATCCAACTGTTAGATCCTTTTTTTCATAAAATACTGAGTGTGGACAACAAATCAAAGTCTCCAGAATAATGAAGTGCCACTTGCAGTTAAACTCTCGGGTTATGGGAACTGCACACTGGGTCAGCAGGGTTGTTTGTTTCAGTCTAGTCTCCTGGATTATGGATTAATCTGCAGACCTTGGACAACCTTAAAGTGTTGAGCTGACCAATCAACAGTGAAGTTATGTCATGTTCACATTGCAGGCGAACCTTCTGAGAGCCTTGTCTGTTTGGACAAAGAACATTAACAGGAGGTTGTGAGATCCAGTTAAAAGAAAAAATCCCACTGTAGCTCGTGTACATGGAAATTTCCCATAAGAGAGAACTAAACTGACCATATTCAACAGTTAAGCATTATGTACATGACTGTATGTCATTTGCTCATATATAGTTCAAATGTGCAGTTGGTCTACCATGTGATTTATTTACCCTCATACCAACATTCCTGACAAAATAGCACATATATGCCAAATTATCTATTGTCAAGCTGAGCCAGAAGGGTGATGAAACACACATGTGATCTTTATCATGTACCTCTTTTTGGATGGCTCAGGTGAGTGAGCTTGAAAGGGGGTCTTTGTCTTAAGAAGAGGCACAGTAATTCCAGGGTCACGACCTTCTACAGAGCCCCCTCATTCCACATACAGGAAAGAAAGATTTGAACCCACCATCTTTGCTCTAGCCTACAAGGCCTATGAGCTGTTTGGTGTGCTTGAATTAAGGCAGAAGTTGGTAGTAAACCAACATCAGCTCAAATCAGAAACTATTTCTACTTTTTTAAAGCGTGTTTTCATTCCATTTTCTCAGTGTGTTTATCCTGGGAAAATAAAAGGTGGCCATCATAGCTCAGGTAAGCACAGCACTGTAGTTTCACCCTGCTCTCATAGACTCTAGTCCTCTAGTTTTGTAGTTAATTCAAGTTTAGCAGGACACCACAACCAGTGGTGATGCTGATGAGTTCAGCAACGAAAACATTTCAGGAATTTAAACAGCCACTTGTCCAGCTGAATCAATAATCTGAGCTCTTCAGACAATAGAGAAAGTATACTGACCCTTTCTGCTCTAACACTGTCTAGTTTGCTGTGTCAGGTCAAGTCACTGTTTCTGTGTCACATAAAGAAAAAGCCAAAGTAGCGTTTCTGCCTGAAGGAGCTTTAACTTAGTGAAAGAGAGCCTGTCATACCTGCGTTTGCAGATGTTGAAACTGGTAGGCTATAATAGTTCCTCTATTAGAAAAAAAGAGGCAAGAATTCTGTACAAAGAAACACTGAAAACAGCCAAAGAAACCAAATTGTTACATGGAAATGAGAGAAAAAAGACAAAAGAGACACGATGATGAGTTGAATAAGCTTTTTCAAATGAAGCAAAAATGAGGAAAAAAGCGGAAATCAGGATAGATTTTAGAGGTGAGAAAGAAATTACTGACACTATTTATAGCATCTCAAAACAAGAGCACAGCTGAGAAGTGTGGAGCAGTCACTTAAAATTCATCTGCTATGGCTCTCTGTAAAAGCGATGTTGCAGCAATGTTACTGAAGAAACCAGGGCATCTTAGTCTATGGAGGTGTATCAATGTACAGGAGGAATACTGAGTTCATTTTAGCTCCACACGTCCTTTTTCTCTGCTGCTCTGACTGTATACTGCCTTCTGCCGTCTCCCAGCACACACAATAGGCCTCTGTGTGCACGGCCCGCGGAATGCTGCGAGATGGCAGGGCAGTGGGATAGCTGGATGGTGAGGATGGGGGTTGGTGGGTGAGGAAGGGTGTGGAAGCTGGGGGGGGTGAGGGGGTGAGGGGGGATGAAGGAGGAGGGGAGGTTGGTTTGAGGGTAGGGGAAGGGAAAGAAATGGCAGTGACGGAAGGAGGGTGGTGATGGGGGGGCTGACCTCTCACAACTGTACGGGTGCACAGAGGCTCCAGGGGTCTAGAGGGTGTCTAGGTTTCGGCACAGTGACCGCAGCACAGGGGTGGCTGTGATCCTCTGTGTACACACACAAACTGGTGACGGGACGGGAGTCAGCACCCACCTGGATGAGGGGAAGAGGACAGACTGGTCCTGAGAGCTGACAGTTTCGTACAATGTATTCTGTCATTTCTGAAATCTGACTGAGTCTAAATGATCAGGTTGTACAAACTCAAAAGGGAATCATCACAGGACGGACAAAAGGCAAACAGCTAAAATCCACTAGCATTTTGTTAAGCAATAAAACCAGATTTTGATGGGAATAAAAAATTAAATGCTGTGATTTACAAACCAATTTTTTTTTAAAAAAAAAACCTAAATAGTCATGCTAGCGACCCCTTGAGGCTGTCAGGCTCATTGCATATCTAAAAATGAAAAATTTTTGATGGATAAAAAAAGAAGGAACAACTCTGCCACTCTTGTCTAACTGCTGGGGCAGAAAATGTTCTATGTAAAGTCTGGTCTGAGGGCAGTTCCAGGGGATTGACTGTGTTATTACCTAAATCAAAGGGTTTTTCCTTTGTAAAATGGCCACTTCATCTCAGGCTTTTAACTTGTCAGACTTGATTTAGTTTTCAGCATTTCAAGGTGTTCTCCAGTAAATGACATCAGCCTGAACTCTACTGAGGCTCAGCTGCCTTTAAGTTCATCATTAGCATGCTAATGAGCTAAACAATTCAGTGTTAACATGTGGACGTATGGCATCTAACATTTGTCATAAAAGCATGCATATGGTTTAGAGTCAATATACAAACATTTATCACGCTATTATGCAGTATTATTATTAAACCAGCAAAAATTATACAGCATGCTATCACCTCTTAAGTTAAGGGGGTAAACGCATTTTAAAAAAGCATTTTATTTGCTGTCATGGTTCTGGCCACCAGACAAGTATAAATACAACGTTCACTCTCTTTCACCCTGTTTCTTTCTTCAGTAAGTCTTAGAGGAAATATCCAGGTCTTTACTTGTTAAATGCTCCTAGTCACGAAATGCTAGCAGACAACATAGAGTTTGTTGTTAGAACTTTTTTGTACAAATAAAAAAGCCACATGTAAACAACACTATGAGAGCAACTGTGAGTGAACAAAAACAGCAAACAGCCAGACTAAACAATGAGCTTAAACTCACAAGAAAGTTTCAGGATCAACCAGCTCACACAGTGTTGTTTTGAATATATCAGTTACGTCTTCTTTAAAGTGCATCTAAGGCTGATGGGAATTTGGTCACTCGTTTTACATAATGGTAAGAATTATCATCTTGGGACCATAATTGTTCCTTGACAGTTCCATCTGCAAACTTGAAAGTGCGATGTGTTTGATCGACATTTTAAGTTAACTGAGTGATAACACATCTGAGGTGAGCAGTTTTAGGCTGTGCTGCTGTGTGGCTTGCAGATAAATATTGAACGTAAAATAAACAAAGACACAAAAGTAAGCTAACCTGCATATCTTTTGTTTTATCTAAAAGGTAGAGCCGTAATGTCATCTGTCTTAGTTTGGATGCATAGATAACAGGGTTTTTATATGGTGAGTTGTATATTTGCTGTTAACCCACAGATTTAGACCCGTATATTTTCTCTCTTTCTCTGTCTTCCTGTGTATGTGTGTCACTATGCTGGCGAGTGCAAATTTACAGAAGACATAGAATTCCTTTTACCCTGGGTGGTGCAGGCATAATGGCTCCAATCATTTAATTTGAGACATCTATTAAATGCGATTTTATGCATTGAATCTTTACAAGCATTTAACAGTTTTCATTAAGGAGATTCTTTCATCCAACACTTATTTCATGCCTCTGTTTATATCAAATTATAACCATGCAGGCAGTCTTATGTTTAACAGTGGAGCAGATTTTAGACCTAATTGAAACTGGAAATTGGTTACCTTAAGGTGTTTCAGACCCTTTTTCGGTGGTAATAAAACATTCAGTCTAACATGAGTGGTGTATGGTAGCCTGAGTAGAATATGTGTCAGGGTCCAGAGGGGCTTTCAGTGATTTGGGAAATAGGCATGCTTTAATGCAATGAAAATGGCAGTGTAATTTGTGTAATGTGACCAGGGACAAGTTGATGATTAAGATAAGTAATGTGTCCCATTTCTTTAAACCATTTAACAACTAGTTATGGTTCCTGAACATGTTCATTACACAAATTTTCTGGCATAAACTAACTGCACTAAATTAAGTTGAGTACAGAGTGATAGCAAGCAAATCTTTGGCCATCTCTTTCTCAGTTCCTGGATGCAGTTAACAAGTCCGTATTTGATACTTGTTTAATGTTCCTCAAGTAATTTTTGAATCTGATTAATCCAAAGACAGTTTCAATCAAATTTAAACAGCTACTAAACCCTTTCCTTCCCAAAGTCCCCAAAACTGCCTGTCCCAAGTGATCTCTAAGCAAGGGCTTTACCCAGACCTCCAGATTACTGAGCCTGAATCAAAGCACCAGTCCCGGTATGTTTCTTTTCCTGTGTGAGGTGGAGGGGGGAAGAGGTTAAGTTTGTGCAGGCTTGGTGTGTGCAGTGAGGGGGGCTTTCTCACACAAGATGGAGCGTGAAGGGACAAAGGTGGCATTCATTGGCCCAGGAATGGAAAACATTTTCGCCTGAAAACAGAGAAGCTACAACCGGCAAAGGTAGTGGGGAGAGGCCACGGGTTAGCATGCACCCCTTTGGAGAAGTCACACGCCTTGAGATGCAGAGGAGATCACCAGAACCTAGTTAGGTCTTGTTTATTTGGTTAAGAAAATTATATCAAGTCAAACAAAGAAGGCACAATGTAAATGTTTAGCATGTGTGCATGATGGGTTATCACAGGTATGTGAAATGATATGTGTTTATGTTCAATGAGTGTGGCATTTAGGACAACAACTTTCAACCCTGTGTTGTACAAGGACAAACAAATGACCGTGATCCTTTACCATCTCTTCCATAGTTTAAATTGCCCTCATAAGTTCTTCGTCAAAAAGAGTAGGAGAAAAATGAAAAAGTAAGGTAAACAGCAAAATATTTAAAATGTCTTAATGGTTATCTTGTTGAATGCTCCACTAACAGTTAGTCATTGTCCTACTGTGGAGCACCTCACACAGCAGCTGACATCAAAGACAGGAAGCCAGGCCTCAAACTCAAGAAATCACAAATTATTGAATAAACTGTGTTTGAAGCACCGGGAAAGCTGCCAAAAACCCCTGTGAAGAGGAAGGATCTCAGACACATGACTGTGCTTTGTCCTCTCAACAAAACAACAAAGTCAGAGACTGACCTGAGTGTAGGGTCCTGGACTGAGTATGCCACCTAGAGGACAAGATAGTAACATTTCAGTGCATCAGTGTGGGAAACTCACCATGGGGTGTCGCCATCTAACAGCAGTAGAGAGGACTCTCTATGACAACCTGACTCATTAACTGCTTATATAATTTAACAGAGTGGACAAAAACAAACATCTGATTTTTCACACCAGACCAGGGTAAGATTGAATGACTAATATGATATCAAATTTTACAAATGTTAGAAAAGCTGACACGCTTTTGAAGTGATATGCATAATTAACTGCACACAAAGTTGCAGAAAAAACATAAATCTTAATTATTGATTTAATATAAAGAAAATAAATAAAATAATTGAAAATAACAGTTACACTATATTCTTATTCCAGGCATCAAAGAGTCCCATTTCTGTGATGACAGTTGAATAAACCTTGTAGTCTGGCAAATATCAACTCATCTGAAGTCAGTTTATGTTAAATGCTGTAATGTTGGCAAGTTAAGTTTGCTTATGGCTGTATAAGCTCCCACCAGAATTTTAATTAAATTTAAATCAAATTCTCATTCAACTCTGTGTCACAATTATTAGTATAATCATTTACAGTATGTCTATACTGACATGATTGATTTGTTCTTTTTTCCATAAATTTGGAAGTAATACACTCTAAGTTTACACTGATACAGAATACTTTGGTAGTAAAAGTAAAAAAGGCTTAGCAGACTGACACCCAAAAGTCAGAGACTACACCAAGTCCGAGTCAGAGCTACCAGTTTGGTTTCAGTAGCTTCTGGTTACTGACCCCACCACCTGAACTTGCGTGTTGTCAGTGTCACAGCCCCACCCCCGAGTCACAGCTTGTACATGATCCAGTTTGTAAGACAGCATGGACAGCAGCTGCTATTACAACTCTGAGGACCAAGGGGCACTGGTCACAAGTTTCTCTCTAGATCAGCTACTGGGGAAAAAATAAACTCTTCTGAATTATTAAAAATTAAGCCCTACTTATCACAATGCATTGCCTGAAAAGTCTGAGGACAGCTAACCCGGGAATCTTGCAGCTATTTAAAAATTCAGGGATCTCCGCCAGAGTTGGAGCTGACAACATTGTTTTGTCCAGAACGCAACTACCTGTTCTTCTGTCCTGCTGGGCCACAGCATCACCCCACAGCTACAGAGCATTTCATCAGCATAGCCCTGATGTGGACCAAGGACACTCAAAGTAGGTCACGGTAGATAGTTTTCAAATAAAGAAATCAGCATGAATTAACCATAATTATAATTTTTCATAATTCAGCAACAATGTTCATTAATGTTTCCAAGGGAGCTGTCTAGTGTGCCCAAAGTTAGTTGTCTGGTTGTTGAGGTCATCTAATAATTCATGCTACCATGGTGACCCCTGCATTATCATGACAATTATTTTAACTTATGTATATGTATGTACATATATATATATATATATGTATGTATGTATATGTATACTATGTATATGTATACTATTGTGCAGTAAAATGTCTTTAGCATAAAACATCTCTAGGGTGCAGTATGCTTATAAGTTCAATTTTTACACTATGTATTCTTACCAATGTTTTGTCCCATTAGCCAGAGGACAGCTATTGTTCGTTAGTTAGCGTTAGTTATCGCTAACGCTTAGAGAAGGCTAGCTTAGTGAAGAAAAGAAGCATTCTTAAACAGCTAGCATGGCTTTAAAATAATAAACAAAAAGGAAAACGCTTGAATCTCGCTAATAAGCATGATAATCGTTTGCTTAATTCGTACAAATTAAGTCAAAAATGTTAAATATAAAAGATTCTTAATTTAAATTTAACCTTAAAAGGGTTATGTAAGATACTGCTAATGTTTTATTTTCTAAGCTAGCGCAATCATCACTGGTTCCTTAGCAACTCTGAAACCACAGGAAGTTATTGCGCCCAGCCAAGCAGTAGTGCGGCAGCTGCTGGAAGTAAAACCACAATTTTCATTTACACTTCATTTTCTTATTTTTAAGGTTAAGCAAACAAGTTATATTTGACAATTAATGGGTTGTGTAAGTGCTGGTAGGTGGACGCTATGTAAACCTTTGGGCTAAGAAAGACTGTTTACCCCTGCTTAAAGTCTACGCCATGCTAACTGAAATTTAGCTCTAGCTAACTTTAGCTACTTTCTTTACTAACTTACATATGTTTCAATTTTGTTCTTTACTACTGAAAATAAAGCACTTTTCGACTTCACTCAAAAACAAAATATAAAAAACTGTTAAATGTATATTTTCACAGATGTCAGCATCAATTAGTATGGAGTTACTGAGTACATGTAGAGTACAAACATTTTGGAGAAGAAAAATCAATTTTCATTCTACTATTTAACAGTTGCATTTCTCACTTTTTTCTTAAATGTGTTTAAAAAAGAAATGCATTCTATTGACTGTAAAATCAACATGGTGAACAGTATAAAAAATGATTATGTTAGGAACACTAGCCTTAAAAAAATAAGAAGCCTGAGAAAACAAATTATGCTGTGTACTTAAGAAATACATTATTTTGCTTGCTTGTGTTTTATGTACATACAGCCATGGTCCACACACTTAATATACAGAACTAGGTCAACAGCTGGATATTTGCCAGTATTTTCATTCCAGGTCATGTTGACACACTGATCACACACTGTTTTGGGCTTATACATGCCAGTCCAAATTTAAAGCTCAGCATACTGTGTGGTGTGTTTGTTTTGCAGAAGTAGGTTGATGTCTAATATGGAGGACCTACTTTTCTACACCATCACTGAGGGCAAAGAGATGATCCCCCTGTCCCAGTTCATCTCTGTAAGTCAACCACAAATTCACACTTCTTCTCTGACACCATGGACTGTTTCTTTTTCCATTTTGATTTTCCATGCATAGTCTGCCCCAACAGTATTGCATTTCCTGAAAGTGCCTGTGACTTTAGTTCTATCAACCTTGGAAAGTGACACAGGGGCACAAAAAGAATCCTGAGTATCTCCAGCTGATTGCAGGGTCAAGTTTAAAAGGTGGTCAGTTACTAGTTATGTAACAGGCCCCAATATAGTAACTGTGACACTTAGGTAATCAACAGTGAGCAACATTTTTTTACACTGACGTTTAACTATTTATGGACTTTACTTAAACTATTACCTTACAACTTTGACTTTCTATTAGCAGATGTATGACAACTTCATCAGTCAAACACAGAACTTATAGGCTTACTCAGTTAGTAAAGTAAATTATAAGGCACAGAGCTCCCTAAACATGGGTCAGCATACACACACACACGCACAAAATACTGAGGAGATTTCCAATTCTGTGAGACTGCGACACAGTTCCTATTTTCAAGTCTGTTGTCAAGTCAAGTTTTGCACAGGGCCAGTCCTTTACCATACATATCTCAGGAGATAAACAGCACATTGGCTGTACGGTATGTCTTTTGCAGTGTGATAAATTACAAGCTATTGCAAATCATCACACCCATATTTAGCTTCATGTGATGCAACCCTTTTAAGAGTCACATAAAAAGGGCAGACGTGGACATCTGGTGACCTTTGTGTCTGTGGCAACTCAGTAATTTTAAAAAGGGGCATGCATTCAGGAGAGAGAGTTGTGTCATTGTCGTGTCAACACAGGTGGCCTGTTGTCACGCCACGGATGACTGGATATGCTTGTAGAGGTGAATGGGTTAGGACATTGATGGTGAAAGTTTTAGTCAGTATTCTTGCATTGGAAAAGTGCAAATAAATGTATTCCTGTAAAAAAAATCCATCAGATTGTTACTGTAAGCAGCCCTTGAGAATGTTTTTTGTTAAAAAAAAGAAAAAAAAAATTAAACCAGAGTTAGTTTTGTTGTAGAAATGGCAACATATGATTAGAAATCATTGCAGTTGTCTCAAGAAAATGAAACATAACTTTAAATAGTTCTGGGAACAAGATGAATTCCTTTGGAAATAGCCTTTTGTTTGTTAGTTTACTTTATATACTCAGTTTAAGCTTACTTAAAAAAAATAGATATCTTTTTTTAGTGACTAATGGATGGTTAAGACAGAGATATCTTACAGCAAACTGTATGGCAAATACTGAGTGAGCTGTGTGAATAACATTTACCCATCAGGCAAAAAAATCTTTATACCTCCCCCATTAAAAGCTTAGAATTTGTTTATTATATTGCACTAATGCTGTATACTATTTAGTACTCTGAGATACTGTAATTGAAAGTGAAGCTAATGGTTGATTATTATTCGGTGTTATTTTTTTGATGAATTGATCAAGTTTTTATATCAAACATCCTACAACAGACAGATCTCTCTTAACCTCTCAAAGCCCACTTTATTTTCTTTTTTAATTTACTTGTTTTGTCTGAAAACAGTCAAAAATGATTGAGTTTACAATCATAGAACACTAATAAAACCAACAACTATTCAGACTTGCTGGTCAGCTATTAGTTAGAAGTTGACTTTAACTATTAACAATGAATCATCCAAGTTCTTGCTATATAACTTTCTGTTGGTTGATTAATAATTGACTATATCATCAGGTTATGTATCAAGTAGCAAAGTCTATACCTTGCAAGGATTATCTGTTTGTGTTTTGCATTTTTCTTTAATTTGAAAAGACAAAACTGCTCACAAACCTAAACAGAATAACTCTTCACACTGTCAGCTGAAGGAGACCTCAGCACAAAAAATAAACACAAGCACAGCATCAACTGTAGCATTTCCTGCCTCGAAGCTTAGAGTCGCTCACACATTCAATAACAGCAACAGCACACTTGCAGCCATGTGCTTGTTGTTGTGTTTGCACACTCAATCCGTTTTTGGATGAGAGGCCTCAAAAAAACACTGGAGTCTCACTGGTTGAGAGGGTTTCGCACATGGTGTCCCTAAAATAGACACATATGGTTCATATGGTGACTGTCAGCCTGACATGTGACATGAGAAAGGGGTTTCTGTGATCAGGTGCAGGGCTGTATTTCCTCCTCTGTTCCATGTGGGCACTATGAATTCCCAACATGTGCACATTTGATATCCTGCTAAATGTTTTTACATAAACACTGCTATGAGTGTCTGACCCACGGTGTTAAAGTCTGTCACCTGTAACCCCTACTTTTTCCTCACTTGAGTTAATTTCGCTCAAACCCACCATATTTCTTTTCTCCGCAGGCACTGAGAAGAACAGGTCTGTTGACATCTGACCCTCGACTGCAGAATTGTATCCGTCAGTTGAGACAATCCACACTTGACTCTGTTGGTCCAGTCATGATGGACAAGACGCTATTTAGAAGGTGAGAAAAGCTTGGTGTATTTAAAGCCACACGGTATGCGCAACATTGTTCAAATGGGAGTTTTCAACTTTTGCCAGCATGTGAAAGTAAAACAGAACAACCTTCAGTTTCTGTCACTAATATAGCCATAATCACTTCTATCTGTTGTTAATTCAGATGTTTTTTCAGATAGATTGCCCCTTAATTACAATTTGCATATTCCAATTACTTTGCAAAAAAATCAAATAAAACTGAGATGTTACTGGGAAGCATGGAAAAAGGATGAAAGCATGCAAAGTGCGAGGTTAGGTTAATGGTCTTTGCAGTTAAGTAACAGAGTAATAGGAGGAGTAGTCAGTGTTAGGTGCTATTTTAGTTCAGGAGATTGACAGAGACGGGTGTTTTGTGGCTGACAGCTGCTGCTGCTAACTTAATTCACATGCACACATGCCAGCTATGCCAGTAGAGAGTGCAGAAAAACACAGTGTGACTGAGCTATTAATGAAAGGGCATCATCCTGGTTAAACTCCAGATTACATTAGTTGACTCAACAGATCTGTAAGTTCAATGCAGACCGGTGTCCTAAACAAAACCTTTTTGTAAGAGTAACAGACACAGTCTCATCCTTTGACATGTAACAGTAGAGTGTTTCACAGCCTGGTTGTGCTGCTTGTATAATTTAATTGGCCATGTCCAACTTTCCTCGCTTTTTTTTCTTAAATTTGTAAGGTATTCTTCTCAAAAGAACACACAAGAGCTCACTATAAATATGTGACCAGAAATAGAGAGAGCTATCTCTTTTTTTCTAAGAAATGACCCATATGAATAATGCAAGCGCTCTGCACTTTCTTCTCCTGGTGGCACAAAACCTCACGCTAGCATTGCCTTGGATTAGTGAGGGTTGCAGGCCAGATATTTTAGTTCAGACCAGCTGAGACAGAATGTGGATTCATTTTCTTTAGAGAATACAGCATTGCTGACCAACTGTAGAAACTAAAATTATATAATAACTAGTAGGATCAGCTGACATAGGCACTGCCTATATCAGCGTGTCTATAGGGAGGTGTGTTTGTTTACCCTTTGAGCTGCGTGTTTGTTGACCAGAGGTCACCTTGAATTCTCTGTGATGAAAGCTTGGTATAGAGGTCATTTCAATTTAAAGGTAATTGATTGGAGTTAAAGTTATGCAAACAATTCTCAGGCAGAACCGGTCTCAGTGATTGAGGCCTTAGAGTTTGAACAAAATAAGCCAATATTTTCTTTACAAATGGCCTGAATTCCAGAGAAAAAGGGCAAAGTATAGGACAGGAGGCTAATATTACAAAGCCTGGTGTTCCTCCTAGTAAAAGAAATTAAATAAATTTTAATGTATAATATTTTAATGTTTTACGGCTGGATACTAATGACATTTTATTTAATGTACAAACCATTAATGTAGTAGGCCTACTAATTAAACCATATGTACTTGAAGATCTTTGTAATTCCTATCTGTCTTCTTGTAGATGTGTGGGCAACAACATCATGCTGCTAACTAAAGCTTTCAAAAAAAAGTTCATCATCCCAAACTTTGTGGAGTTTACCCAGCACATCAATAAGATGTTCGAGTGTGCACATCAGCAGGAGGCAGGGCAAGTAAGTCACTTACTAACTCAGATACTAATTCGGTGTCTGCTAATTCATTCCACTTTAACTCATATATGTTTCATGCCTTCATGCAGGTAGCTGATTACATTCCCCAACTGGCTAAGTTCAGTCCTGATCTTTGGGGTGTATCTCTGTGTACAATTGATGGACAGAGGTACAGTAGCATCTTTACTTCAATATATGTCTCCATACTCAAAAAAAACCTCCACCATGTGTTTTTTTTTACCTCACTAACACTCCTCTTTTTTTGTTTGTTTTGTTTTGTTTCCATGCTTTTCCATCACATCATCATGTCACGCAGACACTCTGTGGGTGACACAAAAGTTCCCTTCTGTCTGCAGTCGTGTGTGAAGCCCCTGGAGTATGCCATCGCTGTGCACGACCTTGGCTGTGAGCACACTCACCAATTTGTAGGCAAAGAGCCCAGTGGACTCAAGTTCAACAAACTGTCATTAAATGAGGAAGGTAAGTATTTAATGTAATCAAGACTTTCACCCCAGTTATCATCTCTACACAAAAACAAGTGATTAATCCTAGTTTTGTAAAAGAAAAACAACACAAAGCACAACTCTAATATTTAGCTGACAGAGTTTGGGAACTCTGGTCTTTGATCAGTAATTTCAACAAACTGACTGTTGGCAAGATGGCGCAAGAAAAGTCCTCAGTTTACGTAAAAAAAAAAAAGTTTTGCGAGTGGACTTATTGCTAAATTGTGTACCATTTTATCACCTCACCTTTGTAACCATTTGCTATTACATGCTCCCCCGTTGAAGTAAACAGGACTGTACTGTTTGCTTTCAGTTTATTAGCTGATAGCTCTAAGTTTCCCTGATGGAATATCCACTCTAATCTCAGCTGTTTATTGCTCTTGTGGTTAGGGGCATATGACTTATAACAGGCTCTTGTTCCTTGTGCAGATAAACCACACAACCCGATGGTGAATGCCGGAGCTATTGTCATCAGTTCTCTAATTAAGGTAAACTCTACAAGCTTATCACCAGTAAATACACTTATATAACAGTTGTCATTAATAAGGATGTTAGGACAAAGAGTAGGAGGTATCCACTCGTGCCCTTGAGTAGACTCTGAGTTTTTAAATCTAGACCCCTCAGTTATTACTGTGCAGCATAGTTTTCTGCTGCAGCCTCTCACTGGACAATGATGAAGGCTTCCAAAACTAAAGACGAAAAACAAAACCTGAACAGGATATTTAGGTCTGTTTCTGTGTTCAACAACTGATGCTTTGTATCAGTCTTAAGCTCTGTCTCAGTAGAAGCAAAAGGTTATTAAACACAAGTACAGGGACCTGTTACACCAAGTTTGAAAGCTGCGATATGAAAACTGAGAGCAGTTTTTATCTTTGGCACTCATTCAGACTAATGTCATAGTGTCCTGTGGGACCGACAAATTTATCTGAAATTTGCTCGCAAAAACTTGTAACACTGCCACTATTTGCTAAAAACAAGGTAATTCATAAAGAAGTTTAAAGCAAAAAGTGAAAAGCAAATAGATACAAAAATAGAAAGAAAGAATAACAGCAGTAAAAAGAGAACACATAAAAGCAAATAATAAAAAAAGAGAATGAAAGCTATAAAAACAATAAAGTGATAAAAAAATATCTATACAGATAGCTGAATATATTACTTGATCAAAATTTATATTTAAATAAAGTCAGTAAAAATGGATTTTTAATAAGTTATTTAAAAGAAGTCACTCTTTCCGTGAGTCTTATCTCGTCAGGCAGGTTGAGCCAAAGCCAAGGGGCCCTTGAGCACGGTCACCTTTAGATGTGAGTGAAAGGCCAAAACTGAGGATCTGAGGCTGTTAGCTGGCTCAAATAGGGTCAGCATTTCAGTTTCGTGCATTTGGGCAAGACCCAGGCTTGCTTTAAAAGTGATCATTACAATCTTAAAATTAATTGTAAAACAAACAGAGATCTAGTGGAAAGAAACAAGGATTGGATTGATGCAATGGCATCCATTAAAACCAGTGAGAAACTAAGCTGCAGCATTCTGAATTAGATGGAGAGAGATGTGATGTTTCACTTCTCACAAAAAAAGAAAGGAAACAACATTTTAAAATGACCTGGGTTCAAAATCAGTAAACAAATTTGCCTCTGAAGCGTGACGTCAGTTATCACTTATCTAATCTTATCTATTTGCTGGTCAATTGATGACCTTAGTTGCTGGACTATGGTCGTCACCATCTGACTGACCTGCAGCCAAACTTCTGTGAGCTTTGGCCTTCTTGGAAGCCATGTGTGGGTGGAGTTTAGCCCTAAATGGTTGTATATGTTTACCTTGTGGAGTTTTCCTGAAGTTCCCCAGCTGACTGATAAGAAACTCTGGATCTCTTATCATATATAGGTCAGGTTAGGCAGTGAAGGGGGGGCTCTGTGTTTGGGGCTGCTTCTGGCCAATCACAGCCCTCAGATCAGAAGGTGTTAGCCACCATTGTTGGTGTTTGTGGAGGGGGCGTATTATTGTTTGAGCAAGATGTCTTAGTATATTTAAATACAATATAATAAGTACATAGAGGAGGCTATAAACTGAAAACCCTGATAAAAAAGATTATTAATGTTGTTTTGACTTTCTAAAATACTCATGCTGCAGTGAAACCAGCTGTACCTGCAAAAGTTTAGATGTCACGCATATTTATGTTTTGTTCAAAAACTAGTAGGCAGAAAAACTACCTGGAAAGACATCAAATCTGCCCCTTCATTGGCCATTACGTTCAGCCTCAGGTCATCCTTTTATCACAAAAATTTTATTCCATATCATTTTAAACTTTATAGGTAGGGTCGTTAAATATGAATGTGGCTACCATCCCTGTTTGGTAACTTTACAACTTGGTGATGAGCTTTCACTGGTCTGTGAAATTCAAGTACAGCCTTAAATGGCCCCCTGGCCACCGAGCGCGTGTTGCCACTGAGCGCATGTTGCCACGTGAACTGACAGGCACAAAGTCATCACTGACATGTCATACTTCAGTGCCCGCCCATGTTTAGACTCAAAACTTTGCTTTGGTAAAGTACTGAAACACTGCCATCTATAGGGACTCACTGACTCTTGGCTTTCTTAAAACTGGCATCAAAAGTGATTTTTTTTTTCTCCTTCTGTTGACAGCCTCAGTTAAACAAGGCAGAGAAGTTCGACTATGTAAGTAAATGCTTTTTTTATATTTCCAGTTTTTTTTTTCTTCCACCTATTTGTTTGGTTTCCAGACTGAACCACGTCAATGTTCCTGCAGGTAATGGAGTTTTTGAAAAGCATGGCTGGTACAGAGTTCGTGGGCTTTAGCAATGCGACGTGAGTACAGTACTTTAGAAAATGCCTGGATATCCTGTATCACTTGAAATGCATATTTCTCATATCTGTTATGTTCCTGCAGTTTCCAGTCGGAGAGGGAAACTGGTGATAGAAATTATGCAATTGGCTATTACCTCAAAGAGAAAAAAGTAAGCTACATTGGATATAAGTGCTTGTTCAGTGGTGATTTTCAGAATTTCTTTTTTATGTCCTCAGTGGTTACTGACTCTGATCTTTATCTTTGCAGTGCTTTCCTGGAAATGCGGATATGATGGCCGCCCTCGACTTCTACTTTCAGGTAAAACTCAGTCTTTATACAATTCTGGTTCAGGTGATGTTCTCCATTTTCGCAAATAATATTCACGCTCTTGAGTTCATGTCTGTATAATAAATATGAGACTAGTTGGTTCATATAAAGCTGCAATAGTCCAAACAAGCGTGTCGTCCAAAATGCTGAATTATATCTATAAAACTAACCATCAAATGTCTATATTTTATTGTCTCTTTTTCATTCTAGTTGTGCTCCATTGAGGTGACCTGTGAGTCAGGAAGTGTCATGGCTGCCACACTGGCCAACGGGGGTATTTGCCCGATCACAGGCGAGCGTGTGCTGAGTGCTGAGGCTGTTCGCAACACCTTGAGTCTCATGCATTCCTGTGGCATGTACGACTTCTCCGGACAGTTTGCCTTCCATGTGAGTCATCTGGAATTCAAGGACCTGTTTAAAAACATCGCTGCTTGTGTTTCTCTAAGTGGTCACTCCTCGTGAGATGTTGAATCCAGTTCTCTAGTTGCTGTACATTGTAATCTTGACTTTTTGTTTGTTCCTCTTGTTCAGGTGGGTTTGCCTGCTAAATCAGGTGTTTCTGGTGCTGTTCTGCTGGTGGTCCCCAATGTTATGGGTGTGATGTGTTGGTCCCCACCTTTAGATCGGCTGGGAAACAGTGTCCGTGGCATTCATTTCTGTCAGGTAATCATTCTGCATAGTTTGACTGATTTGTCTTTATCTAATTTGTCTGAACCTGCATGCTTCTAACATTTCATTTTAATCAACTTTTGATTTACCAGGAGCTGGTGTCTCACTTCAACTTCCACAATTATGACAACCTGAGACACTTCGCTAGGAAAGATGATCCCAGAAGAAAAACAGATTCTGATCCTGTACGTTCAATGCAGAGGCTGCAATTCAGGCTAAGAAACACAGATGCATCTTGAAGTTGAAAAATCAAGTAGAAGCATATTTACTGTCAATTTTCATATAGTAATATTTTTTTTTTTTATTCAATAGAACAAGTCAGTGATAAACCTGATGTTTGCAGCCTACAGTGGTGATGTCTCTGCTCTGAGGAGGTAAGAAAGTGCCTTTCATTTTTCAGTTCAGAACAGGTGGACCAATATCATCTTAGTTTTTAAAATATCAGTGCGGTTTCTGACAGTTTGCCATCTTTTAAATTAAGCTTTTCATATTTGTTCTCTCCCCTCTCCTCCCCTTCCTTTTCCCCCCTCCAGGTTTGCCCTCTCAGCTGTGAATATGGAGCAGAGAGACTACGACTCTCGCACAGCGCTCCACGTTGCTGCTGCAGAAGGTGACACATCGTTATTAAAGCGTTCATTCCTCGATAATCTTGGCTTTGATATACAAACTAGAACTAATTAAATATGTCATTGGCGTTGCTCACTCATATCTTTCAGGTCATGTTGAGGCCGTTATCTTCCTAACTGAGATATGTAAAGTGAATCCCCTCATGAAAGACAGGTAGGAATTTTTTATATAAATGTATTCATCTGACATTAGAATAGAAATGGTAGCACGTGTCCTTTTCCATTTTACTAACCATAACTCTCCATCTTTCTTTCCAAATTGCATTGTGTTGTTAATCAGATGGGGGAACACACCTATAGACGACGCCATGCAGTTTGGCCATAATGTTGTTGTTTCAATCCTGCAAGAGTACCAGCGTGTGTACACTGACACTGACATGGACTTAGCAAGCGACACAGAGGAGCAGAAGACAACACTGGATACTGTGAAGAGTGTGGTTTAAATCACAAGGGATCATAAGGGTTCGGAATGGAAGTGGATCTATTTTATTTTAAACCTGAGAGGACTGAAAGGACACTTGATGATTGTGAGACATGATGAATGAATGAGTTTATCTGAAATATGGTTATATATATTTTATATTATAGTTTAGATAACAATGTGGAGCTTATCTTTTACACTTTTGAAAAGCAAAACAAAAAAGTTGAACAATGTAAAACATCAACAAAGCACTACATAAGCAGGCAGTGTGTTGCTTGTGTTGAGAAAAATTACATTAATTCAAGCCATGATTTGGCCTGTGTTGCAATATTAATGAGTTGATTTGTGCTTAGCTTCTGATGGAAAATGCTACTGAGATGTAAATATCTAATATATTGTGCTTATTTATTTTTAAAATATTAAAATGTTTTTTGCTTCATCAGAATGTCATTTAATCACGGGACTTTTCGCCCGCTGTGTAATTACTGTATAAATATTCTTAAAGCTGCTTCGTTAATTATTCCACCCCAACAGGAGGTGATTCATTTGCATTTGTGCTTGTGACACTGGAGGGACTTTAACATTGTGGTTCATGCCAATTCACTGAGGCCTACAGGCCAGTTTATTTACTGCTGCTACCTTGTGTTGATGTGGTTCTTTTCTATTTGGAGTAATTAATGTCGCTTCCTTACACTGAGCTTTGTATTGACTACTTGTAAATCACAGAAGCATCTGCATGTCTCAGACACAGGAAGTGAACATTTGGGTTACCCAAAATGTATCATTAAAATTTGGCAAATGACCGTTGCAGACTAGACACACACTTGTTTTGCATTGTAAAAGATTAATTAAAGTTTCTGCTTTTATTATGGAGTGTGCTAAGAAGAAAAGCATTTTAAAATGGCTGAACTGTGATAAAATGTAATATTCTGCACTTTAATAATGTTTTTTATTCATTGTCTGTTTCATTTCATTTAAAGCTGACAGACTGGATTTTTAAGCATGACTTAAGCTTTAATCTGTTGCTGTAAAGGTGTTTTATCTGTAAATAAAAGAAAAAATGTAAAAGCAGCTTTAGTGAAGATGTTTTATTAAACAAAAAAGAAAAAGAAAAATTACAGTATGAACATGAGACAGAAAAAAGTTTTGTGTTGATTTCAGTGCTCGAACTGTGTGTAATGCCAGAACACACTGCGAACCAACAACTTGGCAGTTTATGTTTCTCTCAGAAAAACAACACATCGTATTCACATCAGTTAGTCTGAGAGGTAACACTTGAGGTACACATTAAAACAGCTTCTGTGATATGATTGGCTGCTGGTTGAATGACATACATTAAGTATGAAGTTGCATTGTTAAGCATCATGATTATGAATCGACTGGACATAGAAAATTAACCATCACCTGCAGTTGACATGTAAAAGATATTGCTTTATCGTAGTTTATGTAGCCATGATACCACAGGAGCCAAAGCCTTTAATAGCCATAACCATCACCATCACAGTTCATCCTGCCTCACTTCAGGCCTTCAGGCTCCTCCAGGCCAGAGTGTGTGAGCAGCTCTCCATCCCAAAGTCCAAACGCGGGGCAGACGGGAGCCTTGAACTGGACCTTGATGGTGTGAATGATCATTGGTTTCTCGATGTCCACCAGCCCCAGAAGACCTGCATCATAGTCAAGAAGGATCCCTACGCGGTCAGGCTTGCCCACCTGTGTCACGGGAACTATCTTGTTGTTGGTCATGGCAAACCACTTCCGCTGAGCACAGCCGAACACCCAGGAGGAGCTGTTGGTGCCCACGCAGTCCTCACGTGACATAAGCGCCTCGGCCACACCCAGACGAAACTCCCGAGACTTTTTCACCGTCACCTCCCAGTAGTGTCGTCCACTGCTGATCTTCTCATTGCCAAACACGACGGCCCAGTCTCGGAAACGCTCCGGGTTGTCTTGGACATGGCTGGGGTCCAGACCCAGCATGCGGTAGATGACACCGGTGTCTTTCTTGAACAGGTCCAGACTGCTGTGAGCTGTTCGCTCATCAAGTCTGAACTGAAGATCTGCAGGGGATGAGAAGAAAAAAGAATTGGAGATTTGACAATATTTGATTTGATGAATGGCTTATTGGAATTCTGCCTAAGTGCTGAAATCCAGCTCTTTGTTTTTGCCGTCATTTTTTAAAATCTGAATATTATTTTTGAACTTATTTATGACTCAGGCGCGATTAACATGTGACTGTTAGCATTTGTCACTGCTTTGCTGTAAAAGAGTCATCATTACTGTATGCTATAACTTCATTCACACTGTGCTTTTCCTGCTACACACATATGACGGAGTTTTCTGTAACAAAAAAAAGGCCTAATGATTGATCGATTGATTGATTTTGGAACAGTAAAGACACCAGAGTGCTCTAATATTAAGTCTTGTATTGAAGCAGTTGGTGATTTGAGATAAAAGGAGCCTTTGATTACAGTCTAATTATTTGTTGAAGTGTTTTTTCCGGCACCAACGCCAAAAATTCATTCTTTCCAGCTTTTCACCACACTCAGCGCTTTTGTTTGTTTGTTTAGGAAGCTTTTATGCCATGCTTCTCTTTATTTGATATAGTTGCTAACTATCCGTCTTTCTTTTTTGGACATTGGTGGGATATAACAAGCATTGCCCCAGGGTGCATCTTCCTGCATTTGAGTACTCTATCTTCTCTTAATTTAGGTACATTATCTGGGCCACTTCCACATAATTAACTGAAGTTATTGTAAATGCCTAACTTTTATTTGTGACAGTATGCGGGAACTCTTCATTTTAAAGTAAAAATTAAGTTAGGCTGTCAAAATTATGCAGCTAGAGGAGTAAAATGTTTCTCTATTAAATGTAGCTCATGTACATTAGCAAGTAGTACAAATTTCTACCTAACTTCGTGTTATTTACGTTACCTGAAGAAACTCGACTTAGGCAGCTTTAATTTGTTTATATGTCACCATATATTAACGAGTATATCGTTTTATACTTGCAATGTACAGTACTCGACTTTGGTTATCTGGAAAGGGCGAGGTAGAACGTGTAAAGTCCAAAACAAGAGTCATTAGTCATTAGCTGTCAGACTCGACTGTGCATGATAGGACTCTGACCTCTGAGCTGAAGCTAATTTGTTAACTTAAAAAAAAATATTCACTCACTGTTCCTCGCTGATGTGGATGTGTACCATCTCCTGGCAGATAGACTAACGGATCGCCGGTGTTTGACTGTCAAAGAGGTGACAGTCCGTCCTGCAAGGCTACAGAGACGTGCTGCACTTACGCGCATCGCCATGTTTTTCACTGCTGCTCGCTCGCGGTTTGAGTTCCTTCTACTTACCGAAATGGAACAGCAGCGCGCTCTGCTGCCCCCAACAGGTCTGGAGGAGAACACACAAACCCGCCAGACACAAAACACATCAGCACCACGGACAGCAGCCAGCCTGTCAAAACTGTGAAGTCTCAAAAAGGTGTCAAGTCCTATCAGCTGACAGGGAGCACAGTTCAAGTGACCCACAGCCAAACATTATTCAGACCCACATAACTTAAGCATATAAAGTGACTCTTAGATATCCTGAATATTTCCATCACTCAGAGAAAATTTCAGTGTAGGTAGTAGGCTGGTGCTGTTTCAAAGCTGTTTTCACACTGCCAAAAGTTTTATTAAAGTGAAGAAATGTCAGATCATTTGTTTATTTATTTAGTTTGGCAAAAAGAATCAAAAATTTAACATAGTATGTAAAAAAAGGAATTCACTTAAAATACTCACCATGTGTAAAAGTAAATTACAAAAAAAACCCCTCTCATTTCTGAGAAAAACAATGCTCTGAGTGTCAGGTTGCAGCTGCATAATGTCTGAGGAAATTGATTTAAAACACTAAAAATCACATGAGGCCGGGTCTTGCTATTCAGTCACGAACAAGAGGCAATGGGGATCCATACTAAGTGCTAGCTTCAAGACTGTGATGAGACCAGGGGGTTTGGACAGTTGTTGAATATTTAAACTAAAATCATATTCAGAACTTTGTGACAAAAGAAGCTTTTGGTCTCTGAAATATCATTACGAATGTTTGTTGCCTTGAAGCAAATGTGAAGGGCTGAATCAGATAATTAACTAACTTGTCTAATCTGTGAAAAATACAGTATTTTAGTAAATTACTTGGTTACTTCCCCTCACTATAGGTAAGAGAGATGTCAAAAAAATCACACAGTCACATGTTTAAAACCATACACCCCAGGGAAAAGTCTGCTTAAGCTTCAAAATACATTAAATGTCATATGCATTATAATCAGGCCTTTTGCTGTTGATGCTGGATGCTGGCGGTCAAAATTGCCTCTGGACACAGTGGGGAATATAGTCAGTCTTTTAATGTCAGGGATAAAAAGAAATTTCATGCTTATGCGTTTAAAATTTAACCGTACTGTATCTTTTATGACATGTAATAAATATTTTGTCATTTTAACAAAGCTGGATCCAGCTTCGCTGCACATCCAGATCCATTTTTCACGCCAGTGTTCAACCAAGGACAAAATGTCATTGTTTATTCATGGTCCAATATAAACATGGCACGTATCATTATTTTCCTTTGTGGTGCCTGATAATGGATTTGTTTTAAAGAGTCACTGTCAGATGCTTTCATCCTTTCCTACTTTCTGATAGACGTGTGGGGCTCATTATTAAATTTTGTGCAGTGGTGTCACATCTTTTACTTTAAAATCTCTTCATCTTTTTTAAAAAAAAAATCAACTCTAAATTTAATGAACTCTAAGTTTAAGTGGAAAAAGACAAAAACAGTTTGTACATCACTACATTTTGATGACATATACAATATTAACGGTATGTTTTACGACATTGTGTTAGTGTACATATGGGAAGAGAAACCACTAGAGCTGAAATAATTACTGCATTAAATGATAAGTCAGTGTGAGAAAACAAATCTACTAATCGATTTATCATACTTTTGAGCTAAGAATGCCACACATTTTCTGCTTCCTGCTTCTCAAACTTGAATATTTTCTTATTTGTTTGACTTTTTATGATAGTAAATTAACTATCTTGGAATGCCAGTTGACAAAATAAGCTATTTAAATATGTAAATTCAGGTTCTGAGAAACTGTGACAGGGCATTTTTCAAAGACATTTCATGGACCAAATTTTAGCAGCCCTTTTAAGGAAATATATATTTCATAAGATGAGATTTTGTTTAATCATGCAATAGTAATGAGGGGAACCATGGAGGAAAACAGATTAAATAAGAATCAAATAGAGGAGGTAGATTTTGAAGGAGCTCAGTGCAGTGTCTTGTTTTTGACTCAAGCTGTTACATACATTAAAATACTTGATTCTATGGCGAAAGAATATATATTTTTCCCCTGGTATAAAAATATATTTTGCTCTATAAGCGTGCCAAATTCTTGATATTTGATTTTTATTTTTGTGTCTTTACTCTGCACAGGCTGCAGGAAGTGTTGCTCTGTGTCTATCTCCTATTGTTGGCAGACACCCAGCTGATCATTCTGGGTTGCCAGGTTTGTCTGGGTCCACCAGTCCCAGCGGCCCAGTAGTGATAACTCAGTTTGTATTTGGTTAAAGGGGAATTCCACTAATTTACAAATGAAGTTCACTTTACTTTCCATGTGGACCATGCAGTAACCTGCTACCATTCAAACACAGTTATATACTGCAGGTCCTACGAGGGCTTTTCCAAAGAAAATGTAACCCACATGATGTCACAGTGATGTCATCAGGATTATCTCACCTTGAGCTTAAAGACTACAGCTTTTCTGACATAGAGCCTGTGTTACAAACTTGATGTTTGGGATGTGAAAGATGAAAACGGTGGCTGGAAGTAATTAAAAGAGGGAAGTTTTGGGTTCTGTTCCAGAAAGAAGAAAACCTCATTAAAATCACATTTGACCTTTTCAGTCATTCACAGGCCTAAACCTTCAGCCTTGGAAGGTTGCCTCACTCAACACTATGTCATGCATTTTAATTTTTTACTTTCCTAGAAAATTACGAGTTTGTCGAAATGTTGAGTTTTAATGTCTACATGACCAATGTCTGTAGTGGATGTTGATTTGTTTTCAAAAGGTCGTTCCATTTCTTAAAGGAAACTTTAATGGGAAATAAGATCATTTAATCTTGCAGTGTTTCTAGACTTTCCAGATGTTGTTGGAACAAATAAATCAAATTAGCCTTGTAAAATGAGTAATTTTGCAGGTTTTGTGAAACTTAAAAAAATCTATCCATCATTTTCAGAGTGGCTTCCCCCACAGTTTTTGGGTCCCAGTGAATCACGTGACTTGTGATTACACAGTGGTCACAATGTAAAATTGTCCTCACTATGTAAAATTGTCCTAGTTTGACAAATCCGGATTATGATTCCATACAAGTTGCATTATGGAAAATTAAGTGTTTTGAAAGATTGACACACTCAAGGAGAACTACAATAAAATAGCTCTACTTTTTCGGTTTTGACATTTTCCTTTTCCATTCTGGCCTCTTTTAGACCCCCAACTTTAGACCTTTATCCCTAATTGCTGATTTAGTCTACTCCTTCAATATGCGGCTCAGTTTCTTGCCTCCCAGTATTGTCTGTTTGAACCCAAATATAGACTAACATTTGGGTTTACTTTGCGTTTATGTTCAGTTGTGTTGTTATTTTTCTCTTTATTTTGGATTGTTTTATCGCCCATCATTCAACATGCTACACTTTTACCAACAAAGGAGTTTCTATCTCTCTGTCTCCCCCTCTCCCTCACTCTCTCTCTCTCTGTCTGTCTGTCTCTCTCTCTCTGCGGTCTTGTGTAGTGAAGATGTGAAACTACAGTAACTCACAGGTGAACAGCAGAGCGTCAGTCCGCTCCTCTCCTCTCCTCTCCTCTGCCGACCCGCTGCCGCTGCTGCTGCCAGGCAGACACGAACCGGAGCGGCGGAAAGCTCACGACTCACCACCGACCAGAGCAGCCAAGCGTCTAACTCTCAAACACGTTTGCATAGTCCAAAGTGGAGAGGGGAAGAAAAAAAGAAAAACATCCCCTGACTTGACCTGAAAATCTGCGGATTGAAAAAGACGTGCATGAAGCTGAGCCCCGGCGGAACTCTTTAAATATGAGCTGAAGTGTCAGAAGGATTTCTTTCTCTTTTCGGTCTCCGGGTTTCCTCTTGTTGGCGTGCAGGAATGACGCGTGTTTCACCGGACTTAGAATCGACAAGCGACTTAGTAGGTTGATTAAACACTTTGTCAGCTCATTTTCTTTTGCTTTTACTGCAACCCAAGTGAGCAACCTGCAAGACATCACAGTAATGCATTGGTGATGGACCTTCGTTTTGACATCTTGGATATGCGCGGTTTTGAGTCACCCTGCTTTTGCACGCCTGCTTATGTGAAATGCATCACTTCTGCTCACAATTACTGCTCGTCTGACTTTCTTCACGGAGCGGCGGATGCTCGAGATGTTTTCCCATCAGTCTGCATGAGGGATGGCGACCAAACCGCACCAGGTCCAAGAGTGCTTATCTACACGTTCGCACCTGTTTAGATGGATAATGACAGTTTATGCCACAGGTGAATGAATATCGACTCAGTTTTTCATAACAGCGAGTGTTTCGAAGCTGTTTTCTGACTCTGGCATTCAGATCGAGCTTGTTGCACGGTGACAATGGATCTCAAAGTGGAAAGCGAAGAAATGGACACGAATCAACCTCCACCCATAGAAGTTTTTGCGCACAGCTCGACCCTCCACGGAATCTCTCACATTTTCACATACGAGCGGTTCTGCATCAAACGCTGCCTGTGGGTCGTGTTTTTCTTGGGATCTCTGACCTTCTTGCTGTACGTGTGCGTGGACCGGATCCACTTCTACCTCGAGTACCCGCACGTCACCAAACTGGATGAGGTCACGACCCCGATCATGACGTTTCCCGCGGTCACCTTCTGCAACCTGAACGCGTTCCGCTTCAGCAGGGTGACGCGCAATGACCTGTACCACGCAGGGGAGCTGCTGGCCCTGCTCAACCAGAGGTAACCTGTATGATCAGACAACAATAATGATCATGTTTAAAGCTCTTTCCACTGCATGCATTTTTTAAAATTCTAAATCAATTATAAATCTGTGTAGAAACTCGCCCTTTTCTTTTCAACCTGTTGTTAAAAATATTGGCTATAAAATTGTTTCACAATGCAAATGTGGTGGATTGTAACTACAGTTCTGCAGTGCTGTTGCTGAGTACAAACTTGAGTCACCTGAAGTGTACAATAGTATCTCTGTCTTAAGGCCACTTCTACATTACCTCAGTTCAATTAAATATTCTACTTTTGACTCCATTATCAGGTTAACTTGTGACCTGTAGTTATTTGTTACTGTGCATACTCAAATTTATACATCAGACCTGTGCACTTTCTCTTAAAATAATTCAACTTAGCTCCGCCTTGAGCAGCTGCAACAGAAGGCTGGAACACCCACATTTGTGCATTTTCATATTTAACATATGTTTTGCTGATAAAACTTGCATGATCTTGCATTGAATATTTTTAGTTCTGGGCTTTCACATACAGCAGAGTATTTCTACAGAGTTGTGTTTACTTGTACTTTAATTATGTTCCTGCTTCATCCATCACTGCCAATTGTGTCTTACTCATCCAACAAGCTCTAATAGTTTCTACCTTGTTGAGTCATTCAGTGCTTGTAGAGCAGGCTTGTCAGGCTTGAATTAATGGAGGGATTATAATCAGAGACCGCCAGTCGTCTTGTTGGTGCAGCTGAGGGAGCTGGCAGCGACATGTACTGTATGCACAAGGAAGAAAAGACGTGGAAAGTCTGCTTCCTTTCGATCAGTACAAGTGACATGGCTGATGCTCTGTGTATTTTTGTCATTTGTACACTGAAATTCTCATGTCTCTGAAACTTCAACACAGCTGCAAAAAAAAAAGAAAAATAAAGAAACTCCACTCTTGCTCATTAAATCCACTTCTTTTCTCAGCTGTCAGAGATTGTATTTCTCTGGATATGGTTTAATAAAAAAGAGCAGCTCTGAATGAATGGCACATTTTCAGTGATTGAGATCATGCATGAGGCTGCCAGAGGAGCAGAGGAGAAAGAAGAAAGACCTCACAGGGGGAGACTGTGATTAATCTCGACTTTGAAAGCTTTTTGATAAACATGTTGCTTTCCCCGTGGTGTTGCAATATTGTTCCAAATGTCAACACAAAGGGGCATTGATAATGAAAACCCATCAGCAGATACAGTGTCATTCACCACATTTAATGGTGGTGGACAGCGTTTTCAGGAGAAGAGACTGCTGACCGGTGTCGGTCATTTGAGTGACAGAAAAGACTAGAAAAGTTTAAAAGTCAGATCTGTGTGAATCTCTGACAGGCTGTCAGTCAAAGAGATCAAGGACACGGCTCAGCATACGGTGCCAAAAGCCTCTGATGGCTATAAAATGATGAGAGTATACGTCCAACTTCTTTCCGTCTTTCCTAAATCTTTAATGAAGATCACAGGCTCAACTCTAAAATTATCTTCTTCTTTTTTTTTTTTCCATGATGCTGGTGTGACTGAAAATCAACACTTGCCATCTGGATATTCTCACATCTCCTATACATCTCCTAATCTTACATTTCCCGGCAGTGGTTCACAAGAAAGCCTCACAGTTGGAGACTGAAGCATAGAGGGGGGCTGATTTTCCTTCTAAGTATCCTTCTCCATGTACTCATCTCATCTCTTACACTCTGAAGTAGGTTTAGTGCTCATTATCCAGCCTCCCTTGGCAAGGTAGAGCGGCGATGCCACAGCACACTTAGCTGTTATACCCACGGCCAGAAATGAAAGTGCTCAGGGCATGAAATCCATTTAAGACTGCTCTCCGCCCACTTTCCATGTTTAGAGTCACTGGTCTGGGAAATGTCTTGTGGCATGATATTTAAGCTGCACACAGGCTGAAGTGTCAGCCTTCACTGATCCCGTCGGCTCGTTCTTATGGGATTTTATCTCATAAGTGCCTTCTTGGCAGGTTTGTCTACTACACAAACAGCAGGGACGGAGCAACTCACCTCAATTAAGTTCTCTTTCAATCAAACAAAAACACTTCCTGTCTATAGCGGGGCTTAGCCTAATATTGATGCCACAGGATATCTTTGAACTAATTTGTAATCCTGCATGAGGCTGGTTATTATTGATTTAATGTAGGAAAGATTTCAGCTACAGTGTTAAATGTCCCTTTGCTCTCATTTGAAAATGAAAAACCAAATGATTGTTACAACTTGTTCCAAGATTTTGCCATTTAATCTAACTCTCGTTCTCTTGACACAATAAACACACATGGGGTGTATCAATAATATGCTTCACAAAAGATCAATAAAAGACTATATTCATATAGTCTTTCACACGAGAGAGTCTATATGAGAAATTTCTAAAAGGCATTTCATTTGAGGCGATGTTCGGGAAAAAAAAAAAACCCTCTAAGCAATCTGCTCTTTGGTGAGTCCATTAAAATGGTGACATTTTTAATAATAGCACAGTGGGAGATCACAGCGAGGGTAGAGAGTGGGTGCATTTACAGCTATTCTGCTCTCTTTTAATACAAGGCAGCATGGCCAGATTTTTGTGAGCTTCATTAAAAGAAAGGAAATTTCTCAGTGCCCTCGATAAGGCAGGGTGTGATGTGGGTTGTCTGGCTCCCCACTCAGTTACTCACAAGCCTTTATTCTCAATGTAGTGAAAGAAAGGCTACGGCTGGCGATACATACGAAATGAAATATCACAGAATAGTGACTGAAGACCAAGCTCTCAATATTGTGCTAATATATCTGGTAATTTTCTACCTTGCAGGAAAATCACAGAGACATTACCGTTAGTGAAAGGTGGCTTAGACTTATTTGATAGAAAAATAAACTTCATTGCTCATTTCACTGAACCATCTAATAAACTTTGAACATTAAATCACTTTACAGGACAAGGTAAAGATGAGCTTAACATCCCAGTAATGCAGTAATAAAAAAGGGGACTTAAAAATAAGAACTCCACAAACACTGACACAATGTGCAGTGTATTAAATATGGATATCAAATATCTGAAACAAACCATAAAGTTGCTTGGAAAATATCTGTAATGACACACAAACACAACAGATGTATCTTGCTAGCTCTGCTGCTCAAAATGGCAATGCTAGCATGCCAATGATTAGCGGGAATAGTGTTTACCATGTTTACTATTTTAGTTTAGCATCAAAATGCTAACATTCCTTATGAAGCTTAAAGTGGCTACAAACAACATTACTCTGGACTTATTGCACTTGGTTTTACAGAGTTTAACAAAGTTTTATGGAGTTAGCAGGTTTAATTTTATTGTTGTGTTTTTTACAGCTCCTAATTATAGACAAAGTTGGCAACTAGCTGGTTAACATTACAAAGTATTTAGCTACTAAAGTACAAAATGTTTCCTTTAAGAGGTGATACAGATTTAAAAAATGCACTAAAAGGGGGTTAATATTGTTCTGACGTATGACAGGTTGATAGAAACATGAACCCAAATCAACAGGAAGTTTAGTGGATGTGCAAAGAAGCAACTGTTTGCTAACAAGTTTGCCATATCAATTTATGTAAATATTGTCTTCAAAACTTATCTTAACTGCCCCAAGTGGCCAAAAATGGCACTACAGGAAAATATTCTATCCATTCTGACAGGGACATGAGTGTCTGCACCAAATTTAAAGACAAAACATCTAATATTTTTCAAAACATTTAGGACCACATAGGAAAAGTCAAGGCATCACAAAGTTCATTGGAAAACAATTTCTAGGAAAGACAAGCAAACAAAATTTGCACTAATCCATCTTGTAGATGTTGATATATTTCAAAAAATGATATCTTTGACCTCCTGAGGGTGCTAAATAAAAAACTAAGGTACCACTGGTCTCAAGGATTAATTTCCTGAAAACCATTAATGTCTCCACCAAATCAAAGGCAATACGACAAGTAGCAATCTCTAGTGATAAAAGACAAGGAGCACTTGTAAGTTCTCATTAACTCTTCTTATGTGGGATTTGGATCAAAGTTAAGTATGCCTTAATTCATGGAAATCTTTCTTGTACTGGAAGAAGTGACAAGAAAAATTCCCTGACTTTGACAAAAATAATGAGCAGAGATACTTGTAATGAGCATATTCACTCAAAGTCAACCATACCTTTAATATTTCACTTGCTTTTAAAGGGGACAGCCACTCAAAAGTCTCATGATCAGAACAACCCAATCAGCACAGACACAATCACGTTTCTCTCCAAGTACCCGACTTAAGACTCAATTTAAAGTCACTGCATAGCCTGAAGCTACTGCATTGACTGTAAATGGACAATTGGCTTTATGGACCCATGCAGTTCTTGCCTGAACGTTATTATGTACAGTATGATATACCGTTACACTCCAGTAGTGCTATCAGTTCAAAGCCAGATGATGCCACAAAGAGACCATCTAGTATGTTTTTTCTGTTAGTTTTCTGTCTCTTTTGATTCATTCGGGACTGTATTATTTTTAGCTTTGGTTGAGTGGAACAAAAGTTCACAGATAAAGAGCCATAAACCTTCAAGAAGTGTGCAAAAATGTTCCAAGGCTGAAATTCACTTTTTATGAAGTCTACTTTATCATCAGTTGGTGATTATTCACTGTGGAAACGTTCAAGGAAATTCATCAATCCACACCATAAAGCTTGCATTTGAAAAATGTGAGCGATATTTCTTTGACCTGTCTTTTTTGTCTGCCTGTTTTTCCAGGTATGAGATCAGGGACATACATCTTGTGGAGGAGAGTGTTCTGGAGAGCCTAAAGGTAAAAGCCGATTTCCATAATTTCAAGCCACGACCTTTCAACATGCGGGAATTCTACGACCGCACCGGCCATGACATCAACGACATGCTGCTGTCCTGCCACTTTCACGGCACAGAGTGCAGAGCTGAGGACTTCAAAGTGGTACGTTGTCATTTTGAGAAGATTTGATCCGCTCATAATTACTGGATGAGTCTGGAGATACTCTTTGATATTGTCAACTGATCTTGATGACCGAAGCCAACAATGATTTGATCCTTTTAGTAAATATTGTCTGCAAAGCCCAAAATCTGATGTGGCTTGTCTCTGTTATTGCTCGTCCAAAAGCTAAATTTGAACTCTTACTTTTTGTGTTAAAAATAAAAACTATGATAACAACATGCACTTTTGTGCAGATTGTAAACATTTTCCCCAAAAAATTAAACCTTGCTTTTAGTGTGGCTATGGAGCATCTAAGCTGCTGACCTCTAAATGGCACTACCTATAATAACACTTGACTGTCATTTGATAGCCAGCATTGATAGGAGACACTCCATCTATAAAAGCTAATGCCAATAAAATGCATGCAATTGTTAGTAAATGTCCCTTTGCTTCTATGATCGTCCTCCCCAAATAATTGATTCCATTCTCTATAAATCCAGAAATCAAAGTACCTCTCTAGTTGCTACATTTTGTAGCCCACATGAAATAGCAAATGAATACCAATATACATTATGCTTTGTGTGAGCATGCTAATTATTTAAAACACTGTTGAAAGTTGTAAAAACTAGATGTAACACATTTTATATTGATGTCAGTAAACAAGCTAACTAGCAGCTGTACGGAAAAATACCTTTCTGATCTTCCGTATTTATTTTTTAGCATTAGCTAAAAACAAAATAAAGTGAAGTCAAGGGTGGTGTCTGGCTGAACTCAGTTACATCAAGCTATCCAAATATTTACTGCTAGCAAGCTGTCCTTTCACAACATTTAACATTTGGCAGGATGTTGTTTAGGATGTTTGACTTGAAATTTGTTAGCTTGTCCTACTAACATTGGCAATGTTTCCCACTGAATATTATTTTTTTGTTTATGTTAATTCAAAACTTGAATCATCAGCTGCTCCTTCACAGTCAGTGTTGCGTTAGTCTAACATTACAGAAAGGAAGGGGGGTATCTAGTGTTAGCTATCTCTTATAACAACAGGTAGTCCTGTAATCTCAGGACTGTGTACGTAATGTGATATGAATTAAGACACAAAGTATTGACCTACATTGAGAGCGTTCAATTCGAGCGTACATTCAGAGTGTTCAAATTGAAGATGTGACTGAGTTTGCCAGCTGGTTCAATGCCTGATGTTGTAACCAAAAAGCATCCCCACCGACACTAACATGGGGGGCCCTGTCACCCCAAAACAATAAAAAAACGAATTTTTTTGAAAATGTATTACCTCATAAGCATATATATTAAAATAAAACCAAGAAAAAAAAACACAGAGATTTCTTGGAAAAATATACTCAGATAAAAATAGGCGCTGTAGTTTCTGAGTCAGTCATATACCGTCCAGCTGATATAAATACTAACGAGGGCACCAAATTCACTGCTGGAAAAAGTCCCCAGCAAGTGAACTGTTTAATCCTGTTTATGTAACCTTCTCAAATTACTATGCTCAGCTGTTCTACAAAAAAAAAAAAACCTACATATTTGTGACACATTTTTTAAAGATTTTCACATCTTCTGCACAAACAAATAAGTCTCAAAAAGCCGGGAAGTTTTATAAGACGGATTAACAAATTGTTAGTTTTTTTTTCAATAAGAAAAATTCATGTAATATCACCAACCTTATCCTTTAAAGCGGAGGCACTTTTAAATACCAACAGTGCATTTTAGCTGGTGCCTGGAAAGTAGAGTGCAGACAACACATACTGTATAAATCATAGGGTTATCTATTTATAGTGAGTTAAAAAATGATGAACCCTGCACAGCAGAGAAAAAAGGGAACTGAGGGAAAAGACGTCGTTTTCTGTCTTGTGAAAACCCACTGAGTGTTTTTCTTCTGTGGCTTTGAATCAAAACCTCCTCTGGTGCATTTTTGTCACAGCACATGTTGTTGGAAAAATGTTCATCCTTTATTACCAGAAACACAGACAGACATTTACAAAGCTAAATCAGACTTTCATGATTGATTTTCCCTTTTTCTTGTTTTTATTATAACAGCATTGGCACTTGTTTATCACTCTGCTTATTGAATATGTTTTGAATCTGCTCCAACAAGTCCTTGTTAAAATTTATGATCTGACATTGTTTTAAGCTCTTTATTCATTTAGTCGAATCCCCACAGCTCCGTGTAAATTTTTACATCTACCTTTTCATCTTTGTTTTGTTATCATTTTCCTCCTCTGAAAAAGAGGGGGTTGGCAATCCTTTGAAATTAAACCCCTTGTGGAGAGAGAGAGATGTGGAATACTGCAGTGGAGCTGGTCGGAGAAATGTGTTTAAACAGCCCACTGACATTATATTTGTGCGTCTGACTGATGCTCGAGTAAGATTTCCCTGCAGCAAAAAGTAGGGCTGCCTGGCCTGTAATGTCTCTGCCATAAAACCCTGCTGTCGCTGCTGGCTCTCACAGACACTGTTGCCAATGGTCACTGGCATGGGATGTAGTTTTTAATTTGAAGCTGAATATTGATCATTCCACACAGCTGCCTCACTGAATGGATTAAATTAAGTTTAATGGTAGTTCCCCCCCTCCCCTTCTCTGAGAGGTTTCCTGTTTATCTTTAGTGGACATCTGTGAAAGAAGTTATAGATCCTCTTGTACAATTAAGTGGTTATTAACATGATATGTATGTGAGTGTGTAAGTGTGTGTGTGCGTGTGTGTGTAGCATCACCTTGATTCAACCGGGAGTATTGACAGAGATCAACCCTGTATGCATGGGCCTAAGAGATTTATTTTTGGTGGTGGTGGGGGGGGGGGCATTAATACACACATTCATACACTGTGACACCGAAGAGGAGCTCTAAACGCTGCCACTTACAGCAGCAGCTGCTATGAAGTAGCTTTGAAGTGATATTTCTGCTTATGGGCAATTTTAATACTTTTCCCAACTATTGCAGTGAAAGAAAGAACTACTGGAAGCCTCTTTTTTTTTGTTTCTGCATACAATTTGAAGTAGAGAGATTTGTGTAGATCACTTCAGCTGTGAGACATCACTATTAACAAATAGGAAGTCCGATGTATTTTGAATTCTTTCCGGTGCCTCCTCCTAAAATTTAGAGTTGAAGTTAGGATTTCTACGTGACTTTTTGTGAGTACAAGGATAGAACTTTATCACTTTCAGGCCTCTGATGTCATCTGATCAGGGTTTGTCGTAGTGCACTTCAAACTTTAAACTAAAGAAGAGTTTAGCCGTGAGACTGTGGTGCCTGAAACTCATAGTTGCAGCTGATTATTTTTTTAATTATACTGATCGAATGTATAGAAATACACCTTCAATAATAAGTCTTTTGGTTTAGAGTTACTCGTACAGCCTTATGTTAACTCTTATGAGAATAATTCCACCTCTAAATGAGTCACACTTGTACCTCAAAAAACCTTGAGCAGTAGGTGTTAAGTACAAGAACATCATGAATGAGTCTTCAACCACAAATCTTTGAAGGGAACTTACTATTTTTACTATTCTAGTCACTGTTGTCCCTGAACGACTTGGCAGCTTTTAGCAGTGGAGCTCCCCTCACTGGTGGCTGAGGGCACCGCTGTCAGCACAGCTGTGATTCACAGTAGATTACCTTATTAAAAGCTCATTAAAAGACAGTGAAAACCACAGAAACAATCGTGAAGTGATAGTTGTCACACATTATTGTCTGCTGAGCTTAATCAGCCTTGTAGAAAGGGCTTAGAAAGGCCTGAACTGATCACAGTGCTAAACTGAGGACTTTTAGCATCGGCTCTGAACACTGAACACTGCGGCGGTGATGCATTCACTTAGCCTAAAAAAAAAGTTTCTGAAACTTTAAAGTGAACTAAATGAAACAATTTAAGACAGCAAGTGATTGTTAGTTTACACCTGAGTACACTTGTTACTTCTGCACATGTGGACTCCGTTAGTTTCCGTCCACCCCATTTGTATAATTGAGGGTGGGCTAAATAATGCAATACAGGACGACAGCACCACAAACTGCAGCCTCCAAAATGATCATAAAGTTGAATAAACGCCCCCATAAAACAGTTTTAATACTTTATTTATTGAATTACAACCCTCTTGAAGGCTGGATTTATTGCAGGGCCGTTGTGATACACTCCATTAGGGTGAACCTGATAAGCTGGGCACTGGATGTGTATTTGCACCATGCACAAATCATGCATAGTGTAAATGTGTATGTAGTGTATTTAGCATTTGAGTGTTATTTTATTTCTTTTGGAGTGTGCTGGCTTTATCTTCCACTAGAGACTGTAAGATGTTAATTTCCTCTCTTGGGATTGGTGAAGTCTTATTTTATCTCATCTTATCTCAGTGATTTTCACGGGAAGCAGCAAGGTAGCGTAACACAGATTTGATACTATCAGAGACTGTATTTGGAGAGAAGGAGGCAGTATCAGTAACTCTGACTGTTTTACTTTTTTTCAGCCTTTTTTCAGTAAATATCTAATATAACAGTTATAATCTTTATCAATTAGAAACATTAAAGGCAGTGATTACAGTGTATATTATAGTTAAGTCAGAGTAACCAACAATCTACGGAAAAGTTAAGGTTTTTCTTTAATTTTCAGTCCTTTGGGATGCACACACCTGGATGCTTTCTTTCACAGCAGATATTTTGACATTTAGCAGAAGGAACAGCACAGGAGTAAACAGAAGAACGAGGGCTGGATCCTACTTAACTGTTTCAGTCTCACGGTCACTGACTGGGAGACTCGAATGTAACCGAGCCATTGTTAACGAGTTGTTCCCAAAATGACAAGTCAGAATGTCTGCCGTGAAAACAGTGTAATAGGATTACGTGGGCCCGTCTTCACCTCAGCCTACCTTCAAACCACATGCGGAAACACAACACGGCCTTTAATTAGTCTGTTGTCCTCAGAACGACGAGGAGAATATATTAAAAATTTCTCCGACCAAACGGTCCCCTGAACTGAGAGCTGAAGATTGTTGTTCTGTGGCTTTTTAATGATGCAGCAGTTGCTGGCCGAGCAGAGTGCCCTTCTCCAAAAATCCAAACATTACATCATGACTTTTCCCTCTATGATTGGAGACAGCCTTCATGCTTCCAAACATTTCACTTAGTGCCGCTTCAGTAATTCATTTCAGCATTGGAATATGAATTGCAAACATATTAAGCATGTAAATAGCTGTTTAATGTGTGTGTTTGTGTGTGTTTGTGTGTGTTTGTGTGTGTAGTCAGTCCCAACACCCACTCAAGCATCCTGTTGACCTTTCTGTGTTTTTGTCTCTTTTTTTTCCCTTTTTTTATTTATTTATTTTTTTTAAGGAGGATGGATAATTTATGTGGTAGTTAATTTATGTAGCTCACCAGTTCAACACTGTTTTCTTAACTTCCCCACCACCTCCCCCCACTCCCCCGCTCTCCCACTCTCCCGCTCTCCACTGTGTCTCCAGTGATGGAGCAATTCTCCTCCCTTTGAAGAGCAGTACGCTGCTCAGGAAATTGCATCTGGCCAGAACATAGTGGCAGCAGAGAGGTGTTTCCCCCCGAGAGGTTTAAGGCCTTTATTTCTCCCCTCTCAACCTCCCTTTGTTATCTACATCACCGCACGGCTCCAGAAAACTGGAAAATGCACTTCCTTTGAAGATCGTCTTTGATGCATTGCATTGTTAATCTTTTTCATTGTTTCATTGCAAAGTGCTTGATGAATAAGGAAAGAGGTAGATCCCAACTGACTATTCTTTGTGAAAAGATCAAAAGAAGAAGAAGGAAGAAGAAGAAAAAAGAGGCTGATAAGAAACTATTTCAGGCCATTTGTGATAAGAATGCAGATTCTGTCCTCATCTGAAATGACAGGATCACTTTTTTTTAAGAAACATAATTTTATACCATATTGTAAGAAAAACAAAGCAGTGATGCCTCTGGGGTAGACAATTGATGGCACGCAGAGAAAAGTTGTCATCGCCTGTCAAAGAGTTATAAATGTACCACTTCGTTTTCTTCCCAGCCATTATTTACTCCTCTGCTGGTGTCGTGTTCAATAATAAGCCTGTGTGATGCAGAGACCTCCCTAAAAAGTGACTGAGATACTGTGTTTGTCTGAAAAGCTGGTCAACTAAGAGATTTTTAAATTTGTGTTCATATAAAAAAATTCTCAGAAGTTGCCAATTTTCCCAACTTCAATTTGAAAACCTGCAACAATTTTAGGCCAGAAAGAAAAAAGGACTCTGATGTTTTATCACAATATTTAAGTGTCTCCCCTGCTGTGCTTGAAAAAAGGCATTTCGAGAGCAGAGAGTGAACCAAAACAAAAAAAAGCTACAGCTCCTAACAGCTAAACAATGAGCTGAAAATTTGCTGTAAAGCTCCATAAAGCTGAGATAATTATTCTCTGTAGGTTTATAAATATGAATAATTCATTTTATATATTGTTGTTGTAAGAAAATCTACATTATAGCTGCCCAGAGGAATAGTTCAATATTTTTTTAAGAAATGTTGCTTTCTGGTAGAAAGTTGGACAAGAAATAACAAACCCATGTCGGTATGAAGCTACAGTTAGCAGCCAGTTAGCTTAGCTTAGCTTAGCTTAGCACAAAGACTGATAACTCTGGAAAATGGCTTCACTGGCTTCATCTGAAGATATCAAAATCAGATACAACTCATTTATTAACATACCACAGTTTGTTAGTTTAACCTGCAGAGAAACCAAAGTGCAAAAAAACAACATTTCAGCAGAGTTTAGCTAAGCTAAGCTAACCGCTGTTTGTAGCTTCTTATTTACTTTGCAAACATGAGATTGGTGTTAAACCTCTCACATAACTCTCCACCACAGCAAAACCAGCAAAATGTTGAACTTTTATTGCAGCACAGGCTATTTTTTTCCCTTTGTTAAGTGATTTAATCTTGTAAGAAAGTGAAAAGTCAGAGCAAACAGACTCATGTGAAAAGTTTTCCCTCCACTCGGAGGAGCACAGTGAGAATGGATAAACAGCTTCAGCGGTTATCATGCAGTTACCAAAGCACCCCGCGGTCCCCCCGTGCTCCTCAACAGTGGAAGAGAATCATCTCTGCTAATTGGACTCAGAGGTATTTCTGAAGTAGACAGCAAACTGCGCTTACTTTAAAAACCCACTCACCAGTGAACTCCAGTAAAGGAGAACAGAGCCAGAGTCCCACTATGACGAGCACTTCCTTTTGGTCTGACGCTTGGCTCTTTTCTGTTTGTCAAACTCAGGCTTTGACAGCTCTGCCCGGGGAATAGATGTGTGTGTTTGCACGCTCCCAGCACACTGCCGCCGTGACAGTTGTGTCATAATTTCTGTATTCTGATCGCTGCTGTCATGTCTCAAGAAGGCAACATGCATTTGTAGATTTTGTAGGCGAAATGTAAAACATGCTGCGCCGCCGAAAAAGAGACAGCTTGGTGGTGAGAATCACTGCATTTTGTATCATTTCTATCGTTTGCAAGCTGTGCGGCTTTACATGTGTTAAGAGAGCCTGTTTAAGACATACAGTTATATAACCCTCATAGGACTATTTTTGCATATTTTAGCCTGTTTGCTATACATCCTCTATATCTTATTAACATTTTTATTGACTGTTTGTCAAAGCATTGTAGTTTTAAAAGCAGAAACTTCTCTCAGCTGCATAACTACAATAAATAAATACAAAAAGGGGACTAACATCTGCAGTGATGGATTACTTTTCTCCAGCAGGTTCAGCGAGACTATTTTCAAACTGTGCAGGCGTGAACTGAGTCCAATGGCTGTCTGGAAGGTACGAAATCTGAAATGAATGGTATGCTTTGGAAAATGGTCAGCAGTAATGTAAAATATACTCTCTAGGGATGAAATGAAACATTCAGAAAAACCACTTGGCTCCTTTGAATTTTCATTCCTCCGCTGTGATGTTTTCATCGCAGTTAACAAAACCCCTTCCTGTCTGATTTCCAGTTTGACTGCAGATTTTTTGGAGTGATTTTCCTCAGAGCCAACCTGAACTCTCTCAAAGTGACCCACAAGGGGTGACAATCAGCTCGTTTTTCTCTCACAACTCCGGCGGTGCTGGGAGCTAGAAAAGAACCATACTCTCGAGCTGGAGGGGTGGAAGGGGGGGACAGCCCCTCTTTCGCTTGGCAAGAGGATACTTAAGCTTTCATTTCCTTGTGGTTTTGTGGCCTGAAGCGATGAGATGAGGCGCAGCCACCACCCACAACGCTCAGCGGCTTGTGGGTCAGCGCAGCTGCACACAACATCCTGTGCTCCTGAACCTGTCACGCCGTCCTGTGCTGAGCTAGCAAAGTTATGTCACCTCTCGGTCACACAGTGTTTATCCTCATCTCCACCCCACCCCCCCACCCCGACCCAACACCGCCAGCCACCCTCCTTTCTTAAGCAATTTTCTGCATTCCTCCTTCGTCTCAACCCCTGCGCAGTGCATTCCTCACATCAGCCCCCATGGGCATGACAATCCTCATTATGTTTTCATGTCATGCTCTCCTCTCTCTCCCTGTCTCTCTCCTCCCTCCCTCGCTCTTCTGCCCCTTCCTTTGTTCTCTTCGCTCCCATCGCTCCAAGATTTAGGAGCTCTGGGTTTTTGTTTTTTTTTAAAAAAAAACAAAACAACAAGAAAAACAATCTTGATGAATAAAAACCGGTTAGAACACAGTAAATCACTTAAACAGCCTCTTAAATGTATTCCCAAGTCCCACAGCAGCAACTGTGATAAACATACGAACACACTTAGAGGATTAAATTAATATTTGCTCCACAGTGCTGAACGAGGGGTATTTAATGCTGACCACCTCCAAAGACCGATTGAGGGGCAGAGTAACCACATTACCTAGATCAGCAGGTGAATACTCAGGGCTCATAATGGAGAGACTCCGTCAGCAGTGAAACTGCCAAAACAGCAGGAGAGCACAAGTGCAACTCGATGGAGCGTATTTTAAAACAGGAACTTTAATAAACACTCACCTCCCTTACATCCCCGCAGATTAAACTGTCATATATCACCGTGAATGAAACTTCAAAGACATGTTAAGTTAAAAGTTTCCCCCTCGTGTCACTTCGGTTATGTGAAAACACAATCTCAGAGAAAAACCACAGCAGTCAAGTTTCTTTCCAAAATGCTCATATTTCAACCCAATCTCAAGAAAATTTAAATTAATGCATGTCTCCGTTTATTGTTATGCAAATACAAGGGGTTGATTCATGGAGATAAACAGTTGTCGGCTCTGCGGTTGGGATGAAGAGGAAGAAGAGGGCAAAACGAAAGTCAATCTCAAACAATCTCAAAAAATGAAAATGTGATGGAAATGATGTAATAATTTGAGGAAGGTTACAGTCTCCTCCATCTGAAGTTTCTGTCTGCGGAAACATTTTTCACCTCTTCTGTGATGAGTAAAGTCGCATTTCTTTATTGCTACGCCAACTTTTTTCAAGACACTCAGCCAAGCATAAAAAGCAGTAAATTTCTTGTGTTTTCACTTTGCTCTTACGTGTAGATGTGTATAAAAACAGGCCAGTGGAAAACACACTCACCGTCCTTTTTCTCTCCCTCTCTCCTTTTCTGTTGTTTAATCACTTACTTTTGTTTACCCTTATTGTAGAAAACCTCTTTTGTTTCTTGTCATTAGAGAATCCGGCCCCTTGAGAGCAGAGAGACGGACTCATGGAGGGTTTTTTAGGACGCGTAAGGGAAAATTTTAAAGCTTCATTAAGTGTGAGTAAAAAGAAAAAGGAAGGATGGAAAAAAAAAGAGAGGAAGTGTGCAGTTTTGCCACAAGGGAGCCAGAGACAAAAATCAGCTTTCACTGAGAGATTGATTGTCTGTGATCACTGAACGTTCAAAACATCACCAGCTGTTTTAGCATACTAATAGCCAAATCACTCTTTTCAGTACTTTAACTGTAACATCCGCTTTAACAGCCCCTCTCAAATCTGCTCATCTTGGAGCAGCTCGATGTCTCATCCCATGTTTTTAAAGGGTGGACGGACACACAGCGGCTCCATGACTCCAGCTGGTTTCTAGACGGATCAGTAATGCTGCTCGAGCACGCTCTATTTGCCTGGGCCTGAGAGGGGGAAACGCTTTTTATGAAGACATTTCGGACCGGGGAAGAAGGAGGGGGAGAAAAAAAAGAAAAAAAAAAAAAGAAGAAGAAGCACAGCGGGGCTGAAAATAGCCTGGGTTTGCTGCACTGCTCTGCACATGGTTTATTTATCCTGAAGATTAGTGCAGGTGACTTGCGGGCCGGGCTCTGTGTGGGCTGGAGGCAGGCTGGCAAACAGCTAACTGTGACTCAGACTGCTGGATGGAGTTAAGGAGGAGGAGGAGTTTAAGGAGGAATGATGTCGCAGTTCAGCCTGCTGAGCTCCTCTGCACTCGCCTGAACTCGGATCAGGCTAATTGTGTGTTTTCCAGAGGTTGACTCTGGAGGAATGAGGGGCAACTGTGAGATGCAAAAGAGAGGAGCTGGATTGTCGTTGGAGGAGAGAAACCAAGTACGTTTACTCAAGCGCTGTGCAAATTTGAAGAGCTCTACTCAAGTATTTCCATTTCATGCCACTTTATACCTCTATTCCACTGCATTTATGAAAGAAATATTTTTCTTTGTACTCCACTACTTTTATCTGAAAGCTTTAGTTACTTGGCCTGCAGTCAGACTGGACTGTCAACTTTATTTTCATCATCGTGGAAAGAATCAAGTCGGCTGAACTTGTTTTTCTGGTCCCAGGCAAATAGTTACTTATTCAGATGAATGTTTTACATTTTAAAAATATGTGATAAATTTATATATATATTTTAAAAAACGGTATATTGTTAAAGGCAAGTGCCCCTGAACCTTTTTGGCTTATGACTCTTTTCAAAAAACAGTGTGCAGCTGTTGTTTTAAATGTCTTTTAGTTATTAGCAACTCCACCAAAGAGACATTTTCCCACTGATGGAAAGAAAGATGGACAGTGCATTTCCACTTCCTCCCACTGTCCAAAAATGAAGCCAAAATATCCCTGATGCTGGCACTGGCATCTTGTGTTGCTGACGTATTTTTTTTGGAGCCGGAGTCTGGCTCGTAATGGTTAGTGATCAGTCCAGCCCATATGGCCCCATCTTCAGTCACAGATTAGGGATAGCAGTCAAATCTTGATGTTCTTAAACCTTTTTTCTGAAGACTTGAACAGAAACCAGATGATTAGATCCACAGAAACCATCTTTTGTGGAAAATTCATTTGATGTGTAGTTTGATTTTTTTTTATGTCCCATCTGCTAACAGGGAGGGGTGGGATTTATGACCTTCACTGCAGCCAAACACCAGGGGGCGATCAAGATGTTTGACTTTTGCAGCTGTCACATTGTCTATTTTATTACAGCCAACGCCCTAAACACCTCATATTGGACGAAAAAAGAGTTTTTGTTTGATGTCCAAACAGGTTAAAGCATTCATTATTTCATGCAAAAGCATTAAGTTAAATTTAAAAACACATTCAAGTTTGTGTTCAGAACTTTTTGTCTTCTTCTTTTCACCCCATTACCCATCTCAGATTTATTTTGTGACTGTTTAGAAAGACACAATCACAAAATTCAGAACAAATAGACTTAAGTAATTTTATATGAAGTAGTTAACAATAACAGTAAAATCTGTCTTGTACACTGATGCATTAGTATTCATATGAAATTAATAGTAATATTACTCACAGGGAATTTTTTCTGCTAATTTACAAACCATACGATATATTTGCTAGTATTTTTTACTTTGTACATTTACTTAAATGCACAATATGTAATTTCCGCCACTAGATGTCTCACTTCCAAAACAATAAAAAAAAAGGACAAAGATTGATTACATCGTGAAGAAGCGTGGAATTCTGGGATTTGTTTTTTCTAGCCAACATGTCTAGTTGTTATCAAAACTTTTATGTGGAATTGTTACATATTGTGTGTTTAAACAAGTGGAATATTTCTACTTTTAAATTTGTTTTATCAGTACTTAAGTTTAGTAAAGGTTCTTACCATCAATGCTGACAGTGAGTGTTTATCTTCAAATTCAAGTCAGGATTTCACGTTTCCACAGTTACCGTGTTAGTCTGAATCACTATGGTGAGCCTTTTTTTAAACAACAATGGAGACATGACAACATGACACACTGGATCACATTATTTCCACCAGTGGAAATGTGATATTGCTTCAAGAAGAACTATAGTATAAGAGGGGGAATACAGAACATGTTGTAAAACAGAGTTGAAAAAAATGAAGCTACTTAACTGGAATTTAAGAAGAACAAAAGGAGTCGAGGTCAAAATAGGTTATTCAGTCACACACAAACACAAACACACAAACACACACACACACACACACACACACACACACACACACACACA
>JAQMCX010000002.1:19816917-19902881 GCA_029814765.1 Acanthurus leucopareius | reverse complement strand
ACACACACACACACACACACACACACACACACACACACACACACACACACACACACACACAAACAAACACACACATCTCTCCCAAGTAATCCTGCATCGGTAGGAAAGACACACTGTAAACACAGCTGAATGATAGCAGACAAGCACTAAAACCTGTGAACAATCAAATAATCTCTCCACAGCACAAACAACACTGACAGTTACGAACACAGAGAAGGGGGGGGGGGCAGCCATGAGGCTGCTGGCTTTTCAACCAGCTTAAACTGTCTTTCAGAGAAAGACCGTTTTTATTCCTCTCTGTCTCTTTATTTTTGTGTGTAAACTGCACAAAAACTGTGTGCAGACAAACAGACGGGGGCTCGGTATGCGACGAGGTCGGACAAATGGATGCAGGGCATGTGAGGAAAGACAGATGGGAGCAGTTGCGGTGACAGGTGAGGTTGCAGACTGTAGTCAATGTAGGTGCGAAAATGAACCCGCTCTGAACGAGGCAAGGACAAATGGATGAAAGGGAAGGGGAGAGGAGACAAGAAAATGAGCTGGAGGCGTGTTATTTAGAACAAAAATTATGGTTATAATGAGGAGGTTTCGAATGGAGGGAGAAAGCGGCGGGAGATAGGAACAAGTAGGGAACAAGAAAGGCTCACGCTGCATGTCTTACTCTGACACGACCATAATGAGTAATTCATTTTAATATGTGGGAACATGCTGCCCAAATTTACCCTGCTCATATTAAAGATTTTTTATTGTGTGTCTGGATTAAACTTTTGGGAAAGTAGGAGATATTAATTTCTACACAGGTTCACACATGCACTGCACACACACACACACACGCACACACACACACAGAGAAACTTAAGCATACAGTACACAGATAAAGCGTTGTTTCAGGAGGCAGTGGCATTCACAACGACGACAGCAGCCTCCTGGGAGAAAAAGCTGGGAGACTGATTAGTATTTCCTGAATGTGCCTTTGCACTTTCATATCAACCTCAGACTGGCATTTCCATCGCAATTACTGAGCCAATCAGTTAACCAGCGATGGCTCCGACTTGGCCCGAAGCCCGAGTTTAGGCAACATTTCTTTCTGTTGTTTTTCTCTTTTTTTAAACGTAACTGTGGGAAATAACAGCATGTCTGCAGAAGTGGAAGTCCCCGTGGCCAATGTGTGGTGCATGGATTTGTGTGTGTGTGTGTGTGTGTGTGTGTGTGTGTGTGTGTGTGTGTGTGTGTGGTGTATTGTTGATTCGTCGAGACCTCGGCCTCTCTGGATGCTGCACTTTCGTGAAAGATTATCATTATGACATTTTGCGGTTGCAGCGTCCAATACAATGCAGACTGACAGAAGAGCTGGGAGACAGATAGAAAGACATTTACAGGCTGACAGGGAGGAGGATGGGGGCAAGTGGAAGGACGAGACTGTTCAATAACTACATATAATGTCTGAAAGTCACTCATTGGCTGAATTTAAGAACATCTCACAAGTAAGAAAGGGTTTTTTTATCCATTAAAAGTGCTATTTGTCACATTTTAACACCAATTGTGGGACAATTCCTCAAAACTCTAATCACTTTCATGTCCATCAGTCAGCAGTCATTATGCTGCCAAATGCTCTTTTTTTCCGTGATATAGTCTAAAGTAGACATCAACTCTGTGCATAAATTTCAATTTGACTTCTATACAGGAAATGTACATTTTTTTTACTCAAATATTATATACAGTACCTTGGAGTGCAGCAAAACTCAAACTGTACCTGCTGAGAGTTACTGAGCTTTACCTGATAAATTGCACTGACGTTGGGCTTCTGGCAGACGGTGGCTGCTCGCGCATGTGAACCTCCTGCTGAAAATAATATATCATTCATGACACTTTGAGTGTGCGGGCAACATTTGCATGTTTATTGTCTATATTTATTGTTGTTGTTACAATGTCCTTATGCCGCTCTCCTCACTAGGTCTCGGTTGCGAAGGAGGTTTTAATCATAATGAGACTTTGTTTTGTTTAACGCTCAGTATTTCTACAATAACATTCAATCAAGTGACTGTGATGTGATGTGAGAGAGGCTGCTTGTTGTGATGAGCTCACAGTGAATTAAAGCCCAATTCTGCACTTCCCCTCTGTTCTGCAGAGCGTTTTAGCATCTTTTAGCTCAGTGTATTGGTTTTAGTGTCATTTTATGCCACAGCAAGCAGCTGTTTTCGGCAGAAAAAAGGTCTGAAGGCTGACAATACATTACCTGCTCAGCAGCAAATGGCAGAAAGACACAGCTGGCAAGTAGCTGGTGAGCATAGAGGAACATTTAGCAGCTAAAGAGGCAGATATTTCCCAAAGGAGCTGTTAAAAGAAAGAGAATATTAGCCTTATATTTGTCAGGTTGATGCAATTAAGATTTTAAATAGATGCTAATTTTGCTTCATTCTGTGCGCTGGATGCATTAATATTCTGGGCGACTCACAAGTTTGACATCTAAACTTTTTGAGTTAAAATGTGAGCGCGGTGTTAACTGCTCGTTAATAAATTCATCAAGTTTCAAGAATTGGAAAATGAGAAGTAATGTGATGATTAAACAGCTTGAAATGTCTCTAAAAATATGATTTGACTGATTAATCTTGATCTTGATTAAGTGATTTATAGTTCCACCTGCTGTAGCGATCTATTAATTACTGGTTATTGCTCGTGGCTTTATCAACATGACATCATGTAGGACGGAAAGCTTTGACTAATATGTCCTCTAGCTAACCTCTGCCTGTGCAACTACAATCTAAGAAGCTAATACTACTCATTATTCTGTGTGAAGAGCTGTTGAGACTGAGGATAAATATTTAATTACGACCTGATTCTGAGCTTGCAGAGTGGCCTCATCACAGAGGCATAAAGGATCACTTCTTTAATCAAGGTGAGATGCAAACAGAGAGAGAGAGAGAGAGAGAGAGAGAGAGAGCAGGAGAAACGACTTGTCCTTTTTTTCTTTTTTTCTCTGGGTATCAAACACATCACAGGATTACGAACGTTTACACCTCCCACACACTCGCAGTAAATATCAGGCCGTCGTCCTCTTTAAATAATGAAATAAAATTAAACCCATCACTCACCACTTTGCATTGACATTAGGTTAAACAGGCTCCACCACTTAGTGAGGGATTTTTCAGACAAACACCCGGGGAACGGAGGACATCATTCACTGCAGAGTGTGGCCACGCTGGAGAATGACAGGTATATCTGAGGAAGTAAATTGGCTCTGCGTTCATTGTTTACTCTCTGCTGGTCATTGTTTCTCTGCTGCTTTGATAAGTGGAACGGAGCTGAATTTGAAGCCGACTTGGCAGGCGTGCTGTCTGGCCCAGGCTTTCTTTCTTTCTTTCTTTCTCTCTCTCTTTTTCTCCCTTCTGTGGTTGACAGGGACACACCTGTTTAAAGTAGCAGCAGAAACTTATTATGCCTCTCCAGTCGCCAGCCTCCGGCGCGTGCAGATGCTGCTGTCTGCCCCATGAGACCCGCCGGTCCAACTACTCTCAGACCTCTCCACCTCAATGACACAGTGCTCAATTAAGAGAATGGGCAATATGTTTTCGGTCAGAGAAGCAAAGAACATTCCACTTCTTTTTGAACAGTGTCAGAAAAATATACACCCTCCAACAAGACCTGATTCAGAAGGTTACAGAGAGCTGAAGTCGTGGTGATAGGTGGGGATCGGCCTCTGCTTCACCAGATTCTTTATCTTGGTTCAAACTCTCATTTGTCCTGTCTTTTATTGCTCTTTTATCGGTCTTTCTGAAAAGTTACATCATGTTCCTAGACTTTACTTTCCGTGTTCTCAGACAAATGGGTATCCACTTAAGCAAAAAAAGCTTTAAACTAAATGGCAGTGCGGGCACCATTTTGGTTTCTGTAGAATTTACCAAAACTTTGTATCAAAGTAATTTCCTCTGCAGCGTTCGGTCGTTTCAGTGCTGCTTCCCCTCCGTCTCAGACTTTGCCTCAGCTAACCTCAACCCCTTCACTTGATCATAAAGCTGTCACGCTTATGGGAAATGCTATTTAATCAGGGGTGCTAAAACAGAAATTTAAAAGAAACAGCAATATTAGATTGTTTAATTATATTTTATTGTTATTATATTTTTTATTAGTTTATAATTTTTATTATCAACCTTGTAGAGGCATAATGTAACGAGCTGAGCACACATGATACTGTTAAGTAAAGTTATCATCAGGTTTTAAGAGTTTTAAAAAAGGATCCGAACGCAAACCAACGAAGCAGGAAGGATAGACACAAAAAGCCAGATTTAAGATGGCAGTGCTGATTGTAGACCAGGAAGAAACACAGAGAGGCATGAATGCAGGAACAGAAGTTGATGAACTGACAAAGAGAGAGAGGAAAAACAGACTTCAATATGATTTTGAGGAAAGGCTTACAAAGACAGGTAAAACTAATTAATAATTGACATGGCACGAAGAGGAACAAAGACGGGAAGGAACGCAAACCTTGACACATGAAGAGAGGAACTAACAAAACAGAACAGAATAAAATGCAAACCAGGACAGTCATGTTCCCAGCCCAAATCTCTGTTAATAGTCAGCGTTACAGACGTTGAAAGGATTAAGGATTCCTCGTTTCATGTCACCTGCAATCTGCAGTAACTTATTTTTTGGCCTTTTTGGTGGCAGCGAAAGCAAACTGTAAACAAAGTTACACACATACATATCCAGCAGTTAAGATGTGTTTCTGACCATGTGAAGAAAACAAGTTTATTCAACCTTAAACCTGACCCTTTAGAGGCTAAACTCTTCAATATCTTCACCAGCTAGTTGCTAACTTTGTATGTTTTGAGAGCTTTTTTTCACTGAAAACAGCTGCCAGCTGCAGCTGCAGCACTGTGGAAGTGTGAGAGAGAGTGAACCAAAACAGCAAAGTCACAGACCATAAAATCAAAACAGTGAGCTGAAAGACACTAAACAGCTCTGCAGCGTTGGTGGTAAATTTTCTGCAGGTTGCAAGTAGTTTCATCTTCTGTTGACATAATAGTATTGGTTATATGTAAAGAAAGGTAAATATCTACCCATCAATCCAAAATAATAATCATTAAAATTAGCTGTAGCATAATGCAAATCATGCTAACGAAAAAAATAATGTGTGCAGGATAAAGGGGTAATTAAAATAGTAAATAACTAAAGACAATAACCTACTTAGAAGGCCACTGAGCAATCACAGCATTAGTCCTTATACTTGGAAATTAGTTTTGGCCCGATGGTCCCACTCATTATAACTCTATTGTTGCTTGGTAACAAGGGAGTGATTGGGCGCATGCATGTGTATGTGTGTGTCTTTAAAGAGTTATCAGCGCTCTGTGTTATCACCTCTGACACCTTATTAAGGACAGTGTTGTTTTAATTATACACTGATATCAGCGAGCGGAGATAATTTTGAGTGGCATTCATTATGTGTTCTATTAGCATTTGAAGACAGACAAATGAGTTCCACTTTGGGAAAGAGGGGCTGTGCAGGTTCAGATATAAAGAGAGGGAGGAAAGCAGGGGATGGCCGAGAGACATAAGGAGAGAGAGAACAAAAGAGATAGAGAGAGAGAGAGGTGACAAGAGGGAAAAAATGTGTTTGTCCCTGCTGTAAAATCCGGTTTCTGCCTTGAGATAACGTCAAGAATTTACTCTGCCGCTTGTAATTTTAAACAAGAACACACAGTAGTGAGTTAATTAGCAACAAGTAAACACGTAAATTCTGGCTGGCAAAGTTTGGTCCAAACGCACCTTCTGACCTTTACATCAGGACTGCAGGAGCTAACAAGGCTAGCAGGCTAACAAGGGCTGTCATCAAAGCTGTAAATTTAACAGCTTTTTTTTTTTTTTTACCAAAAATGAAGCCTTTCTCCGGTTTCTGTCCTTGTAACTTAGCAGCATCTTTTCTGCCGTCGCAAGGTAAGAGTATAAACAAACAATATTTTCTCTTAAATAGGGCGGAAATCAGAGAGCTGGATGACATTGAATCAGACTGAAGCTGTGTGTAAAGTGAAAGAGACGGGTTCAATTCAGGGCAGGAAGTGAATGTTTTTCATCCTGCTCTACATAGAAATGACTGAGAAGTGATCGGTCTGCACCATCATGGAGTTGCAAAAGGGAGAGTGGAAGTTTTTTTTTCTCGCTCTGTATTACAAATTTTTCTCCTCATGATATCCTTCCCTTGTGCACATGGTTATGCATAGTTGCTGAATCCGTCCAAAGTTGACCCAGAATCTGTAAGTGGATGTATTTAAGCTGCAGAGTGTGTTTTTAGTTTTCTTAATAGATCCTTTAAAACACTCAACCTCAACCTTACACAGAACTTAATGTTTTCTTATGCTGTTTTTATTATTTGTGTTGCTAATGATTCCACAACTGTGAGTCACTTTACATTTTTCTATGGAGAAAATTAACGAGACTTTTTCTTCCAGAATGAGAGGGACCCAAAATAGCTTCTCCCACTTTGCAGCTCCATTTGTAAACAGAATTATGTCATCCTTTAACACATAGCTGCGCCCGTTTTCAACCAGAGCAGTGGTGTTAACAGCCAGAAAAAGTAAAAAAAAAACATTTTTGCATGTCCTTCCAGTTAAATACATTTAAATTGAATTAGATTAGGGGTCATGGAAAGGACAACATGTAAATCCCAGCATGCACTGGAATCCCCTCAGGACCTTCTTGCTGTGAGGCTCAGATTCTGCACAGAACATGAATGTATTACAGAAACATATCGCTTCAAAGAAACACCTAGCGGTAATCCAAACACGATAAAACTGGAGCTGGACTTTTTCATCTTCTTTTCAGAAAAGTTTCTGGATTCCTTTCAGTCCTGTAAACAACCAGCAAGACCTGCTCATGCTTGACTGCAGGGTTTAGATGCACACAAAACAAGGTTATTGAGCATCCATGCTTAAACCCTCGCAGAATGTCAATGAGGCGATGAACAGCGGTTATGTGTGTCATGCAGGGAAACACATGTGGCTATGCTAGGGGTAGTTTATGGGCAGTTAGGCTGAAATTCGTTGATGAAAAACAGTTTTGTATGTTTCTAAAATCTCTCTGTTTTCTTTCTACTTTACCCTCAAGAGAGTTCGTCCAATCCTTGGCAGTATTGAGCTAGTTTTCACACTGCTGGCATTAACAGTCTCACGGTTGGATCCCGGGGTTTTCAGTAAACCTCCCCTGTGTTTCAGATGTGCCTCAGTTTTGTTGGTGTCTCTCGTGGAGTTGCAAAATGTCAATATGCAGATCCTGCCTCGGAAAGAGCGCTGTGTGTTTCTGTCTTTGGCTTTCTCACTGATTTGTGAAGCAGCGAAGCGCTCATTAAGTCATCATTTGATTGCATCATGCATTTTCGATAAAAAAAAAAGACGCCATCGCCTTGAATGATGCCTCTCATTAGCGCCTGGGCTGGGTGTGCTCTCTTCTCCCAGACAAGTGAGATGTCTGCGGCGTTTCTCCTCCTTTTCTTTACTCTGTCCTTGTAGGATACTTTGAGAACAAGAAAATGAACAAATAAACAATCTCTCACCAGTCTGAAGAAGAAAAACACCTGTCGTAGGATGTGTGTGTTAAGGATTATGAATCTCTGTCTAAACGAGCTGTTAGCCTCCCGCCATCCCTTTTTTAGGTCACCATGGCAACCTCCGCCTGTTGAGAGGCTGCACAGATCTGACCCTCAACTTTTGCCAACACTCACTGGCTGTAAGCTCAGTAGGATTTCTAAAATAAACCACTTCTTAGTAAAAAAAAAAGAAAAAAAAAAAAAAAGGCAGCACAGTCAAAAGCTTTTTTTTTTTTTTTTTTTAACCACCATTTACTATAAGTGATAAGAAAAGGATTGAAATCCATAATGACCATTCCAGAGAGAAAAATATGGAGAAATAATTTACCCGAAACCAGTTGTTTACAGATGCAAATCAATTTTATATTCATTTGTCACAGATTGGAACGCCACTGTTTATAATTGCTCCCCTCTGTCATTTACTGGTGGTGTGAAATATTGTTTGAAATGCTTTTGCTTATTTTCAACAGCCTCCAATTATTTTTGAATGTTTCGGGCTCGGATAGCCGTGCCATTTTATTTTGCACTCTTTCACACCCACGTTCAAATTTGCAGTTTGTGTGTGTGTGTGTGGGGTGGGGTGGGGGGGTGGGGGGGGTTGTTGTTGTTTTTTTGTTGTTGTTTTTTTTTTTAAATGTTTTTTTCACCCTGTCTGGTTAGTCTGACTTTCACATCAGGGCGATGTGCAGCTTTGAGCCACCAGCCGTCGCAGCTTCTTTGACTTTCTTTGTGATCTGACAGGGCAGAGGTGATTGTTAGCCTAAAAAAAGCACAGCCTTTTGTTTATAAGAAGCAGGTCGTGCTTCTTTAAAGTTAAGTCTGACACATTTCTTAATGTCAAGGATGCATGTCCAAATCTTTAAGGGGGTCTTATAGCTCAACAACACCACATCTGTAGAGATATTGAATTAAAAAGACAATATTATGCACTAGCTCACTTTTAGCTCATGTTGTGTTAAAACATGCCTCCAATGCATCAGTACAGTGCTTTAGGTTGTTAATTTATTAACATAATTTCCCTAAACCATCTCAGTTTTGCTTTGTTGGCTTGGAATTTGATTTGTTAACATGAACCGAAACATATCTTTTGAGATATGTTATTTATAATATATACAGTATGTATATAGAAGAAGAGGGAGAACTGATGAACAACAGTATGCTTGTATGTAAATAGAGGTCAGTGTCTGTCAGACTTTCACAGATAAAGTCTGTAATTAATTTTCTTCCAGCTCTGACAGTTTTTCACACTGTACATTATGTTATAAAACCGGTCAGATATTTGCTAAAACGTGGGCGTGAGGTGACCACGAGCAGCTGAAGTCGATGCACACAAAGTAACACATTCACACGTCCGGGCGAGACGTTAAAAGATGAAATTACAGACATCGTAGCACTTGTTGTTGTGGACTCGGCCACCCTGCTGCATCCTGACAGACAGAGAAGGACAGCAGGCAAAGACACAATCACCACAGCAAACACACACTCACACACAGAATCATGTACCTCTATCTTTATGAGGACCCTCACCGACATGATGCATTGCCTACAGCCCCTTACCCTTACTCTAACTATCTGGACTAAATGCCTGGCTCTAACCTTTCCCCTAAGCCAAGCCTAGACCTTAACATAGGTTAACCCGTGAAATTAAGTCTTAACCTTCAAACAGCTCTTTGAAGATGTGAGGAGCTGCAAATAATGTCCGCACTGTCAAAAAATGTCCCCATGTGGTTTGTTAAAAAATCGTTCTGGACCTCACAAGTACAAACAGACACGGATAAACACTTTGAAATGCATGCAGTCATTAAAGTTACCTGTTAATGCTAAGCAGACTTTAAAGTGTGTGTTTATTTGTGTGTTTTTGGTTTTGTGAGTGTGTTTGTGCATTTGTGTGTTGTGTGTGTCTGTGCGATTTTGAGTGTGTCAGTATGTGTGTGTGTGTGAGTGTGTGTGTGTGTAAGTATATGTTTGCCAGGGCGCTTGTGTCATTGCTTGCTGTCCTTTTCTTGCTCACAGGACACAGCAGGGTGGCAGCGAGCACACAGCCCTGAGTGTTTATTTCACGCCAACCCTTCTGACGTACACAGACTCACATCCACACCTGACAAAACCAGAAAAACACACACACACACAAAAAAAGCCAAATAAAAAAAAAAACACACACAGCATGAGGCAAATAAAAAAAAGGACTGATTCTTTGAAACACCGAGAACAGCACAGGAATGATGAATGACTGACTGTGAATGTTGCCTTATTCCTTTTGAAAGTACGACAGTAAAACATATTTTCTTTCAGTTTCTCTGAAAGAGAATCCGAAAAACATCACAGCTGGCCAGAGGGTTCATGTTGGCTTCTGATGTATCTTTTAAAAAGGTGAAAGATTCACCAAAGACCTCAAATCTTTTCTCCTCATATCATCCAACCACTGTATGAGCTGTATGAGCTGTATGTCTGTAAAAAGCATAATGATACCTTTAATCAAACTCTGCTGCTCAACTGATGGGAGACTCATATTAAAGCAAACATTTATATGCTGTTTAATAAAAATAAAATATAAAAAAAGTAAAAAAAAATAGATCACTTAAACCAGAGGACAGTGGAGTTGTTGATTACCTTACACATCCAGCTGTAATGGAGAAAAGGTGTCACTCATTTGTAATGATCCCAATGCAACTCATTGAGTGACAGGTTACAACAAGGGGTAACTACGGATTAAACGATGACTAACACTGTCCAGCCAATGACATAATGCGGTTCACTAGTATTTACTCACGCAGCCAATCAATGTCATTTACAGCGCTTTATGAGTACACGCCGATGTTTTGCAGGTTAAAAGTAATAAGTTAAAAGTAATCTAACGGAAATTACTGCTGTAATTTGATTCTTTTAATAAGCCATGTAACTCGTTATGATCTCAGGTTTTGGACAGGTGTGATGCTGTTGGGGCCACAGTGTGCACGTCTGATGTTGCACACGGTGATCCAAGGAAGTCTCAGGGAGTTTGTGTGTATGCTCAGACACATGAAAAATTAGGGGGGGAAGATTGTTCATTTGGTGTCTGTTTACAGCCACTGAGTCCATTTATTGCCCCTCTGTGAGCTCTTTTTTGGTCTCCAGCAGCCCCTGAGCAAAATATCTGTTTCCTCAGCTGCCTCCATACTATGTTTATCAACTAGCCAACAACTGTTTGATGCTGAACAGGAGATCTGACAAATGACACAAAGGTGGGAGTTATTCTTTATCATAAATTAATGAACACAACCACATCCCTGAGCTTTTCAATGGAAAAATACAGTACTTTCATCTTTGCAGTGGACGAGCCAGTCCCAAACAGGGACTATTGGCAAACAACTAAACAATTAACTAAAACTCACCAGGAAACCCGTAAATTTGAGGAAAACTGAGTTGAGTAGTGTGATAATTCTCTGTCAGGGGCTACATTTCTGTCATATGAACATCGATAAAACATTTTTATTCATTTAAATTAAACTTTGCGGTTGTTTCATAGGTTCACCAACATGTTGGGGCCATGTAATCTGCTGATCGTCATACACTTTTCATTTGACAAACAGGAACTTTTATTTAACATGTTGACCTTTATATGTGTGCAAGTGTCTGTTATCTTCACTGCCAGCTTGAATCTTCCCTTGTCGTCACTTTGAGATTGGGCAGGTAGTGATGGCGCGTCTTTGGGTAATCGGAGTTGCTTACATGCACCATCTGCAAAAATGAATTAATCTCTTAGTATTCAGCAACAGCATGTGACAGGCCGGGAAATCTAAAGCCTCAGCGGATTTCTCTCAGCCGAGTGTGAAATTTGTCACATGGAGGAGGTTCACTCCAGGGGAAGAGCTGCAGGGCCTTTTTTCCCCCCTGACAGTTTTCCCGCCCTCTTAACTGCACCAAAAAGTGACAGGAGTCCCTGTAATGAGTGCATTCATTAAGCAAGGTTTTCCCCACCTTGGCTGGGTGGTGTTCTGCGTATAGCAAAATGAAAGACAGTTGATGAAAGAGGGGGTTCGTTAGCTGCACAGAGGCAGAAAGGTGCTCTTCTCCAGAAGGGAATCATGCTCCAGCAGTGCCTCCATCCATCTTTTGATGTTTTCTTACTAATGAGGGTGATGGTTTCCTCCTTCTCCTCTGTTGGGATGCAGTCGATGATCAAATCGGTCGGTCAGTAAACAAAAGCCGGGAGCCGGCAGCGGTGACTCTTCCTGCTGTCCGGTCTCCATCACAGAGCAGATCTAGTGCACGAGCTGGTCCCAACTCATCTCCCTGAGGAGCTCAACTGCTTTGTTACAGCCACTCAGATGTTGAATCATGGATAGATTCCTAAAATAAATCCACACATACTCTATTGTGCAACTGGACTGTGTGCATGTGTGTGTGTGTTTTTTTTTTTTTTTACAAGGTTTGTCCAGAGGGAACGGAGATGCATGCATCTTACGCATGGTCTGTCAGCGTATCTCCATTGTTCCTCTCTGCATGTAAGAGCACCGTCACCCTCTGACATATCACCATATGTTCACATTTACTTCAGGTCTTCATCTCACCCTAAAACATACTGTGTTTGACTTATTCATGTGTGTGATTTATTTATGTTTTCCTAGTAAGCTGTCAGACTGTTGCACGTCATCCACAGTGGGCTTTTTTTTTTTTAAGGCGTCCATCTTTGTCAAGCTCTCACAGCATAAAGCCATCACTCCACCTTAACAACTCTGTGAGGAAAGCGGCTGCTGTTATTCATTTAGGTCGATTCAGATGACAAAGAAAAAGTAATTAAAAGTAACTTTGACGTGATGCACATTTTCATCAAGTGGGCGTAAACGGTATTGATTTATGTCGGCGTAATTTATGAGAAAAGTCGAGATGAACGTGCAAGGTGAAACATGTGATCTTGAGAGCCTTCTTGAAGCCATTAGTGAGTTGGAGTCAGGTGTCGAGTGAAACGCACCGTGAGAGCCTTTTGGCTTTCAAATAAATTTTCCTTAATCCTGCTGGAAGCTGATTACTGCCCATTATTGTACATTGCTTTTTATCAAACATGCTCAAAGAAAACATCCACACATATTTAAAAACTGAATTGATCACATGCACACAGAAAGAAAGAAAGAGTGACTGACTGTACAATAACATCTTTCTATTGTAGGTGCATCATCACCACCTATTACAGCTAATCAAGAGTAATTGGCAGCTGAGCTTTCCTCTTGGTCTCTGCAGCCAGACACATGTGCAATCAACTGGCTCGGGAGACTAATTTAAACTCATCCTAAATGACCCGTCATTATTAGGCTCAACTCAGACACAATTAGTCTGGACCCAGACGGCCCAGTTGGGTCATCTGAGTTGGGGTGTACAGTAATATTAGCAACAGATAGACGGATAGACAGAGAGACAGACATTGTGAAGTGCTGCCTTCACACTCGACGCATGAGAATTTAATCCTGGTTAACCCTGCTGTCTGCCACTTAAAGTGCCATCATGTACAGTGAGGCCTCAGCCCCTCTGACTGGGCCCGCGGCTGTTTATCCCCCGATGTTTACTCAGCTGTGTGTGACAAGAGGGCGGTGCACACTGGAGTGATGGCGCAGCTAGCTGCCGCTTGTGATGGTCCCTCCGACTGCCTGGCATTTCTCTCGCAGCAGAGAGCGAGCGTGGGCTCTACACATGGCTGGCACGAGCGGACAGACAGGAGATTTGTAGGCGATGGTGATGACAGTGACATGCAGGGAAAAGGCAGGCAGGCAGGCAGGCAGGCAGGCGAGGTTTTAATATCCCATATGGATGTGCTGAATTTCAATGGACAGAGGAGAAAGAGATGGCTTGATAACACCGAGATTAATGTAATGTCAAAATCTGCAAGCACTGAAAGTACATTTAAGCTGCCATATAACTTTTTTATTTAATACGATTGTATCGTAAAAAAAAGTATTGTATTACTGCGTCGTAGTTACACACTTACATTTATATCAGTGGCTGATACGTTTCCTTCAAGTGGCCGTTTGCTCGCTTGAGAAGAATAAGAGGTTGCCTGCCAACTCGAGAGCCTCTATAGAAAATTGAACAGCTCCGAATGAATGTGAACCAAAAAGACATTTATGTCTCCCCTCTAAATTCACAAGACCATTTCCATTATTCAACAAAAACTTTCTGCACAGGAGGGATGTGAAAGTGTCCTTCTTTGGAAGTTATTTAACATAGCTTTTTCCTTCTTTTCTTTCTTTTTTTTTTTTTAAATCTCTCTCTCTCGTCATTTTGCTGGGATCGGAAATAGGTGGAAGGAATTACAGGGCGCCTTCCCTCAGGCTGTTATTTCCTCTCAGTGTGTGGTACCGCTGAAAGTCCATCCACCACAGACACCACGGATTGCATTAAAACCAACAATTAATTGTCCACAGAGACAGAGAGTAGCTCACGGGCTCTGCTGCCTGAGCTTCATCATTTATGTTGTTTTGTTGTGAACCTCCTTTGTTTTTCTCAGGAAGTGCCTCTTTAATTCTCTGCTGATTTGGATCCCGGCGTGCAGCTTCCATCTAAATGATAAAATAAGATTGATACCAGATTATTTTGATTGTTCATTATATCATCTTATTATTTTCACAATTTTCTGATTAGTCATTTGTTCCATGCTATTTTAAAGATTAAAAAAAATGCACCATATAATTTCCCTGAACTCCAAGGAGGAAACTTAAAACCTCTCTTCTAACTTTGTAATCTTTCTGACTTTATTGGTCATATTTCAGATATAAATTCTGATCTTTATGAATCAACAGTCCCACCAAAGAGACATTTTCTCTCTGAACTTAAAGTCCAAGAGATCAAGTTATTACAGTATTTTACAACCTCATCATTATCCTTAATTATCTTATTAGCCTTGTGCTCTATCTTCTTACCCTTTGGAGGTGCCTGACCCACCAACACTGTATAAAGTAGATCAAATAAGCTCCAGGTTGACTGTAAAATGCTGCCTACACATTTATGCATGAGTAATTGTAAAGTCACTTATACCTGGGTTATTATATCAGTCATGGTGGGCGTTTTGAGAATGAGTGCTTTTACTTTTGGTACTTAAAAAGTCCATTTTGCTGTTCACGCTCATGCTCAACACTTCTAGTGATATTTTGAAAGCAGATTCAAATCTGCTGACACTCCACTGAAAGTAAAGATTATGTGCTTGCAACGGAGTATTTTTGAACAATTGCACAGGTACTTTTACTTACATAAGTGATGTGAACACCTCTACAAGAAAGTATCACAATACATCAATGCAGGCTAAAAAACAGCCTCTTCTCCTCTTCTCACTTGCGGTCTTGTATTAAAAAAGGCTGCCTGATTTGACCTGATTCTCATGTGCACTGTCATGATGCGAAAGTGCTAAGGTCAGCAGAGTCCTTATTGTTAGAGAGAGGCAGCACTTTGAGGCGTACAAAACTTAAGTGAACACACATTTCCTTTTTTTCTTCACACGATATGCCCTCCGCTCTCCTCCTGTCTCCTGAGGTGCACCTTACCCAGCGCTGTGATGCTATCGTCTCTGAAGGTGATAGGTACTGAGAGCGTGGATGGTGTCTGGGAATAGGATGAGAGAGGAGGAGGACTGTCTCTACTGGCCTGTGAAATATTCATCAAATGAAGCAGGGGCGGGAAAGGGAAGTGCGGCAGGAGATGGAGAGGAGTCCACAGGGGAATGAACATCATAGTTCAGGAGACACGAGGGAGCGAGGGAAGAGTGAAGCAGACCAGAGAGCAAGGAAACACATGAGGGAAAGAGCCAGTTTTTATTGTGTGGGAGCTGGTTTTTATCATCCCACATGAGATAGATGGAAACTCTCCTCACAACGGTGCAGTGGAGGAGGTTTACGATATGTCATCTATAAACGCAGCAGGTGAGATGGAGAGTGATGAAAGTTTCCTGGAAAGACTGAATTCTGTCATTTAAAGTGATTTCAGATACACGCTCACTCTCCTGAAGCTCTGAAGCGGTTCGGTTAACAGCTCCCGCCCTGTTTTCTTCTCCGTTTTCAATGAATTCAGGAGGGCTTGCCATTCAAACAGATTAGGTGATCATTACGCAGCCCTGCCCGAGAGCCAGCACCACCCCGAGGTGTCATCCAAGAGTCAATGCTTTGGACATGATGGTCTTGATTTGCATGATCAATTCCCTCTCATTATTCTGACTTTGACCTTCAGAAGAAATACAATGGTTCAGACACTTTGCTGTTAAGCGGAGTACTGTTCAAATATTCAATGGGAAAGCCTGATACAGTTAAACTGAAAATAATCCCTGGCAATTATCTATGTAATCCAGTTCGTGTACATTTGCTGAAAGCTACATAGGCGAGTTTTTAATGATTTTTACTAGCTTTGACTAACAGTGTGGCCATCCCATAATAGTTTTTACATGCAGGGTGAAGTGTAAAAAATCTTAATGACCCTTTAACTTTTCATCTTTGTCATTAGAAAGTCAAATATTCTAATTGTCTGATACTTTGGCTTATAGGCTACTGGTTAGCATGCCAACACACTTAGCTAATACATTAGCTACACATTATACATGCTTGACAGCAGCATGTTAGCATACTGATGTTAGCATTTAGCTTAATGCACTACTGTAGGCTCTACTTACAGAGTCACCAACAGGCTGTAGACTCTTTATCTTATTAAAAAATGTATACTTTTGTCACCTATTTTTTGTAAGAATTTACATCATCAGTAGGAAACGAAAGCATGTGGCTGAGAGGCCACAGACAGGTTAGCAAGTCAGAGAGTGTTGATAACATGTGGTGGTTCAAAAGTTTCTATAGCAATGAATAACTCTGGCTTTATAACGTTAGAATAACACACTTCTGAGTGTTTAAAACTACACAAAGGTGGCAGATATCCATTCAGACAGCATCTCAGCAGTGTTTTGACGAGACAGTCTTCTGGTCTTCTCTCTCTAATTAAGCCAAAGAGCCTCTCTCAATGAAGTCTTCTGTTTATCCACGTCCCCTGAGGAGCCCCGATGGCTGCTTCTACCTATTCCTGCTTGCGTCTCATCACGACTTCCCCGTCTTGACAACCGCGCTGCTTCTGTGATGGTGACTGACTCCATGGTCAGGGCATCATTATCACACACATGCACACAGAACATTTCCAATGTGCCTTTGGCTTTCAGTCCTCCGCTTTCAGTTTTTTTTTTCTTTAGTTTGGCTGTTCGACTCAAGTCTGGTTATTAGTGTGGTGAGTCAGCTATTCATTCAGAGCCTAACAGGGGAGGGGAGGGGAGGGGGGTGGTTTGGCTTTGGTGCTTTTATTCCTGTTTTTTTTTTTTTATCCACCAACTTTTATGATTAGAGTCCAAAATCACCCATTGCAACAAGAGTACAAACTGTAATCAGTCAGCTTCACAAAATGTTCTCCACTGGCTTTGTTGGCTCGTAGCTTTGCTGATTTTGTCCCTCAGTGTTAAAAACACATTGTGAGCTTTCTGAATGATGACGGGGGGCTAACAGCGGGGGTCTGGGAACATCTGCAACCACTTTGGTACAGACTTAAACATTTCAACAACTATCGGATTACTTTGAAATATTGTTTAGACATTCATGGTTCTCTTATGATTTATCCTAATGACTTTGGCAGAGCTCCGAATTTAATTTAGGTTCTTATTTTTGGTTTAACGTTAAATATCTCATGAAAATTAATATTGGTAATCAAAAATGAAAATACAGTGCAACAGGGAGCTCCACTCACAATTTCCTCACTCACATTTATTGGGGAAGGGTTAACTTATTCATGCCTTTTTTTTAGTTTCAGTAAAGAGTTTTAATTTTTAAGCTACTTTTACTGGAACAAAATTGGCAAGAATAATTTATAAGTTTTAAAAAAGAGAAGAGAGATTGATTTTGATGCAAGGGGAAAACTCACAAAATCTTTTTTTTGACATGTTTAGACTCTTAAATAGATAAATGATAAATTAAACTACACACGGATGCAGGATTAAAATCTGGAACATTTGTTTCATATCACTTTTTCTTAAATTTTCAAACGCTCCCATCAGGTCAAAATTTTAATTTGTTCACTTTATGATTAAATATGTTCAAAAAACAAGGCAGCTTTTGCTCTACTCTGTATTTAGTGATGATGCTGAAAACTAGGTTACGATGGTGAGCACAGTAAACTTGTTAAGCATCTATATTTTAGCGCTGTCATGTTAGCATGCTGAAGTTAGCGTTTTGTTAAAGCGCCACTGCATCTGCAGACTCACGGAGCTGCAAGCACGACTGCAGACTCTTAGTCTTATCAATATTAATCCCTTTATTTATTTCCATGAAGTTTATTCATGTATGAAGGTACTCAGTATAGTTTTTCCAGGTCAATTGAAATCGGATTACAGTCTTAAATTACACAAGCTGCACAACAGAATGTAACACGTGTGGATATTGTACTGGTCACTGTGGGCGGCTGTCTGCTGGCTGTTGCATTTTAATAGCATTTCCTTGTGATAGCTGTTAAAGCATACAACATAATAACAGTGAAAGTGTTTGCACTTAGTCAAGACGGCTTTAAAGTCTTTGAAAATATTCCCATAAAACAACGGAGCACTAATGGATTGAACTTATCCTGCTGAGATGTCTTTTAGCAACGCGGGGATTGTAAGACTGAAGACCCCCACTAAATGGATGGGAAAGTGCATGAATTTGCGATTTAAAGATTCTTTTAAAATCCAATGTGACTCTAAAATAACGAATAGGCCTTTGCATAATTATGAGAATAATGATTAATTACAGTAGAGTTGTGTTGAGTGCTTTTCAATACATGAGAAATTGTGTGTGAGTGACAGTTTTATTGATCACAGACCTCTGGAGATTGTAGTTTGTGTGAACTGCAGTCAGTGAGTAATATATTGAATTCTTTGAGGGAAAAAAAAGGGTTGCTTCATTTTTTCAAAAGTGCCTTAATTGTAGCAAGAGTGTTGAAAGATTACACGTCACAATTAACTAGAAAACTGCATTTCAGAAGAAAAGGTCAGCATTTCTTTGTCGTAACACTTGTGCTCATGTTCCATATGATTTCTGCTGCAGAGAGCCTTTCTCATATGTGCACAATAATTTATTCATTCATCATGAGAAGCAGAACAAGCAGCCACAGTATGCATGCTGTGCCGACTTTGTGCATTATACATGCTGGACATTTTTATTCTTACCACCTCTGTCACATCAACAAGATGCGGAGAACAAATGTTGTCCAACAGCATCTCACCTGTGTGTATCGATCAAGATGCTGGTGAACATCAAGCATCCGTGACGAACATGGATTTAACATTTATGTAATGGTTGATTTATTAATGAAGTACAGTAAGTGCAGCTACTGAATGATCTGACATAGTTGTGCTTTTTTTTTTTGTAAAGGTCAGCATCTTTCTGACAGCTCAGTTTGTTCTTTCACCTGCAGCATGCTGATGCACAGCGAAGGGAAAAGAAAGTTGTGGTTTAAGTAACTAAGGCTGTGTGTGCTGGAGGACTTTTTTAAAACCATGCCAGCTGATTAGCTCTGATTTTTCATTCAGCACAACAGGTTTAAGTATTCATTTATATGCATTTTTAACATTCTGTGAAGATGTTCATGTTCATTCAGAGGACAAATCCAAAGGATATTGATGATCTTCTGACTTTTCCTGAAGCGCACTCATAAAAAATTCACATTTGTGAGTTTGTAATACTGTGAGTTTTGATACACATTTGCATGTTTACCTCAGGATGACTCGAAATCAGGTGAGACAAAATAACATCAGCAATACTTTTGTGTTTGGAATGAATCAGCAAAGATGAAGGATGTTTTACCTGTCGGCGTGTAAGATTGTGAAACTACGATGTTAACACACTGATATTAGGCACAACTGTTTCTAAAGGAGCGGCCAATGCTCAAATAGAACTTATTTGCATGGTGTCCTTTCTAATTATGTCAGATATCAAATGGTAACACTCGAAGGTGAAGTGAAAAGCTCGCCATCACAAGAGAGAGACAAGTTGCCAGCTATGTGAATACAAATTCACAGTCTCTCCAGGAAGCATTTAAAGTGTTGCACTTAGTTGTTCTCATGAAAAATACCAGCAATGGTTTTGTTAAAGTACTGCACCGAGCATGGTCGATACACTCCTCAGCATGTACTTGAGGAGTGCACTTATTCATTCTGAAAGAGCAAAAGCCAATGAGAACACTTTAACACTCCACCAGCTGGTGGTGTAACTTGATTACTTGCTGGGTAAGATTTCTTTTTTTTTTTAAATAGAGCTGGCTTTACTTTATATAGCCATTTAATCATAAAGACAGCCTGAGAGCAGCAAAGTCCAAACCCTGACATCTCTCTCACCTTTGCACAGCTGGCCCATCACGGTGTGACCTGGGTGTGGTTTTAAATTCTTGATTTCAGGAAACTTTTAAATAATGGTCCACCAGGGGAGGTGTTTCCCAAAAAGCTATTGGACCATCTGACAAACAGCTTTTACAGCCTTACAGAGCTGCGAGCGAGCGAGGACTCCTTAAATCTTGCTCACCTGAAACAAACATTTTCCTCTCGAACAAAACATTCCCTTTAGATTTGTCAGCATGAGTCAAAACGCATGCACACACATCGTTTGTGGCCTGCCGCGCCTTTCATTTGCCTTTGTTGATGTGCGCTGAACATTTCCTTTCCCATCTCAGATTGATGTCACCTTGTGCAACCAGCGGTCTCTCTTGCTGCTCGCTTGATAGATGGCCGAAATGTTTAAACTGCCCTTGGCAAGACCCAAACTCTTTCTCAACAATTACTTGGTTGGTTTGTTCTTTCTAATCATAGATATGTCATTCTGTGCCATAACGCTGAACAATAGCCCGCTCCAAGCGTTAGCAGCTAAACTCCCTCTCTCCCTCTGTCTCTTTCACTTTGCATCCCTGCTCTTAGTTTCTCCCTGCTCTTCCTCTCTCTCTCTCTCTTTCTCTCCCTCGCTTTCACTCATTCTCCCTGCATGGGTTATGTGACTCACAGAACACTAAATGCTCTAATGCAAGATTAACTCTTTGTCAGAAATGGCTCCATATTGATACGTTTCCATCCAAGGCTGTTTAAACATGTCACGTGTGCTCTTGCTGATAACTTGCACAGCTTCAATCTAGCATTAGCTTCTTGGCTTTCCCTTAAAAAATTAAAGCTAGAGTCTTGCTGGCTGGGATGCTTGGTCTCCATGGTAACATCATGTCCATTATAGGTGCCATAAAGAGTGCGCGAAGGAATGTTAAATCACCAGTCTGCCAGTCTTCATTACCTCACTGGGTTGATTTTGTAACCCACAAACCAATGCAAGGACGACCTCCTTTCCCTTTCTGCCCATTTTCTCTTGGCGCTGTCTCACCTCTTTTTGTGTCTGTCACACATTTTCTTTCATACTATCTGTGTCGTATACACACACATGTCCACACACACGCACACACATATCTGAACTTGAGTGAAACACTGACCCCTAGTGGAAAAGCATCGTTAAGAAACCTTTTACAGTTCTGCAGCTGTGTGAATGAAAAATCTCTCTCATTTGTCTCTTAGGTCTTTACTCGTTATGGGAAGTGTTACACCTTTAACGCAGGCGGAGATGGACGCCCTCCCCTCATCACCACCAAGGGAGGTATGGGTAATGGACTGGAGCTCATGCTGGACATTCAGCAGGATGAATACTTGCCCGTCTGGGGAGAAACAGGTGAGGGGGTCATCGCTCACCTCAGTCAGTAGCTGGCAGATCTGATTATGTGTCACACTCTAACTGTAGGCGTGGGTGTTAATACCTCAGAGTGTGAATCTTAGAGACAGATGGTCTTTTAAAGTGTCGCGTTTCATTAGTGAAACACATTCTCACTGTGCCTTGCTATGCTCCAACCGTCTTTGACTTCCTGCAGATGAGACGTCATTTGAAGCCGGGGTCAAAGTTCAGATCCACAGTCAGGACGAGCCGTCCTTCATCGATCAGCTCGGGTTCGGAGTGGCACCCGGGTTTCAGACTTTTGTTTCCTGCCAGGAACAGAGGGTACCAATCATTTTTATATGTAGCATTTTGTTATAAAGCCCCTAAAGCTGAAGTTTTTCTTTGTACAGACGACTTAACAAGCAAAACCAAAGTTAGTTTGTTCAATAAACCATCATTAGTAATTATTTATGAAGAGTTCATGATTTAAAATATTAACTATTCTTCGTCAGGCTTGTGTGTGTGCTGTTTGATCACACTGGACTGACGGAGGCCCGGGAACATTTTGAATTAAAGCTAAATTCTGATTGACGCAAGAAAAAGCATGACATCCCTTTATTCCCTTTAGTCCCTCCCACTTCAACCTACTTCAATTTAGTCATTTGATGCTTTTGTACAAAGTGGAAATATGTGGTATAATTCAAATTATAGTAGAAATAAATATCTGTAGTAGAGCTTTTGAGAATAAGTGCCTCAGCACTCAGCATTTAATGGCCACACATGCATGAAGTTACATAAAAGTGTGATATATGTTAGAAATCTCTTTTGAGCGAAAGAATAGAGAAGGAAAGACAGAGAGAGAGAAAGAAAAAATGAAGTGAGTGAGTACGCTCAGGAGTGGTGGCTCTTCGAGGGATTTTGCTGAATTGAGTTTGGCAACTCTTTCTGCCTCCGAGGAAGCAAACACGAGAAGAGCTTGGATTGATATTCCGATCATTGTTTATTTGCAGACAAAAAGCAGAAATGCAGAATTCCCTCAGATGAAATAATCAAAACTTTGGCAGAAAACACTGTGCAATCATCACAAACAAACTGTTTCGGTGTCACGAGCCAATGCAGTGATATCGTGTGTACCATCATATGTTTCACAGTGTGATGAACCTCTGATGAACCTCGCCCCATCCCTACTCGTGAACAAACAAGCCATTTGAAGACACACCTTTATACCTAATCATGACACTATCACCTGTTACCGATTAACTTGTTTACCTGTGGACTGCTCTAAGCTGTTTTTGAGAGCGTTACATAACCAGTCTTTCCTTACTGGAAACATCTTGCTGGCTTTAAATTCAGAAGGACCATATATTTGCAAAAATCTATGAAGTTAATGAGGTTAAGCATTAAATTTATTGTCTCTGTACAGTTTTAAACTGAATGTGTGACATAAAGAATGAGCAAAATACCAGAATAAAGATTGTAATTACCGAGATATGGGAACATGGCAACTAGCCAGAACAAAGTCAGGTGAGATCAGACAGTCAAATATCTATTAACTATGAATTGATTCTTGATGACTCACAGATAGTGACTCCAATTTTGCTCTCTGGTAACTTATTATTACCTTCTATAAAGGCCTCAACTCAGAGTCATTCAGGAGCTTCTTCTTTACAGTTAATCAATTATCAGGTCATTTCTGATTTGCTCCTCACTCGTTGCTCAGTAACTCCTCAGGATTTTATTGTCTTCTTGTCAAGTGTTTCAAACAAACGGTTGCAACTAACTGTTTGTGTTTCGCCTTTTGTTTTCTCTTCCAAATAAGTTTGTCCAACCTAAGCAATGTCTAAAACCTACACAACTGTCTGACTGCCTGTTTGTGTCCTGACCTGTTGGACTTCTTGTTAAAATCCCCTTTGTTTCTAGAACCAACAAATTAATCTTGTGATTACACTGTTGTTATATTTATAGGAGCGATATCAGGGAAATAAGACATAAGTTAAAATAAACCAGAGTTATCATTTAAAGTAATTGTAAATCATCTCTCTTATTTAAACAGACATAGAGCCATGCCACAGTTTAATTAGTTTCATTTATGGATTTGTAAAATTAATTCTTCTATAAGTGGCAGCATCCTGCTCTTTATAATATGGACCTGCATGCAAAAAGTAGCTGTAATTTATTAATGAGTAATTAGTGTAGAAACTGCTCGTGTCTAATAGCTGATGTGATGCTTGGTGTGTGGTTGTTGCAGCTCATATATCTTCCTCCGCCCTGGGGAGACTGTAAGGTGACGGCCATGGAATCAGACTTCTTCGACAGCTACAGCATCACAGCCTGTCGCATCGACTGTGAAACGCGCTATCTGGTGGACAACTGCAACTGCCGCATGGTGCACATGCCTGGTAGGAAGCAGCTCTTACTGTATCATGAACCAGAGTTACATCAATGCAGCTTCAGGGTAAAAAAAAAAAAATTACAGTAGGCGCTTCAAAGAAATGTAACACATGTGAGTGTGTGTTGCTTTGACTGCAGGCGATGCACCCTACTGCACCCCCGAGCTGTACAAAGAATGTGCTGACCCAGCTCTCGGTAAGAAAAAAGTCTTTGTCCACGTCTGGTGTGAATCTTTAAGGAACTGATACAAACACACACACACACACACACACAGCCTTAAGTCACAGCTGCAAGGATCTGTTCAATAGGTCGAGCTGAGCTCTGGTTTTCTTCTCTCCAGATTTCCTGGTGGAAAGAGACAATGATTTCTGTGTGTGTGAGACGCCGTGCAACATGACCAGATACAGCAAAGAGCTGTCCTTCGTCAAGATCCCCAGCAAGGCCTCGGCTAAATATCTCGCAAAGAAATACAACAAATCTGAGCAGTATATCAAGTAAGGATCGCTCAGACTTTAATGCACTAGATTATTCACTCTTTATTTTTGCATTAACTTCATTGCAAAAGGGCAAAAATTAGGTTTATGATAACCTTGCAGTTAATTATTTCTGCATTTTAGAAATATAAATGCAAGATATTCTAGGCCTTAATTGCAAAAAGTAAGAGTAAATATATCATATACTTAATACAATCTTAAAAATATTTAAAAGAAAAAAGAAACAAGGAACTCATTGTGCAAAGTGATGTCATATTATCATTGTCCTCCACATATTAGGGTCAAAGGAGGACTTTTAGTTTTTAACAAATACATTAACAGACAAGTATGTTTGTTCACAACTACATTACAGTGTTTTAACCATTTTTTGCATGTTTATATGTGACTAATACTGCAAAATAAGGTGACATAAAGCAGAGATTTGCCTCAAATAGAACATTAATGTTTTGTCTCACTTTTCTTCACAGGGACAATATCCTGGTTTTGGACATCTTTTTTGAGGCTCTCAACTATGAAACTATTGAACAGAAGAAGGCATATGAAGTGGCTGGACTTTTAGGTACAGATTTATTCAGCTTCACTGGGTTATCTTTCTGTCTCTACAGTCGATGTTTTCTTTTTATACACTTAAATTTTTTTTTTATTCCAGGTGATATTGGTGGTCAGATGGGACTTTTTATCGGGGCAAGCATCCTTACAATTCTGGAGCTGTTCGACTACCTTTACGAGGTGAGACTTCTCCGTGGAAAGTGATACAATAGTAGAAAATCCATGCTGAAGTATTTACTTGGTATAGAGCTGCAGCCACTATCAGAAATACTCATGCAATCTGTATTTTTTTGACAGTGTGGGTGTTTTATAGTTAAGTTTTATATGTTTGAATTCAACTCGATGCAGACCAACAAAAAAACTGAACAAACAGTAACAAAAGACAGTTTTCTCCCACTGTCGTTTCATTCCTGGCAGTGTAAAAAGCTTGAAACAGCTTTTAGCCTTTATGTTAGAAAAATAAAGCTTTCAAATGTTACAAATCAAAATAATTAGAAACCTTTCAAACTGCAGTGTGGATACTTGACCTTAATGCCTTTTAGAAAGAAAAACATGCATGTTGTCTCTCTTTACCTACAACCTCAGTTGAACCAAAAACAGTCATCGACTGGGTTGACCTTCTCTTTTTCGTTTATCTACCCAGGTGATAAAGTACAAGCTGTGTCGCTGCTCTGATAAGAAGCACAGGCACAACAGCAACAATGACCAGGGAACAGTCCTGAGTTTAGACGATGTCAAGTGTCACGTCAGTAACTTTCACTAGGCCTCTGCAGCAGTGAGGGAGGGAGCCGCTGCACTCTCTTGTCCCTGAACGTTATTCATGGACTTTGTTCACTGCAGTTTTTTCAGACTGCGGGAGAGAGAAAGCAACAGAGAAAAGTGTCTGAACTCTGCCTGGTTTGGAGGTTTTGTGAGCAAAGAGGTGTAGTCAGCATGTGGCTGAAGTCAGGAGAGGCCACACAGGGATTGTAGGACGGCAGAAAACCAGTGATCAACATGTCGTGATGAATTTTAAAAATGTCAGAATAACTGCATGGTCATCTGTACAACAGCTTTTTAAGACATTAGTAACAGATACAGTAAATGAGGGCATGAACTCAGCTAAGGTTCTTCAGTAAATCAGCATTAGAAATCCCAGCTGTGTGGTGGTGTTTATCATCTGTTGAGTTGAGGGAGGTTTTTGTAAAACAAATTAATGTAACATGTTCATTTTCACTTATAAAGTTTTTTTTTTATATTTTTATTTCAGGTCACTTTCCTTTGCATGCCAGTACTCGCTCTTTTCACTTTTTGTCCTTTGCTGTTTGCTTTCATCTTTGCCTCTTTGTTCTCGGTTCCCCCCCTTTTTTCCACCAACTTTCCATTTTTATATTCCTGTCATACAGCCTCATATTATGACAGTCTTCCCTTGCTGAAGAACCTCAGTGTTTTACCAATATACTCTACTACCTCATCTTGAACAAGTGACAGCGCTCTGAAGAACTCACAAGCGAGGCAAATTAAAAACAAAAAGGTCATTTTCATTTATGGAAATAAGCAGAACAGGTTGACAAAAAAAAAAACCAAACTGCTATCAGAGCGAGCCCACTTAACATTTACATTAACATTCACGTTTTTTGAACAGCAGACACAGTCCTTTTTAACGGATGACATTTTGACTTGTCATAGCAGGAAAAGTGCAGGTGTAAATAATGAAATTAATTACGGCTCTTTCCTATTTAGCTTCTTCAGTTTCAGGTTTCTGGTTTTGTGTATGATCGCTTACTGTAACATTGTCATGAGTTCCTGGGAGGCTAGAATACATGTGAGCCATTATTAATGTTGTTTGTATCTGGCAACACTGCATCACCTGTGTTTTTCTGACTGGGACTCTCTAAAAGCTTGATATATCTACTGAACAGGTATGTTTTGGTTGGATAAAGCTGCAACTCAGCCCTTGAGAGAGAAAAGACAAGGTCTGCTGACTATTTGGTCATGTGACCTGGTAGATTATTAAAAATAAACTGCACTCAGTTTTGTTTTAGTCTTTTTTTGATAACCAGATAAAACGCTGAGAAATCATGATCTGTTTTGTTTTGATGAAAATAAGAAGTTGGACTGAGTGGCACAGTATGGGCTAATTTTATTTCTAAAGCTTGGAAAGACAGAATAAGAAATGCACACAGTATGAGGCCAACTTATTGGAGGCATATCGAGTATGAAGGCAGAGAGAATAAAGTATTAATTTTCTTTTGTATTGTATATTTGGTCTCATGCTGATTGCCCTGGAAATTGATTTTCTGCTTTTTGCCTCAAGCGGTGAGATTTCTCAACCTATCCTTATATCAGAAGGTCTGAAAATATAGAGATGCCTGGTTAGGTTGTTTTTTTGTTCTTGTTGTTGTTGTTGTTGGACAAAATTAAATCCATCTAAATGTCCATATTTCAGCACAGTTTAATTGTACATATTTTCCAGTATAATGTTAGGATGGTTAGTGGGATATATTATTTGAAAAATCTGCTGGAAATCAAGTCTAGTAGCAAAAACCTGTATCATAAAATGATGATCACAGAAAACATATATATATATATATATAAAAAATCTCAGTTTGAAGTTTTAATAAGGCATAGCCTAAGTCTCTTGTAGCCTACGTGTAAATCAGCATTAAATGGAAATCTGTGTTTCGTGCAATTAGGCACCTCAGAGCTTCTGACCTCAGTATATCTGTATGAGGAATGATGCAAGAAATTACTGCTGTGTGAAATACCAAGATGTCTAAGAGTCCGTTTTTTAATATAACAAGTCAAAATGTCTGAAGTAAAAAGGTCACAACTGAGGGACAAGGAGGTGCTGGTATGCAGTGTGAAATAACCACAAGTAGGAGAGTCATGTAGTCAGAAAATTGACTCAGTAACATTGAAAATATGCAGCAATATATCTGACTAAAGTTTGCTAACATTAGCCAACATTAGCCACCATAAATTAGTGGTGATACCAGAAAAAATAATGTAGCAGGGAATTTCTTGAGTGTGTTGAATTTAGATGATAAAGGTTTGATCTTTCAGAAATAAGAAAAGATTTACACCATTGTTGTATCTGTCTGTAAAGTATAAAGCTACAACCAGCAGCCGGTTAGCTTAGCTTAGCACAAAGACTGTAAAAAGGAAAAAAGCTAACTTAGCTGGGTCAAATAATAACAAAATCTGTCTTCAACCCCTTTAAAGTTCACAAAATAACACATTATATCTCATTTATTTAATGTGTACATAAGTAAAAGGTAAAAAAGACACTTTGACATTTTATGGATGACTTTCTTTTCCTCAGCTACAATGTTTTGGACAGAGCTAAGCTAGCTTTTGCTCCTGTTTCCCTTCCTTATGCTAAGCTAACTAATTAAGCTAACTAGCTGTGGCCTTGCATTTGACACAAAAAATTGATATCAGTCTCCTCTTTTAATTATCCACCTGAGAGAGCAAAATGATTTGTTCCTTTAAGAACAAAATTTGTTCCTTTAAGAACAAAAAGCAAATGAGCTGAAACAAGTTTCTTGACATGAAAAAAAGATGAATGACGCACAGCAGCAAAACTAATTATGAAAAGCTCTTTTCCATGTCAACCAGGTACTACACACACTGTATGATTTCCTATCAAGGACAATATCTGCTTACTATAGATTTTAAAATAAATCAAAAATATAAGTATGTATTTCCTGGCAGAAGTAAAAACAGCTGTCAATACATTAATTGAAGGGAATGTCATACATTTTACATGTAGATGCTGTCCATCACGTTTAAATTAAACTAAACATCGCAGAATAAAACTATGTTGAATGTGTTTTTCCATCTTCTAGGGCTCTAAGCTGCATGTACCACTGTACAGTAGGTGTCTTATATGTGGTCCATCAATGAACAGTTAACCCACACCTCCGAATGCAATGTGTGTCTTCATTTATAAGTGTGTTTGTTTGTATATTGTGAGCATGTATTTAGTTCTGTATGTTCAATCAGAGGCTGATTAAGAACTATTAACAATTGGAAATATTGCCCTCATATCCAAAAAAAACCAAAAAACAACTGTATCTGTTATCATTTAGGCTGTAAACATGTCATGTGCATGTTTATGGGTTTGTCTCATATGCTGTCTCTATTCTGACTCTGTTTACAAAAAAAACAAATTATTGTACATTATTCTGTCCGAGTTCATCTACTTGCACTCATTCCCATTGAGCTCTGTGGTATTCTCGACAGGAAATGAGAATGAGCGTGATGCTGTGTATTGTTGTTATCAAGCACAATCATGCCATCAACTGTAATGTAATGTAAATATTGCAATGACTATTGATAATAATCTTATTATATTAGAATAGTTTGATCTGTCTAATAATGATGTACTTGTATTTATTTAATATAGACTAGCTGTGTGTCTCAATTCTATTCTTCTGTACATATGAAAAGTATGTGTATTTATCAAAGACATTAAAGTATGAGGCTGTTTCTTTTTTTTCTTTTATATTGCTACAGCCACAGCTGCTTATACTGTATTCAACAGTAAATAAAGATGGACAGCTGGATTGCTGTTTACCAGCGTCCATTGCATGAGTTAGTGCATCTCCGGTCGCCATGCTTTCGGGTTTTGTTATGGTTTTGCTACTATTTTCTCAATTTTCATTTTCATTTTAGATATATAAGGAAGCTTATATTCGTCTGGTGACGTAAAGATAAATAACGAACTTGAAGCAGTTGTTATAATAAAGATTAACTGTTGACTTTATGTAACTTTTAATCACTTCAAAGTGTTCTGTGTCATCATTTATACTCATATTGTGGATTAAAGAGGTGACACTATCAATTTTAATGCAGTTTGATAGGACATTCTGCACTTCTTTCTTAGCTTTGAGTCTTCTTTGGATGTGTGAAATTCAAATTGGACTCCACAGCAGACAAAGCTTTCTTCACATCGTATCATTGTCTGTACAGATTTCACTTGATATTTCAGCCATGCTTGCAACATTACTCTGGAAATAATGCTCAGTCCACTAATCTGATCTGAAATCAAATATTGCAACAAATTTTTTGGTCAACATCCATTTTTTTTTTAATATAATTAACCATGGTTCCCAGATGATATAATTGCTTTTGTGATACTTTAAATTTTTCCTTTAGTGCCACTATGAGTTTCAAAAGTTCATGAAACCCACAGAATGAACTGGATGTCAGTGTGTCAGCCTCTTGGCCTGCTTGGTGGTGCCTTGTGAACTCTTTTCTTGCAGATTCATGTAATGGTAAGGTGATATGGGCACCACTGTGTCTGAGTACAGTCCAGCCTCACAGAGCTTTCAGCTTGGCTCTGTGACTGTTGAGTGAATGTAGGAGTACTGAAATGTCATCACGTGAGGAAACGCTTGTGACTTCATGACACTAATGTCTGTGGTGGAGATATAATTATGAAAAACTTTGTTTGCAAACCAACTTTTCAATAAAGTAAGCTGAATTTTCTCAGTTTGTGCTTGCTCATAGAAACCAAATTGCTGAAACTGGAGTTTCCTTCCTTCCTATGTCCCCTTTTTCTCTTGGTTGCTCCGACTGTTACACAACAAGGTCCTCTTTTGTTTCAGCCCTCCAGACCAAATAATTTCTCCCACACTGGTTTTTCTGTGGTCCCTCTCATGACTTTTAATGGGCTGGATATATTTTTGCTCTGTGTGAAAAAAATTAACAAAACCTACAGTCTCCAATTAAACTGTAGAGGAAGCAAAGAATAGACTATAAAGAAAAATGTCGGTAGGTTATTTGTCTGGTAAATCTAGACTGTTAAAGTACAGTATTAAGCAAAAGTAGCTCTACTATGTTATTATACGAGATGTTTGGCATATTTAATCTGCTCCCAATGAAAAATGGGGTGGAAAAATAATCAGTAACACAATACAGTTTGACAGAACCACAAACTACAGCCTCCAGAGTGACAGCGAAGTGGTCACAAAGCGTGGTTGAGAAAACACAACTCATGTAAAGATTTGAGTGCATTTGATACAACTGATCATAGCATTTTAATGATTAAACTTGCTTCGATTTCATCCTTTTTCAAACTGTCTCATTAGCACATAAAATGGTACAAAATCAACTTTTCTAATATCAAAGCAACATTGCAGAAGTTAGAGGCTAGGCTTGAGATGATCATACATTTTTTTCTGTTTCATTTAGAAGGAGTATAACTAATAATTAAAGCTGTTAAACTAAATGTTGTGGATTAAAAATTCAACATTTTCCTTTGAACTTTAGAGGAACTTTAGAAGTATATAAAGCATCACTTTTAAATAACTAAGTAAAAAACTAATAATTTAAAATGTTACCTAAGGTTTTTTTTTATTCTTTCAAAGGGCCAAGGATGAAGCTTTGCAAGCTGTTCACTGAAATGACAAAGTTGTCTGCTCTCAGGGATCTTTGTTGCAACAACCTCGTCCCTCAGCACGTCTCAGGCACACAAATAGAAATCAAGTGAAAACAAAGTTCAAGGAATGAATAGTGACTTTACAAACAAACTGTGACAAACTGGTTATGCCACAGTGCAGCTCACAGTGTGGTGTAATCAGTGGTGTAAGAGGAGCTCAGACGTACTAATATCATAATACACTGGTTACAGTTCCATACTTAAGTTAGAGTACAAAAAATATTCAATAAAGTACTCCATCACAAGTAAGAATCCTGCAAAAAGTACAGAAGTTACTCAGGAAAAATGAACTGTAACGTGTGAGCAGCATTTTAATGGTGTCGTCGGTGGAGTTGAAGCACATTTCAGCTAATTTACTGTTGGATAGTGTAATCTATTATGCAGTAGGTCTATCATATTTTATTCATCGATCATATATTTTGTTTGTAAAATCTTAATCTGTAACTGCATCCCTCAGATAAATGTAGTCAAATGGAGTAAAAAGTACAGCATTCTCACTCCAATGCATCAGAGTAGAAGAGTAATGTAGAATTAAAGTAAAATACTCGAGTAATGTGCCTCAGAGTGGCGCTTGTGTAAAGTACTTGAGTAAATGTACATAAAAGGTAAATATTTCACTAAAGACCCAGAACTGTAGTTAAATACAATACTTTCCATCACGCACTGTAAACACAAGATCACTGGAGCAGCCTTAATGGCACACCGGTGACATAATACAACCAGGTTGCGTTTTCACGTATTTGTCCACACTTTTATCACGCCATGAACTCAAAGGTACTCACACTATAAACACAAACCTAAAGCAATGCAAGTCTGCAAAACTTCACGCGGAGACTTTTGACCCATTTACTTTGAACCTACTTGTCTCCTCTCAGTGAATGAATGAACACAGTTGGCCCCCTTTTACTTGAATGGGCGGGCCAGTGCCGGCCCTCATGTCAGGCCAATAAAACAGGAGCCCAGCCTGCAAAACAGCTTGCAGCCTGCTTGCAGCTCTGTTTGTGCGGGTTACATAACACTTCTGCAGGTCCACAGCGGCAGCCTGTGTAGTAGGTTCATCTCCACTCATCATCGGTTTACCTCTTCACAATGGCAGCTCCGAAGAAAGTCTGCATCATCGGCTCCGGGAATTGGTAAGTGAATGTGTTAATGTGGTGAACTGTAAATCGGTGGGGGTTTTTTAAACATGGCTAACTTTGGTGTCCGTTGCCATGTCGGTAACGTTACAGATTGCCTATCAACCCGGTGTACCGTTGCTAGCCAACTTAGCATCAGTGGGCAAACTAGCTAACTAGTTAACTAGCCGGCTAACGCTTGCTAGCCAAAACGTTGTAACGTTAAGTTTGGGTTGCAAGCTTTTTAACATTAATTAATAATATGTGAGCCAACGTGACATTAGCAGGAACACAAGCCAGTTTAGTCTCGATTTGAGTCACTCACCGGAATCTGGCTGACTACACAGAAAACCGGCCACATGTCAGTCACGATTAATAGGATTTTGTGGTAATGCAGCCATGCCATGTCAGCCACATGTTAGCTCACTCTTACTTGTACCTCTGCAGGAGAAACATGTTAATTTTATTTAAAAACCATCATTAAATCACCTGTCCGAAATGAGCATGCCATCACATTCTTGCCAACAGAATCACTCAGTGGGCGCTTTCCTCTGCGTGAAACTAAATGCCAAACTCCATTCTGTGCTCTGATGTATTTTCTTTGTCTACTTCAAAGTAAAACCTAATTTAATCACTCATGACTTAATCTTTAAAGTAATCTAGCATATTCAGCGTAAATTTATTTAAATTGCATCAGATTAACTTTATTTGTTAAAACAATTGTATTGCACACATCGTTTAGGTTTGAAGTTATTAGTAAGGGGAAAAATCAAAATTAAAATTAATAAGCTCTATGATGTATGCATTATTTTTACCGAATTGTTGTGTTGACACCACTCATTTGTTGAATGTCTCAAAATTATGTTTAATACCTACACAATATTACTGTTGTGTAAAGGAACGCAAAATTAGACAAATTTTAAATGGAGTTTGGCGCAGTGTTGTCTCTACACTATGGGAATCGCAGTCTATCGAGGGTCCATCAACACATTGCCTCATATTTCAGGTTATCTTGAGTGCAACCTGCAGGTCATCCTGCTCTGAGCAGAAGTTAATGATCAAAGAGCAGCAACATGAAGCTGTAGTAAACACATGAAGAGCCATGATTAGAATTGACCTGGTGATCACACTGGCAGTCCAGTGATGATAATAACTTTGATGGGTCTGACATCATGACTTAAAGGGCAAAGGCAATGGATGTTGCATCATTTCAAGCATGATGGCTTGTCATTAGTGTATGTCCTCTGAACCCATACTGGCTGTTTTCTTATCATGTCACTTTCATTTTATACTGATTTTAATACAGTGTGAATTTTAACATGGTCTCTTATGTAAATTGAACACTAACATGTACTTTTTAACAAAACAGGGGTTCGGCAATCGCGAAGATAGTGGGTGCCAATGCTTCTCACAACTCAAAATTTGACAAGACTGTGAAAATGTGGGTGTTTGAGGAGATGGTGAACGGGCGCAAACTTACTGAAATAATCAACACTGACCATGAAAATGTGAAGTACCTTCCTGGGCACAAACTACCTGCAAATGTGGTAAGTAACTATTGTTTTGATTACAGTTTAATAGTAATTAAATGGAACTGCTTGTCTGTCTCAAGGCATTAATGTATTTTTGGCCCTTGAATGTTTATTTTCAGGCATTTTCTCCATAATGTGTCCTGTATGGACTTATTACGTTTTAAGGCTTCCCTCACTACAGCCTCCGTAATGTTGTATTATTATATTTTCTGGAAATGCTCTTAAGCATGTTGTTGCACCAACTCTAGTATAAGTTGCATCAAATTTAAATATATGTCATCATCCTTTCCTCCTCAGCTGGCCGTTCCTGACCTGGTAGAGGCGTCCAGTGATGCCGACATTCTGGTGTTTGTGATACCGCACCAGTTCGTCGGCAAAGTGTGTGACACCATGAAGGGCAAGATCAAAAGTGATGCGATAGGAATATCCCTCATCAAGGTTCAACTTTTCTCTTTGCGTTGCATAATTAGAATTGCCATGATTTGTCTCGCCTTTTGTCGTTGAACGTTCTTGCAATACAATTTCATGTCGTAAGGCATACTCATGGGTCTGTGTCCACTTTCTTATGGCCTAATGTAATCACGTTGCTTTTGCTTTTTCTTCCTCCAGGGTGTAGATGAGGGGCCCGACGGACTTAAACTCATCTCTGATGTGATTCAGGAGAAGCTCGGCATCACCATGAACGTGCTGATGGGGGCAAACATTGCCAATGAAGTTGCTGATGAGAAGTTTTGTGAGACCACCATTGGTTAGTCAGTCCGCTTCCTCTTACTGTACAGAAACAAAGCCAGAATATATCTGATAGAGATGCTTTTGTAAAGATTACTAGAACTTTATTTAGTCAGTCAAGTAGTTGTTTAGTTTAGTTTAACCCCTATCCCATATGCAAATGTAAAGAGTGTAGGATTTGTAACCTATGCTTCAGCCAAACACCAGGGGCGATCAAGATGTTTTGGCTTCACTTTTAAAAAAGGCTCTCATGTTGCCATTTTTTTTGTCATTAATCTGATCATTGTACTGCATTTATTTCTTACCTAAGCATAACTTTTATTGCTTAGAATGGAATACTTGTAAATTTCCTTTTTACTTGGCACAGCTGCACTTTGATCGAGATTTAAAGTTGCAATAAGCAGGTTTTAGCCTTGAAGCAGGAAGTGTGTTTGCTGCAGTTTTTTTTTCTCAAGCTTTTTACATAGTCAGCATGTTGGGGTGAAAGTTTAATCTGCTTGTAAGACGCTGTGTAAATGACAGAGTGGCCTGTTTCAGTTTAACATTTGCTTGATGTGCACGTCATGCTTTTTGAGATTTACTATCAGTATAATATTTGAAACACCAACTTGTTTTGACAGGATTAGTATTCGTTAAGACAGAGCCGCCAAAGTGTTAGCTTGAGGCATTGAAGCAGCTGTACACTTAGAGTGAAGCGAAGTCACTGTTTTAATCATTAATCTTAATTAAAATTCTACTAGATATAAACGGTGTTGACCGTCAAACATCATCTTGTAGAGATGCTTAAATATAAACCAGTTTTGTTTTTTTTTTCATTTTTGCTTTAGGGTGTAAGAATAAAAGCCACGGGGCTCTCCTGAAGGAACTCATGCAGACCAACAACTTCAGAGTTACTGTAGTAGAAGAGTACGATGTGGTGGAAATCTGTGGAGCCCTGAAGGTGAGTTTTTTAGTACGAGACACAGCTGCCTGCAGGAAAAATTGGGTTCTTGCCTGTTGTGTTTTTAATTTGAACTTTCAGAGCAGTTAGATAACATCCCTGTTACGTAACATGAACAACACTGTGGACAATTTCAACAAATGTCCATTTAGCAACCATGACAGCTGCAGAAATGTCTGCAGCTCTGTCTGCATGCACTGGGGAAAATGTCACACTAATGCACTTAGTTACATTCCACAAATGCAGGCTTGTCACATTTTTCCTACACAATGCGTCAATGTAAAGGTTAAACCACTTGATTAAATTTACAAGCATATTCTGTCAGTACAAGAATGTTGACAGATCACAAACAATGACACAAAGTTTAGTCTCTAAGCAGTAAAACTAGCGTGACAGATCTGTGTTTGGAACGCAGCCCAAATCCTAATGTTAAATAAGATGTAAAGCAGTGAATTTATATAAGCACAGTATTTATTTTCTGACATAAACTGCTGGGAAAGCTTTCAAGTTTTAATTTGCCTGAACAGTCAAAGTGCTGCTTTGATGCCCGATATTTACATATTTCCGTTCAATTTGTCATTCATATCGGGATGCTGTGATGTTTTCGTGGTGTTTAAATTGTGAGTTAAAAGCTTTTAGACATGTATCATCTTACGGGGTTTACACGCTTGACATGTAATATAGATATAACTTTTTATGACCAAATTAGCGCTTAAACACTTCAATTTAACATTCGACAGAAAAAAATAATGAAATGGAAAAATTCTGCAACTCACAAATCTGACATAATCTTTGCAATAACTTAGTGAACAGAGTTGAAGTTAGACATTATGACTAATGCTCCAAAAAAGGTTGATAATATTTATTTACTAGTATTTGAATGTTGTTACTTTCCTTCTGCATCCTGTCCAAAGTGTCTCAGCATGTCTTCAGCTCCCACAGCTGCAGTTTTTCCTAATACTTTCCCTCCTCATCCGTCATGCAGAACATAGTTGCCGTTGGGGCAGGTTTCTGTGACGGCCTCGGATTCGGGGACAACACGAAGGCAGCGGTGATCCGCTTGGGCCTGATGGAGATGATCGCCTTCGCCCGTATTTTCTGCACTGCCGGGCCCGTGTCCTCGGCCACCTTCCTGGAGAGCTGCGGCGTGGCTGACCTCATCACAACCTGCTACGGCGGCCGCAACCGCAGAGTAGCCGAAGCTTTCGTGAAGACTGGGAAGGTGGGATTTCAGAGTACTTCCAGAAAAAAAAAATATATATCCAAGTATTTTGAATCATTGAAGAAAACAAAAAGACCTTGTTAAAGCTGAGGATTGCTTTTTGCTTGTTGACAAGAACTAGTAAAGGTCAATTCTGAACCGAAGTAGAAAAGAGGCCATCCATGTAGCGTCCCTGGCTAAATAATCATATAACTCATCAGTTGATGGTTAACACATTTTTAAATATATACAGAAAATAACAGTACAATTTGAATAACCTTTTACTGAAAGTTTGATCCCTTTGTAACTTGATGTCAGTCTCTGATACTAATATGCAACTTCAAATAAATAAACCCTCATTTTTTGCAATTATAGCATTCTTGTTAGCTTACAAACTTGCTGACAGAATGAAAAGATGTGAAAATGTCTCTCAAATGTTGAATGCAATATAAAACATAATTCTGAAAAACTTCACGCCTCATTAGCCAAGTGCTGAACAAGCAAAAAGAGAAGTTTTTCATTTTGACGAGCAGCTTCACTGTGATGACGTGATTTTCACCTTCTGTTGTTAGCACTCTTTCAAAAAAAAGTTTCTCTTTTATATATTAACCTTAGGTACGACTCATAACTGAGCCTTGAGAAAAAACATAATCTTTTAAACAAATAAATATACCTTTTTTTTAGCATGTTGGACCACACTAAGTAAATTACTGTCTGCAACATCCTGAAATTTACTTGGTCCTGAAAACAAGGGTGTTAGAAGCCTGTGAAACTGAACGTGCAAAGTGTTTTTTTTCCATTTACCAAAAGTTGACACTTCTGCTGGTTGTTTCTTCTCTTGCTCAGTCCATCGAAGAGCTGGAGAAAGAGATGCTGAATGGTCAGAAGCTGCAGGGACCAGCGACAGCAGCCGAGGTCTATCTCATCCTCAAGCACAAAAACCTAATTGACAAGTAAGTTATGCAGCATCACAGCACTTGTGGCCCAGTTTCTGCAGTTTCTGTGTTCTCTGGTTAGAAGTTACATCATTTATCAAGCATCACTTTTGCACTCAACAAGATCTCCTCTCTCCTCCAGGTTCCCTCTGTTCAATGCCGTGTATCAGATCTGCTATCAGGGCCATCCAGTCACGGAGTTCATAAGCTGTTTGCAGAACCACCCTGAGCACATGTAAACACAGCGGAGTGACCAAGTGCCTTCTAAACGAAGAACATTGACATTTTTCACCCATCAGAGATAGACTGAGGATGACCCGTCGCTCCACCCACAGCTGTCATGCAACCAAGCGGCCGGTGTGTGGAGAGGTTGAATAACATCTGTGTGTGTGTGCGTGTGTGTGTGTTCAGCTCTATTTCGACCACTTTGTCCTTAACTTTCAGTTTCTGACACATTTAAAGTGCTAATTGTTGGGAGTTTTCTTTCCTCATGTGACGGTCAGATAGCTGTTTTTGCCTGAGATTTTTTTTTGTTTTTTCGTGCCAGATGAAATCAGAATGCATGGTGCCACTTTTTAGATAACAGCTGCATTGAAAAACACTAATACAGAAATCCAGACTTTAAATGGATATTGAAATGAACACTGTTCAATACGAATTCAAGCAAAGGTTTTTTAAAGACACTGACTGCTGTTTTAGTCGACTCTTGACTGCCACTCAGTTACTAACGTGTTTGTACAATATTTATACGGCACTTCATCATGCATTCAGATTTTGGCAGGGCCAACCACTCAGGGCAAAGACCTATTGAGAGCCTTCTGTAGAGGGGAATTATTGTTATTTAACAATTATTGTTGCCGTCCAGTGAATGCATGTCCATCACCCCGAGTTGTTTAATTGTAGATGTAATAGCTCACTTCCTTTATTTCTTTGTAAGCTCTGAAGTGTCTTACTCAACTCACTTTATTTTCTGTATTGTACTGTATAATAACAAACTGCTGATCGCACAGTAACTGTTTTTATCATAATGCAAGTGCCTTAGAATGCACGGTTGCTAATTTTTGATCATTGTAATTTTTGTTTGTTTTGTTTTGTTGTTGTCGTTGTCAGACCAAAGACTCAACAACATCCGTCCACTATGCCATTTTGTTATTGTGAGCCTGCCTGATCCTGTTTCATTCAGTAACGGTTGATGTGTGTTGAAAAAAACAATGTCACCAAATGTCAAATGTGATTAAATAATTTAGACATCAAATCATTTCAGAAATGATTTTTTTTAAACTTTTTTCACATTAAGAAGGCAATCTTGTCTATTATTTGCAGGAGGAATTACTGCCAGAATATTCTGTTATTTAAAGAGTAAATCGACAATCAACTCGTACGGCAGGTGACTGCATGTGAGTTGGCTGATAAAGTATTTTGAATCAACTGTTCTTGCTGCACATTCCAGCCATCTTTGTAGCTTTGTAACTTATAAATTATTTTCTCTAATCTCAGACTGTTCAAGCAAGAGCCGGCCAAGTCCCCATATACTTAATTTGAAGGGCTGGTTTGACATTCAGGGAACCTCAATTATTCCCTTTCTTGCTAAGAATATTGTTGCTGAGAGAATATTCTTACTGCTAATGACTGTATGCTAAAAAAGAAACTAGAGCCAGCAGGTGTTGAGCTTAGCATTAAGACTTTTAACAGGAAGAGAAAGCTAGCGTAGGTCTTTCATCAGGAGACATCCACCTACCTGCAACTCTTCAACTCACACTTTAACACACTAAACCTTGTTCGCTTAATTTGTACAAAAAGTATAAAAATGTGGTTTTATGGGCAGACAGGAATACACAAAGTCTCTTTCTGTGCAAAGATATAGCTCAAGGATCCAACTCTTGTGAATCTACAGACAATATATTTTGCCTTTTAACACTTATGCAAAAATTTTAGAAATGTTTATTAGTGAGATTCACAGGAAGATATTTTTAAACTGTTGACTGGGTCAGGCTTCTGCGGACTCCAGCTATATGTTTAGCATAAATACGTGAGAGATACTGATCTACAATGATACAATTAGTCATTTCTGCTGCCGGGGGTCTATTAATCTAAATAAACAGATGACAAATGACGTAGTGAAGTCTTATGGGATCATGGGATTTGTTTATTTTATTGATAAACAGTCACCAATGAGTTCAAAAACTAACCCAGAAATGTTTCCAGATGAGTTAATGCTTTAGACTTAAGAGATGGATGTCAATTTAAAAGATCCTTTACAAAAATACCCCTCACATAATTTCTCACTTAAGCGCTAGAAGCCAAAATTTCCAACAGTAAAACAAAGCATGAAACACATTCATCAACAGAGAAGCAAAACTAGTTTATTCATAGTAGAGGAAATGTATCTAGCTTTACATGTGAGAGTGCAGATGACAGCAGATTGCGTTACTTCGCTACAAAGACATTCACTGCTGACCTGTGCTAGACTCTGCTGCTGTCGGGATATTTTGAAACATGGAATGAACATCAGCAACTTAAATAAACTTGGGGGAAAAAAAATGTAAACAAAAGGGAGTGAAGCTCAGAGGCAGGCTACTAAAACAAGACTGAGAGTTCATTTTGATCGTCCGTTAAGGACACTTAAGACTATTCTAGTATGAATGATTTGAAGAGAAACTGCCTGCACTGCCCTTTGTACACCTTAGAGTCTTTATCTTAAGCAGTCATGACATCTTTGGTCCCAGGCAGAGGAGGCAAAAAGAGAATATATGCGAGTTACAAAAAAATGAATTCCATTAATTGTGATTAATTAATGCAGTCAAAGCACATTGGTATACAATCACCATGTAAATAAGAGAGACAGGTGGTGAACAGTCGTTCCTGTTGGCTTCTCGTCTCTGCTGTGTTCAGTTACCATCTTTGGTACAGTACTTACACTAGTGAGCATGACTCAGCTGAGTGTTTTGTTATTGCTGTTCTCTTTAATCAGTTATTCCATTTACCATCCTGACAAATTAAGACCTAATTAATGGAGGCAGGGACAATAAGCTTGTTCATCACAGTCACACAAAAAACATCCTGATTCAGATTTCTTTGTTCCCTCTCTTACTAACTTGGTCCCCCCTATCAAATAAAAACTAGAAGGTGCTATAAATGTATGAATAAAAAAATATAACTACCATCAAAACTGGAATGAGCCCACAATGACAGCAGGAATTCATTATTCTCTTTTTTTTTTTTTTAAATCGTGATGAACTTGCTCCAAGGAATAATTGCTAAACCTGAGAAATACTCTTTTTTTTTTTTTTTAGATAGCCTCTTTCTTATTCACTGCTACTGCAATGGATCCACTCGGTGGAAAAACCTCTCAAAGACACACAGACACAGCTCACATTCCCTGCTGCACCCCTCCTACTATCCTACCTCTACTCTTCCCTCATTTCATTAAAATTCACAATCTGTGAGGGTTCACCCATTTGTAGGTGCCTTCATAGCGAAATCCAACTCTCTTTGCAAGGTCGTCTGCTTCTGTTGGTCCACGACTGAAGAGAGAAGAGAAACAATCACAGTCAACACTCAGTGTTAAAATCCTATTGTGATTAAAAGGCACTGTGAACAAAATTTACTACCTTCCATATTTGTAAGGAATAGGTTTGGGCTTCTCTTTGTCGATATGATGAAGAAGAGGTGTGAAGATCCTCCATGCTTCCCTCAGTTCATCACTGCAGAGAGAAATAATTCAACGTTCAGGGAATGACACAGAAAACAGAGTGATCATGTAACAAGCTCATAGAAGTACTTTCATGTAAGATTTAAAGTATGCTGTTACATCATGTTCCATTCCCTCTGAGGCAGAGAAAAGATGCACAATGTCGCCACCTAGTGGGGAGATCTGTTACCTCATTGTGAAGACACATGCAACAAGCTATTACAACAGACAGCTTTAGGTTACATGTGGAAATATGAGACAACAGGAGTGAAAACAGAGACAGACCTGCGTACAAAGTGCATCTGACTCCCACAGAAGACATCCAAGATGAGACGTTCGTAAGCGTCTGGCAGCTTTACATCCTGAAAACAAGAAACAAATGTAACATTAATAGTTTTATTTAAAAAAGGCACACTTAGTACAAATGATGTATACAAATTGTTATCTTTTTTTGCCCTGTTAGCTAAGTTACTAGTTCAGTATTATGTTCTTGCGTTTGTTTTTTTCTGAAAAGTTATTTAATAAATAAATGTGATAAAAGCATGTGCTGCATTAATAAATCAACCTGAACCCACCTTGTATCTGCTCTTGTAGGTGAGGTCCAGCTCAGTTTCTTCAGGGCTAAAGTACACGCCTGGCTTCTTGCTCATCATCTTGGCGTAGACGGCCTCGTTGGGCTGCACACGCACCACGAGCTCATTCCTATGACACTGATTTCCAAAAATGTCCCCTGGGACATCTGTGAACTGCAGCCGCACCTCAGCTTTCCTCTCATTCAGAGCTTTTCCACAGCGAAGGATGAAAGGAACACCTGAGGGACAAGAATTTTAATGACAACATGTTATGAAAAAAGCATAGATAAATGTGAGATCAGTGGGGTTTGTTTTACAGAGGGCACGGTGTGTTTACCATCCCAGCGTTCGTTGTGCACGTAGAGTACAGCAGTAGTGAAGGTGGCCTGAGTTGATCCTTTAGGAACAGTGGGATCATCCAGGTAACCCAGTTTGGCGTCTCCCTCACCCTCTGGATCTCCTACATACTGACCCAGCACCACATCTGATATGGACAATGGAGGGATGCACTTCAGCACCTTCACCTACAGGGGGAAACGTGAGAAAACAGAAATCCTCCATTTTACACACTTAAAAACAAACCATAACATGCTTATCTGTATTTGTAGCATCAGAGGAGATGTAGGGAGTGTTGCGTCTCTGGGAGACAGTTTTGTACCTTTTCGTCTCTGACGTCATCAGAGCTGGTGGATGCTGGTTTCTCCATGGCAACCAAGCAGAGCATCTGGAGCAAGTGGTTCTGCATGACATCGCTGATCATGATAAAGAGAACAAACAGATAGTGAAACAAAAGACGGAGGGGAATTTGACAGCTCTCAGCATAATCATTGAATTTATAACTGATCCTACCTGATGGACTGTCAAAACTTGTTAATAAAGCAGTGACCAACTGCTGATGACTATTTACTGACTTAAAGTTATACTTTGCTTTAACCAAACCTGCAACAATGCAACTATGCACAAACATGGGGATATTTTTAACTTCTTTCATTTTAAAATATTATTATAATTTATCTGGAGGGTGTTTTATATCATTATAACTGTTTCATTACATTATCATTTGTGATCTGTTTGTACACCAACGTCCCCTCACAGGAGGAGTTGCATTTCTCCTGTTTGTCTACTCTGACAAATACAAAACCCCATCTGCTCACAACTACCTTTTATCAACATTTTGCTAAGTATACATGTACTGAATAGAAGGGGTAAAAGTAAACTGTTACCTCTGAAAGTCCTGATTACAATAAACAGTATGTGCAAATGCATTAAGTACAGAAGTTCCTGTTACTGCTCACTGCTCATGTTTATATAGCTTCCCTTTAAGCCTCTGTGCAAACACATTAAGCTTTAATGACTTTAGAGATGTGTTTGTTTTTTCCTCACCGGATGATGCCAAAATCGTCAAAGTAGCCTCCTCGTCCCTGAGTGCCAAATGGTTCTTTGAAGGTGAGAACAACACAGGCAATACTGTCTCTGTTCCAGATCGGCCCAAAAATGCGGTTCCCAAACCTGCAACAAAGATCATGTAATCATTAACGTGTCACACACATACAAAAACACACACACACACACAAACCCATGAAAAGACAGCTGCTCAAGACAACGTGCATGACCACTCCAACATCACCAGCCAATTTATCTTTTCTATGTTCACAGAGGCTTTTTTAACCACAAATCAGCTGAAACTTAAGTGTTGCACAGTTGAAATGACCTGATATCAACAGAAGATCTTTGTTCAAGTTTAAAATTTAAAGATATTTTGTTCACAGAAAGAATTACAATACACAAGCAGACATAAAGACAACTTCAAGAATAAGCGTGCTCGTCGAAGTGTTTGAGTTTTCTTCTGTATACATGTTTTTTCTTTTTTTTTTAATATTCAGTTTAATAGTTGTAACCCACGAAAATAAACAATAAGAAATTTTAAAAAGCTAAAGTACCATCTGTCTACGCTACCGCACTTTTGAAAAAAAAAATATGTATATAAAAAGTAATACAATATGTAACAATAAAAATAAAGGGGTGATTTGGCTTTGGAATATTAGTATTTTTAGGGATCGAGCCTGTATGCATTTTACATCATTTACACTCCAAATAAAATAATTACATGATTTGGCTTTGGAGTATCAGTATTTTTACACTTTGAATTATGTGTGTATTTTTTTTCTCATATATTCTTTGATATTATATTGGATAAAATACCTAAAACTTATTAATCCTTTGATTTATCGTCTTTGTAAAGTAGTTTTAATTGTGTCTTTCATTTTGCTATTTGTGGTCCAGCTGGACTTGACCATTTTTTTATCATCTGCTCAAAAGTGTCTCTATTCTTATAATTCCACAGAGACAACTATCAGTTTTTGAGGGAGCAGCTGAGGTTTTATGCCTCGTACTAATTGCTCTGACTCCAAAGAAGTGTGAACTAAGATGTGGTATTCATGATTTTTTAGTCTAAGATTAGTGAAAAATTGGATTTTCCAGGTCGTTCTCTTTGAAGAAAGAACTTATTTTTCACATCTATTACAGTTGATATCGTCCCATAATTTTATGGGATATATAGTTCAAATAATTTCATTCTTCCTAATCATAACTTTTGATTTTTTTGATTGCTGAGATTCTTCTTTCATAACCAACATATCTGAGCAAGATATTTTTGTATTCACTATACTGGATGTTATTACTATGTAAGCTATTGCTGTGTGAATCTCCTTCACTGTTAACAGTGTCACTAACCTACAGCATCTGTTAATACCATATTTGACATTATAATCTTTACAAATTTATAATAAATAAAAATACATAAAAAAACCAATGTCATTTAGAGAAGGTTTTCTCACCTAAGCACCATGAGGTTCTGCACCATTTCCTTGCCCAGATAGTGATCAATACGGTAGATCTGTTCTTCCGTAAAGAGGGAGGAGAGGTGAGAGGACAACTCTTCAGAGCTCTGAAGGTCACGTCCGAACGGCTTCTCTACAATCACCCTGTTCCAGCCTCTAAACAGACACACACAAACACAGAGGAAACAAACATATTAGTTAGTACTGAAACACAACTGAGCTGGGATTGGATTTCTAACTTTAATCGTGATATCTGGTGAGGCCTTTTTGCACTCAACAGGATTAACGGGACTTAAGAGTTTCTGATTACAGACAGTCAGACATAGAAAGACAGCAGACAAAACACAAAGCAAGCAGTGTGACGGCAACAGTGAGAGATGTGTTTGTACTGACTTCTTGCTCATACAGCAGAACTTGATGTTCTTGGTAACATCATGGTAAACGGTGGGTGGCAGCGCCAAGTAGAAGAGACGGTTCGCCTCGGGTCCTCCGGGCAGAGACTGGATGTGAGTGTTGAGTTTGGAGAAGGAAGCCTCATCTGCATATTTCCCACTGATGTACGTGTTCCTTTTGAAGAAGGCTTACAACCGCTCTGCTTCTGTATCCGTCACCTGAGAAAGAGTATGAAAACATTAATTTAACCTCTTTTTTTTTTAAATGCAGAGATAAATAGACAAGAAAGGGAGTGGGATGAAAAGAAAATGGAAGATTAACAGACTAGCTCTTTAGTTTTAGTTTGGATTAGAAAAAGGTATACAGTGGAAAAGTTTAACATGTTAGGCATTTTTGTTCCTATCTGCAGTAAATCTCCCCATCTCCCAACCAAAATAAATAAATAAATAAACAAACAAACAGCAGAAACAACAAAAGAACATGTTACTTTTTGAAAAGTTGCATCATCATCATCAAGGCTTACCTTCAGGTATTGCATGCAGGCAATCCGAATGGCATCAACTGTCAACTCAGAGCGAGCGAAGCCTACAAAATACGTCTGCTCAGGGAGGAGACCATCTCTGAACAACCACCTGGGAGAGGAACAGAGAAAAAGGTGGTTTAGAACACCAAAATTCAGAAGCTCAAAGTCCAGATTAGAGGAGCATCTTTGCTCAGACTCTGGTGTGCAAAATGATGTGTAAGTCTTTTACTGGGTTTTGCGTTTCACTCACCAAAGAGTCGGGTAGATTTTCTTCTTGGCCAGATCTCCCTGCATATGCAAACACATCATCAGAAATTTAATTTCACACTTATGAGAAAATTCACCATATTTTATGTGGCTGTCCAATCAGCACTGATAATAAATGCCGTCAACTTGAAGCAACAGTTTCTCCAGTGAATGTTTTATTGACCAAGACAGCTGAGTCGTCCCGATAGAGAAACTGTGCTGGCAATGCCTACATGTACCAGAATGCATTGCCTGTGAGCTTCTGATGCCCATGCCCACAAAGCAAAGCAAGATTTGCCCCATGGCTACCCAAGCTGAAGTACCCTGTAATTCTTCCTTATCACCAGTGACATCAGTGGTATCAGAAGAACAAATCTTGCAGCTTTCACAGTCAAGACAGCATGTGCTGAGGAATTTAATGCTTTTAATTGACTACATTTACCATCAACAATCAGACATCAACACAACATGTGTCAAATGTGTCCCTTTAAAAAATTACAGGTCACAAGTTTTGTTGCTGTGTTTTAAAGTTTCTGTGCTGCTTATTTAACTAATTCACTCTGCCACCGTACTAATTATTTTCCATGATACAAAAGTCCCAAGACACTGCCGTACTACAGATTACACCATCTGGCAACAGTCAAGTAGGCTGCTTTGGCCTTATTAAGAATTGCGCAAGCTTAGTAATCCTGCTGAAAGCAAGTTCCAACAGCAACAGACAGCCCGGGGACAAAAACCTGTCCTGATGCCCAAGCTGCAGAACCTATTGCATGCCTATCTATAGGAGGTAGTGTATTAAAAAAATGACTTTTGGCTGTGTTTAACATGTTTAATAAGACAACACAAGGCTGTGTATTCCAGTGTCATATACGGACAGGATGCTTGAGAAATCAGGGATGACTTGAGAAAAATATCAATAGGACAAGACAGAACATGAGAAGCTTAATTAGAAGTAATTCCCACCACACTATACCGTACTGTTGGCCTACATCACAATCTGCCATTTACCTTTAAAATACTCCATTCCTCAGCAGGGAATTCCTCAACTTGTAACCCTGCTACTTTGTTTAAGATTGCATATTTAAAATTACAACTGTGGATGATAGAAACTCAACACAGATGTGTTACCTGCTGTTAATAAAGTAAATTTTGATTTCATACTAAGATTAGGAAGCTGTTAATTAATTTAAATTGATAAGGACAAATCTGTTGAACTGAGTCAAACTTTTTATGTCACAATGAAGCTGCAATAATGATTGAATCAGAAGCAGTAAACAAATAATTGTGGTGACTCTGCATATTTGGTTGGTGATAAACATTAAAAGGGCAACTTTGAAAATGAAATACACCCGTTTAATCAACAGCATCAACCCACACATATCAACAAAACAAGCACAGCCAGAGAGATACCGCATACAGCCCAGCCCTTCCTCTGACCTGCCCATGTATCACGTTCAAAGAAAAACGCTGACAGTCAGTGACACTGCAAAAACCAACCACAGCACCACTCTCCTCTCCCAAGAGCAAACAGCACGAGAGAAAGGAAGGTCACAGCCTGTGAATCACTTTAGGCTGAATAGATGTTCATAAAACTAAACCAACAACTTTTCTCTCAAATGATTAGAAAAAGATAAGAAATATTCCTTATGAAAAATGATTTTGCAGAAAATGTTAGAGCAGTAAAAGCAAAGCTGGTTCTCGCTGCAAGATGTGATTTTGGGAATATGCATACATGTTCTCATAGATACAAACACTCCTGCAAATTTGTGTTTTGACAAAGAGTAGTGTCAGACAAGCCCTTACAATAAATTACTGAAACACCTGAACAGGAAGGACATGTTTGGATAGATGAAAGTCCTGATAGAGAAGGAAAGGAAAAAGAGAGAAAAGACATTCTGTAGCAAAGAAATGAGGAAACAAGTTCAGAATGCATGAAATGTTTTTTAGTTCCTGAACCTTACCTCACACCTGAACAGTATGAGGAAATATGAAATAGCAAAAGGGACATCTCTCTTTACATTATAAGGATGAACCAACGAATGATGAAATTACTTAAGCACTATAACAAAAACAAAAATTGGTTATGATTAGGCATTGAAGGCCAAAAATATTTAAATAACAACCAGATTGAGTCTGTCATATTGCACATCACTAAATTGAGACTTCTGAAAATCAGTTTTATGCTGTGCTTAGTCTGACTCTTAGCTTTTTTCATTTTTTCTTTGCAAAATTGCATGTTTTAAATAAAAATATCTCTTGAATTATGCACTAAGTCCTTTAAGCAAAAGGAAAAGCAAAAGTTTATGCAAGTTCAAGTTTAGTTTAGTTTAGTTTAAATTAAGATAACTTACAGTTCGGTCCAGCCTGAACAGATGATGCTTTTTTAAAAGAATTTTTCGTTAGGAATAATTTTAAAAATACTATTGAAATGATGAAAAAGGGGAAGAGTGAGATTTCCAACGTCTCAGTTTTAGGCTTTTGAAAGTACAAATAAGTGAGGAGTGTTTGTTTGCATAAACTTGGTGAAATTTGTTTCAACATTTCCTTAATCGCATCATGAGCAGTGTTTGTAAAGATTACAACATGCTCTCTTTAAAATTATGTGCAACAAGTCTTGCTTAAATGGCCGACAAAGTAAATGTGCCAGAAAAGGGAACAGTAACAAAATGCTCCTGTTTGGTCCTAAAAGCTCTTTTATTTTTGAATCACACAGTTAAATTTGTGTGATCAGGATTCCAGATCATTGGGCTCTTTCATTTCATTATACAAGCGGATATTCCATTACTACTTCCCATTTTTTCACTTTTTATCCCCCACTAACTAGGTAATGACTCCCCTCCCCAGGACTCACCGATGCTCCCATGATGATGAAGACATGAGCATCGGATTGATGGAACTCTTTATCTTCATGTAGCTCTTTCCTCAGCTCCCCAAAAACCTCAGAGCGAGAGAGGGGGATGTTGGCCATTTTTTCTAAAAAGCAGACAAAAAAAATCCAGTAAAGAAAATTATCTTTTATTAAAAACACACACATCAAGAAGACAAATACTGACAGTAACCTTTCTAACAGGAGTCTATGCCTCTAGCGTAACAATTAATATGTAAAAGGCAACAGACAAGAACAAAAACTGCAACCAATGTGCTAAAAGGTTTAAGTATCTTAACTAAAAATCAATGTTTAACGTAACAGTCTTTGATTTCAATTACTTCCTAAAGGGTACAAAAATCAGTTGGCAGTCACTTGAAGTCCACAGCACACTGCCACCAGTGGTTTAATAAAAAGAGAAATGAAGGATGGAGCCAGTTGTAAGCTCCCTAAAGAGTTTTGATAACATGCAAGAAGGCAGTGGTTAGAGCTAAGACCTCCCTTTGTTCCGCATAAACAGCCTATTGAGCTCAAATGAGTTGTGTAATCCAATACGGTTAACAAGTTTGAAATCAAGAATGTCAAAGTGATATATTCACTGCGGTTCAAATGTTGCTGACATTAGTTTTGAGAAGTTTTTTCTCACATTGATCAGTGAGTAAAATTCCACAATTCCAGCCAGTTTCAAGTGTAAAAACAAAAACAAACTTCATGTGTGAAATAGGAAGAATAATCAATAATAGCTGGAAAATTAGTCTAAGACCATTTTGATGACTGATTCATCATTTCAGTCATTTTAAACGTGAAACATCTAATTTTTCTCTATTTTTAGCCTAGCAAGTATCAGGATTTAGGGGTTTTGTGTTTGGAGTAAGTAATTAAATATTTTAGCCATAGGATTAAGATAAAGAACAAAATATTTGTCAAAATCATCCTCACAGAACTTTTTTTTTTTTTTTTTTTTTTACCTTTTATGGATTTATTTAATTCCAATTTTATTAAAATCCAATTTTATCAAATTTTTCCACTTGATCAATCAAAGAATATGACTGTCTGACTATCCTAGAGCTGCAGTTGTTACTTGATAAATTATTTAATAGGTTTAATATTAATTTTGAATAAAGTGTATAAGCTAAAACAACACTGACCCTTTTACCTCCTTCATTATAAAACATTCAAAGATAAGAGTTGCACGTTGGAAAGAAAGGGCAAACTTAAATTTCCTTGTGACTCAATCCAAGTGGTTAGAGCTTTATCAGGAAGTCTCTCTCTATTCAGTTATTTCACCACTGACTTCTCTAATTGTACTATGAATAAACCGCAGGGAAAGTTGGTTACAAAAAATCTGCAAAAAAGACGCTGAAAACCTCTATAACTAGTGACAGACATCATTAGCCATGTAGGTAAATACTACACGCACATCAACAACACTCAGAGTTACTCGCACGTGGATTTCTGTCAGATGGTCACTCGCTCCCAGAAATAGCCTGCCACACACACAACAAACTATAATGATATTAGTCAAATCCTCCACCAAATCCCGTATAATAGAGGGCTAAACCTTACTGCTGAACACCGCGATAATGCCGGATACGTTCAGCTAACATATCAAGAAAACACCGGCTGACAATTACTGCCATTGAGTGATTCTTTAATGGACAGTTAGCTTATAACACTCGGAGCTTAAATAACTCCGATTATGTTGTTATAAAATTGAGCCACAACGCTTTTTCTCGCTGACTAAAAGCTGGGTTAATACCAAAACCGCCCTGTCATCAGCTCTAAGCTTCACCTGCTGTTATGGCAACATGGCTTGACATGCTAAAAAACTCTTTACTGTCGCTCGTAGCTAGCAAACAACACCTAGCTTAAAACTAGCTACACGCTCAGATGAGCAGCGAAGTTACAGAAGTTATGCGAAAGCTAATGTTACTCACAAGTCTGTTAGCGAGCTGATAACCTGGCAGTTAAACCCAGACCAAACCTGACGACAGGATACTGAGTTTATACACACTCGCGGCTGCAACAGTCGGGTTTTGAGGTGCGCATCTGGGAGTCCTGCCTACTTCCCTGTTGAAGTGACAAGGAGGAATTGAGAGATTTTTATTGGTTTAGGAGAAACTCACCAGCGCTCGCTCGAGTTCCCATCACCGTCGAATCATGGACAGTACCCCGTGACGTCACACGTTCTGGGGGTGGGCGTGGCTTAAATGTACACAACGCCCTCAACCAGAGACTGACTGCCTATATAAAAACTGTAATTAGTTCTTCCCAGTGGTGTGAACTTGTATGAGGAAGTAAAGTCAAAAAAAGAGGAAGTAAATAAACCAATCAATCTTTGTTTTTATTTTATCTTTATTTAAAAATATATATATACAATTTAATTTTTTTTAAATATATATATTAAACAGTTTTGGAGTCTGTCATATTTAATTTACTTAAATATAATTACAATTTTGGAGCACTTGTGCCAAAATATTTAGATTTTTGCCACTTTCCACCTTTGCACACACAACTCTCACTCTGTCCTCCTCTCACCACACCTCTGTGCAAACATTTTCATCTCAGAGTTGCAGCAGAGGGTAAGATGCAAATAATTTGGTTAAGCAAGACTAGTGAAGTTAGCTTCAGATGAACTTTTACATTTATTTCCGTACAGAAAAAGTGCTTTGTATCTGTCCCCTATCTTTGTAAAAGATCCAGTCACAACTGGTATGGACAGGAATTAGAGGGACCAATAGTTCTTTTAGCCTTAAAGACCGTAACTTTGTAAGATGTCACTTGATTTTGTAATTCAGACTGCTGGTGCCTCATATTTGCTTCGGCTGAAATTTTTAAAGCTTTTTTTGTACAGAATGAGTGTTGTAGATTTGTTCTCCATCTTTGACGTGGAAGGGACCTTGTCACAGCCGGTGTGGACAGGAATTATGTGGACCAATTAGTCTTTGTGCTAAAAATAACGGCACATAATTTCAAAACTTTCCAAGATATCGCTTGATTTTGGTTAATTCAGACTGGCGATGCATCGTATTAGCTTCGGCTGAACTTTTAATTTTCAAAATGAAGACTGTAGATTAATTTCCCATCTTTCCATTGGAATTGCACTGTCAGGCATCCCTTCAGGGCTGGTGTGGACAGAAATGTGAGAGAACCCATAACTCTCTGGATGCACAAGAAGACATGTGAGACTTCCACTAAAGTAAACTTGTGCAAGTCCACATGTACAAGTTTGACTAGAGTTGGACGAAGTCCCACTGTTGGCTGAGTCTGGTGGATGTGCAGGTAGTCACAATCCCTCTTCCTCCTGATGCTGTCAAACATTTTCCTGATGCCTGGTTCTTCAGTTGGTTTTTCTGAAAGCAACAACAGTGTGAGCTACATAATATTTGCCGTTGTGTTTGAGACGGTCACACTGACATTGGGAGAGTGTAAAACAAACTCAGAGGTAGTGCGACAAGAATGAGGAAATGGAAATCTTTGCATTTCCTTGTGCAGCTTGAGACACTGTTGCAACACCAGTTGCAGAAGAGTTTTGAGTCGATGTAGAAATGCATGTTGTACCTGTGTGTAGATCCACACTTGCTCAGGTGCTGCTGAGGTTATGTTTCCCTTCAGTTGACAGAGTTTTAGAGATACCAGAGCTTTTCCAGGAGTTGCATGTAAACACAACTTCAAGCCACTGCTGAGCCGTATCTCTCGCTGGGATGTATATTCAAAATACTACAAACAACAAGGGTAAAAGTAATCTAATTAAATTAATTGCACATTTAATTATATACTAGTTTACAATGTTTATCTAGCACAGTGACCCCAAATCTTTTTGTCCTGTAAGCCTCTGAATGAAGTTAAAGCTACTTGTGATCCCTAATTAAAGGTGTTGTGTAAATAGTAAAAAAAGTACTATTTTGTCTTACAGAACATTATTTCTTATGCCTCTATTCACCAGTGATCCCTCAGATTGTTTTGACCCTGGTAGTTAGCATACCTGTGTTCCAACTTTATAAATACATTCCAACATTTTAACAGGCTCCCATCGCTTGCTTTTCTTCTCTGCATCCAAGCGGCACTTCCAACCCATGTTTTCCAGCTGCAGACAAAATGATAGCACAGGTTCTCTTTTTAATAACCGTTAGAATATCCATTTCATATAACTTTTTTCCTAAAGTTTAGAAAAATTAGAGAATATATTTTGTTGAAAAACAATTATCGTGGGTTTAAGAGATGTTTTAGTGATTACACTGTAACATCCCATCGCAGATAAGCAAATAGTGATCAAACAGTAAAGCAGTTCACCTGTCCGTGCCTGACTGGACTGATTTCAGGCACATAGGCCTCTGGATAAATGTTGTTCAGGTACCAAGAGAAAGTCCTGCACTTTAATTTTTCCCTGAGTTTACGGCGTTCAGTAACATCTCCATATGAATTCTGATAGAAACATGACAAAAAACATATAGTAAGACAGGACATATATATCATAAATGTAATATGAATAACTTGTAAAAATACTGCACACATGCGCTAACCTTTTTAAAAATTGAAGCAGCCGCTCTGTTTGCACGATAAAAGACCCACTTGTAGTCGTCCATCCAGACCTCAGCCAGGCGGACCAGGTTTCGCACAATTGTTAATTTGCCTTTGGGGAAGGTGTGTGGGCTATTGTTGCGAAAAATGTGTCCTACAACGGAACAAGGAACAATCTCCAGCTGACCCCCACATTGCCACACCTGCAGCAGAGAGAGCACACAACATAATGTAAGACTGAAGCTGTTAAGCTGCATCTTACATACAAAAAGCTGCACTTTCTAAAGCATGTATACTTTTAAAACCATGAGAGCTCCTTACCCTGAAGGACATTTCCAAATTCTCACCACCCCAGAACTCCATCTGGTCATCATAGGTCCCAATATGCTCAAAGAACGATTTGGATACAGAGAAGAGGCCACCAGCAAAAGTAGGAGTTCTGCAAAATTAGACAGAAATCAGGTGCCATCAACAAACATAGCAGAATTAATTTAAATGAAGAGTTTTGGACGTAGCAAGAGTTAGAAAGAAAAGTGACACTACAGTCTCACCTGTACTGTAAACATGTACCTGAAAGGATAAGTCTTATTCTGTCTTTTCTTCCCCTCCTCCTCTGGAAGAAGCTCCCATCCAAAATGGAGCTTCCAGTCAAAATTCCCTCGATGATAATTATGTGGAATAGTGGCAGGTTTTCTGAACTGTAGATTATCTTTGTCGATAATGGCGATGTGTGGGCTCACCACAGCAGTGGGCTTCTCCACTATCCGAGCTAAAAGAGGCTCCAGCCATCCAGGGAAGCATTCACCTGAGCAGGAATACAGAAGATGAAAACAGCATTTAACATTCAGCAGGAATAGTTCTCACAATCAGGGGAGAAGCTGGGAAGTTACTCATTGATTGTGATCACTGTTAACACTGTGTGCCTTTAATAACACACCAAAAGATGCTCATTATAGATACTCTGTTCATTATTTGATCAACAGATACCTGTTCAAAACAAACAGTTGAACAAAGCATGAAAATGATTGCAAGCATTGGATTATGGGATACATACAGTGGGAATCGAGGAAGGTGAGGACTTCTCCTTTTGCAGCCTGCGCTCCTAACAGCCTGGCTGTGATCAAGCCTTTCCTCTCCCTCTGTCGCAACACACGGACTATTTTCAGCTGCCACACATAGTTATCCAGGTGTTTCTTCAGGTGATCTGCAGATAGAGGAGTCAACAAGTAAATTAGGGGAGAAGAATTTCAAACTGTGATGAAATCCAACCTTATTTCAGAGATGTTACTGTGTTTTTTGTCCACTTAAGGGGCAAATGAATCGAATTATGAACAAGACACTCATATTTTCATGTTTTGAGTTGATACAGAAATCTTGTTTGCAAACAGTTGCACATTGAAGGATTGCAGATATTACAATTTTACTCACAAAATATGTAATAAGCTTATAAAATATGATGCAAAGAATTGGATTCAACTGCTGAACACTCTGTAAAATGTTAGAAGTAGTTCAACTTCAAACAACTTCAACCATTAAACACTACTGCAGCTGATTAGCATTAACAAACTGATTATGTAATAAAGAGCTACACACCCTAACATTCTCAGGTGACGCGGGAATATATTTGTTCTGCTACTTCAAAGATGTAAATTTCTTCACTCACCACTGAAACATCATATGTGCACGAACAGAAACTATTTATAATTTTAAGGATGTTAGAAATCACTAATGCACACTGTGAAGAGAGATATATCTGTCGGTTCACTGTGCGGATGCTCACTGTCTGTGCTGGCATCATCCACCAGTAAGATCTCTCTGAGCATGACTGCAGGAGCTGTGTGTAACACGCTGTAGACCGTCCTCAACAGGGTGGACCAGGCCTCGTTATGAAACACTATGATCACACTGGTGGTAGGGAGGCCAGGACAATGCCAAAACTTCTGTTTCAAGCAGCTGTCAGAGCAAAAGTCAACAGATATTTTTCAAAAAGTGCACTCTAATGCCTCCAGAGTCACATGTCAACGTCATCATGACTTTCAAAAACTTATGAATAATGGGCTTACTCACTCTGGGTGCCGTGTGTCTTTACCCAAATCACGGTGCAGGGATATGCGATCACTGGCAAACTGGTTGAACTGGTTTTTCATAAACCCTTGCAATTTCTCTTTTCGTTCTTCCCGAGTCATTATGTGTGACACAAAGGGTTCTCCATTTGCGCCTGGTGCCCTGGGATCTTGGAGCGGCCTCCGAAGGTGAGGCTTGAGCTCCTCTTTGGTGTAAAAGCCAGCTGGACAGTCGGGATTTGATCCTCTCACCACACCTGCCACAGGTATGTGTGATGGTAGAGCCATGTAGTTCATGTTGTAGTATATAATGAAATAAACAATAGCAAAACAGGAAACTGCCACCTTTACTGGAAATGCAAGTTGACTGAAAAATCTAGACATGGTATGCAAAGGGAGGGACTGACCTGAAATGAAATCAAAAAGAAGATCGCATTTAAGAAATCAATGTGGATGCATCAAAAAACTTAAATAAAAAGCAATAGATCACATTTTAAGAAGCATTATACCAGCATTTTAGATACCAAGTACTATTTAATTTTGTTGTTTTTTTACTTTACTTGCTCAAATGGCCATGACAAACATGTATAAGTCCAGATTTCACTGTTCTGTTACATCTTACTTTACATAAAACATACCAGTATGTCATTTGTTTAATTTATTTAAGCACAGAATTACTAATTTATACACATAGGTATACCATAAGAGCAGTTTTCCTTTGTGTTGTAATATGTAAAAATGAATAAATGTTATATAAAAACTTCCTTTATCAAACTGTACATACATATTCCTCACACATTTTTTTTATACTACTGGCCCACACAATTTACCAAAACTACTAACAGTCAAGTTCTACATTTTATATAATTACTCAAACATTTTTAATCTGTATTTTTATATTAGCAGTCATGATTAAAGGAAACTCTAGACAAATTTCATAGAACAGGATACTTGTATTGTATACTAAATATTTTACAAGGTAAATGTTAAGATTAAATTAGTGGTACTTGAAAATAAAATAAATTCTTGCTCTTAGTTTGAACAGCAGAATGGTTAGAAATTGTACATCAAAGGTGCAATTTTCCTGCAACAATATATAGTATTACACATTATAAGAAACACAGAATAAACAGGAAAAATTACATATTACTATAACAGGCCTATTTAGCCCTATTCAGGCCTAGATCTGAGCTAAGCAGATTTAATAATAATAATAATAATAATAATTTCAAAAAATCATTTGAATCTCTACTACTTACTCTGCTTTTGCTGTAGGGCATGAAGTTCAGCGACTTGTGTTGTCCTTCCTCATGTGTCACACAGTTTTTCTATCAGGCATGAAGGAAAGTGAACTCAGGTGATCAAAAAAAAACCCTGTGTAGTATTGTTAGTGTACATCCAGACAACAAATCAACAAGAGCAACAACTGCTCAAACCGGTCTAATAGTTTTAAGGATGCCTTTGACTTATCCTGATAAAAAAAAATGCTGTGCACCATTTGCATAAAAAAGTAGGAAGGACAGCAATAAACCAAACAAGAGATTATTATCAGTAAGGTGCAATACTAAATCTGACAAAAAAGAGAAAAGTAATAGGTTAAAAAACAAAAACATAAATGTAAATACACCCAATAACAGGTTCATATATATATGTATGAGAAGTGGCAAGAGTATGGTAAGTATAGGCAACATCCATGAGTGCAGGTCGCCTGTGGTAAATTCAAAGCAATGGTTGTGGGAGTTGACATCAGATCCCGCATGTACCTGGTAACGAGGAGTTGTACTGACTGTCACTAACATCAATATCGCTTCCGCTAAAAGGCAACTTGTGTAACCTTGTTAAACGACTGCGGTGAAGTCAACCTCAACCTCCTGCGGCTGAGCTATGGTCAAGGGAGCCTCCGTCTAAATTTCGGTGCGCCAACGGTATGATAATTACGGTAAACACGGTCCCGGAAGAAACAGAAGTTTTTATCTGTGATGTTAATTACGCGAAAGGTCCCGGATGATTTATATAGGCTATATAATTTTTTCCTTGTGGGAATTAGGTAGAAGGTTTTGGAGGAAATTTATAGGTGTTTTCCATCATGTTATGTGTTTTTTTTTGTTTGTTTTTTTTCGGCGGGCTAAACTTTTTTCCCACAAGTTGTTAAAAATAAATATTTGTGCAAAAAATGATACAGATACAAGTATCATTTACTGGACTTTGACCTTTCACCAAACTTATTCCCTTGTTAGTTAACCTAGTTAGTGAGTTCAAAGTTGTCATGGCAACTCCTTCCCAATTATTCTGTCACTGATGCAAATTTAGTAACATTTTACTGAAGAATTTTGTAGAAATGACACACTCTTTAACAGGATTAAAAGTACAGGTTTGGCCTATCAAATATGTGCTTTTCTAGAGCAATTTATGGCTATGTCCGCGTATGAATACTGCGATATCGATGGTAGGCCTGTCATGTGTCTGTCATTGCTGATTTGGATACATGTTTACATATTCACAATGTATTTATCTAGCACTCTGCTTGTTCTAGATTTTGTGCTTTGGTTAATAAATGTATTTAATGTTTTAAACAGTGGTTTAATGTTTTAATTTTTTGGCCTTCTGCATGGAAAAACTAATCAATTTTATCAAATGAAAAAAAAAAAAAAGCCACCTCAGGCATTTTCCCCCAGTTCCAGGCATGACTGGAAATCTGATGATCAGCTTTTTAATCTGTTATGGGGAGTCTTGCTGCATGTCTTCATGTGTCACAAGCAAAATGTGCTTGTGATCGCATCGGTTGGAGACTAGCAATGACATTGCGCTGTGCCACTAGAAGGTGGGGCCCCAGACTTGCTTACACCTCTACAGTATAAACCTGTATGGCAGAACACTCTGTGTGCAGTCACTGTGGAAGCCACTGGCGCTCTCCACACAGCCGCCCTGGTTGTGGCAGAAGCAGCTGCTGCAGTGACCCGGGTCGAGGACCGGGTGTGATCCTCGCCCTCTCCTCCAGGTCCAGGGTGAGGCCGTTTGGCTGCAGCCCTGGATGCCCATCTGTCGGGACGATGTGCCTCCTGAAAACTTGCAGGGTTGCTACATCTACTACTTTTGTCACAGGCGATCAGAGTCAAAGCAAGCATCAATCAAAGCTCACAATCCTGGAATGATTACAACGATGCAGTGTGCAGAAATTCCTCTGTCTGTCCTCTTTGTCCCTGTCTTTCTTTGTTTCTTTATTTCTTTGTGTTGACAAGTCTGTATGTTTTCTTTCAGTCTTTCTTTCTTTCTACATTTTTATTGTCCCTCCTGTTGACATCTACAGCAGATCAACATGTCTCCTCCGTTTCACCAGAAGGTCCAAACTGTCAAGACTCTTCTGATTCAATGACAAAATGAAGAAAATGCAATGAGGCAACAAGCTTAGGTAAAAAAAAAAAAAAAACTGAATCAGGTGTTTTAGGTCTGTCTGTAAAGCAGCAGTCTAACCATTGACCTTCCTGCTGACACACTGTCACACTGTGTGTCGGCTCATGTCTGTCAGTGCAGCAGAAAGGCAGATTTCCTTTCATTAGGTGTTTTTATTTAGGTACAAATAAAAACTTCTGAAGCTGGAAGGTAAAACAGATGAAGTTTGATACAAACCAAAATAAAATAATATGTTCTATTTATATTTAGCCATTCATGATTTTAGTCTTATAACAATCTATATTGATGCTGTGTAAATACAGTTTTACAGCACATATCAGTAAATTCTGTTTTTGTTTCCTCTTTTACACAGAGACGGATAAAGTACAACAAAGAAATTCACTGTAACTTGTGAGTAACAGCAGTTCCCGATACTGAAAAAGAGGGTAAAGATAAAATATCTGTTGTAGGTGAAATGTAAACTGCTGCTCGTCTTATCAGACTCTGACTATCAGGGTCATTTCATCTACTGACAAGTTATCCAAACAACCAATGACAGACTGCTACTTTGGGATCACACTGTGTAGAGGTGAATTTTCTAAAAATAGCCCTGATTCTTGCGGACTGCTGGAATTTATTTGTTTTTTTACTGTCTTTTTGATGTATTTAGATATGAAGTGCATTTTGGGAAACACAAAGATATTTTACAGAGAGAAAAAATACAAACACACACAAAAAACTATGAAAATGAAAAATTTAAGCTTCTTTTGCTGAAAAAAGAAGTTGGATTTGGGGTCAACAACAACCACAGTGTACTTTCACTCAGCTATGCATGGACACTGAATCTACAGGGGAGACTCAGAGAATAAAAACCCTCAGAATATGAAAACATTAAATGGTTAAAAACTATCTCTCACTAAGTGTCTGTGTAGATTCTCATTCATCCAGGTTATGATTATCTTGAAGCTGAAGGAATTGGGAACTGAAGAAGCTTCTTGGATGAGAAGTGAAATGTCTTCCCAAAACTCAACATACTCCAGTTGCCTTGTCTTTTTGACTCTTCAAGATATCTCTCACTAACTCCATCTGTGCTGTCATGCACGCTTGGCTAGCACAGGTTTTAACCACAGATCCAACATTACAGCTTCAGCTCAGACAAGAAAGAGGAAGTGACTTTTCTTTACAGGATTCACATCTGAGAAGGTAAGATCATCCAAACAAAGGAGGAATCAGTGAAGGGAAGAGAGAAGAAAAGATCAAAGAATCCAAACTCAGATCAACTCCAACTGGGACCAAATGAGAAAAGCTATCAATGAGACTTTCAAGATCAGCAGGAATTTCAAGCTCCTGTGCAACTTTAGTTCTAACGAAGAGATTACAGTCTCACAAAACAGACTATGCTGCTGAATTATAGAGTGTGTGAAGAAAAAAAACAAATAGTGAAAAAGAGATCAAGGTTATCATCATGTCAAAGCAGGTGGATTAAAACAAAGATCCTTAACCTGTGAATCAGGTGAGTTTGCAGAGGAAAACTGTAGAGCAGAGAAACTTTCAGGTATCTAACAGCATCTGATCTAAAGGGAAAAGGAAATACAAAAACACACAACTAGTATCATATCATGTCTGTATGCCTCAGCCAACCAATCAGGTTTCACTTCAGTGCACCCGAGTTGGACCTTTTGGATATGAAATGTTATCACATCATCACCTTGTATTATCAGAGATGCATCTGAAACGTTGTCAAAATCAGTGCAGGTTACAGTGACCTTGACCTTTTGACCTTTTGATCTCTGACCCTAAAAGTCTTTTTTCATTTTATTCTTGAGTCTAAGTGAACTTTTCTACTACTGCAGTTCAAATGATCTGAAACCTCTTTGCACTTATTTATTTGTGTTTTTAAATGTGCTTCTGTTCTTCAGAAGAGAGCCCAGATTCATGTGTGTGGGCAGGGAGCACTGTGAGTGTCTAAAGGGATGATCTTTAAGGCTGTGATTATTTTAACCACACCATTGATTTGAGCTTTTTGCAATAGATTCTACATAAAAAAAATTTCATCAATATTTTTTAGGATTTCTAGGATTTTAACCCCTTAAATGCCAGTTTGTTTACAAGATGCAGCATTTTTTTTTAATGAAAAAAAAGACCACAAGAAACTGCATAGCTACTTCTTTGGAGCTTTTTTCCTCCATATGGATTTTAATGTCTGTGGTTTGGCTACTTAAACACTTATGTGTCATTATTCATTATACACCACAGTCTAACAACAGGAAGAGACTATTTTAGTTTCAGTAATTTATTCACCCAGTCTGCAGCATCCTCCACAGTTAAAAGAGTCCCAGAATTAACATAAACCTCCCATGGAAACTGCTGACATAAGTGGAAAAATGGCGCCACCTTGTGGAGAAAACAATTATGAAATTGTACTGCATTTGAAACGCTGTATTTGAAATTGAAAGGCAAAATATAAAATAAATAAATAAAATAAACCAAACAAACAAACAAATAGTTTTTAATGGTCTGTTGGCTACAGGATCAAAATATGTGGTTTTAAATGAAAGTTAGTGAGCAAAGCAAACAAACAAACAAACAAACGAACACCTGTGCTGAGGGGATTTAAAGGGAGTATTTTTTTACTCTGTAAATTGAAGGGTTATGATTGGAGTTGACAGTAAAGTTCCACAATTCACAAAATCCCACAAACCTTTGCCAAAATCAGTGCCACATACACAAATATATTCAATATTATATTCAATAATATATTCAGAATATTCAAAAATATGTTTAAAATTTAACGCAAAAACACAAAACTGATTAAGAGGATGCAGTAGGAGAGAAAATAAAATGTCATGATACTACGATTGTGTCACACACACAGTTAAGCATGTGCTCCTAAAATTATCCGCCACCGGACGTGTAGTTTTGCCATTAGATGACAGCAGCGCACGTGGGTGGCGGAGACCCTGCCACTCCCGGTGGCAGCCCGCCCCCCTCCCCTTCCACCAGCACCACCACTCCTCCTCCTTCCTCTTCCTGAATGGACGAGCGAGCTACCTACAGGTCCACGCCTCCCTGCCTCATCCTCTTCCTACCTCTTCATCAAGAGCTCGCTGCTGCAGCCTCTCGGCGCTTCATTGAGCGGTAATTGAAACCAAGCCGATTTGTGCAGCGCCACTTAAAGGAGCCTTCTGAATTAAATCACCGTTCACGCTCCGGTCCACGCTTCTTCTTCTTCTTTTTTTTTTTTTTTGACCCACCGGGCTCCTTGAATCCCCCTCATTGCCTCACCAGAACATTGTGTCCTTTTAGTAGAGAAAATGACTGCCAAGCATCGGAGAGGGAAGAGCAACCACAAACATGAAGATAACTTTTTCAAAAATGAAGTCGTGGAGTCTGAAGTTCGCTCTGGAGCGAATAATTACGCTCTCCTCCTGGTTTTATTCCTGCTGATTGTAATAGGCGGTGCGACTGGAGCGTGGTTCTGTTTCCAGCAGCACCAAACTTTAACCTACTTAACAGACAATCTCATGGGCATTCAGATGAAAATAGTGAAACTGCAGTCCTCCCACGAAGAAATTCGACAGTCAAGTGGTAAGGTAAGGGATTAAACTAAAGTAGCCTTTTCCCTGTGGGAATGTGATTAGTCACCTGAGTTTTGCAGCCGCCATCCTATTCATATATATTTATATTAAAAAAAATCACTTAAATCTTTTCATGCGCTTATAATTTAGACCAACACTTTCACGAAATAAGAAAAGGCCTCACCACATGCCAGCAGAGCACATTGCCAGTTACAAGTAAGGAAAGATCAGCAGGCCTCTATCAGATTTCAAATTGCCAAGAGGCTCACTGGAGTGAGCACAAAACGCTGCTATTTCTAACATCCACACAGCTGCCGACGCTTGTAATGAGGATTATTCTTGACCTACTATCTGGGGGGGACACTGATTGATGTACAGCAAGTCTATACAGTGACACTTCTCTGTTGGAAAAAATGTCTGCGTTGTAAATGCAAGTCAGGAACACGTTTTCAAAAGTGTGCGGATGATGCTGCCAAAACAATTATAAACAAGACAGTAGTGTGCCAGAGCTAAATTTAGTCAGTGACACTGAACACCGGCTCTGAGGCTGTTTACAGGCCACCAGAAAGACTGGGGGAGAGAAGAAGAGACTGATGATTGTTTCACTGATATCTCTGAAATGACACTAAATACTCTTATCAGTGTAGGTGTGCATAGTAGTAATAGTTTTACTCCTTTTAAAAAATGGTTTTGTTGTAGTTTTTCTGTATCAGCATGAATTAACAGGCCCTGTTTTGTCACTGCGGACTGACACTTCTGGCTGTCTTTGAGCTGTGTTTGCTCCATCTGTGAGGTTCCTAGTATTCCAACTATGTATGAGTTGCTGCAGGCAACTTATGGGTGAGGTGCAAGATGTTTTTGAAGTGCTTAAGTAAAGAAAATCCTCCTCTTCCCCTTTTGACATGAAGCTCCACCTTTGGTTCAAACATGTCAATGTGGCAAACACTTAGCATGTGAACAACTGTGCCAGCTTGTCAGTCTTGTTACAGGAAAGGTTTTTTTTTTTTTTTTTTGTTCAGGCCATCTCTTTTTAAATGACTCATATGTTTGCTGGTGCGTTTGCAAAAAGTGTGATTAGCATAATTCTTGTTTGAGTAAGTTCAGTATTCAGTTTGTTTCCTGTGTCATCTTGCAGAAAAGTGCTGAGTTGTCCATACAATCAGTTAGACCTGCTCTGGTTGGTTTGCCAGATTCTGGTGTTGATATGATTGGTTGGAGGATCTGGAGTTGTAAAACAAGGGAGTTACCTTCTAAGAGCTTTTCATGTTTCACAAGAATTTGATTTAACAAGATATTGAACAGATTCTCATGCACCTCAAAACCTGAGGTCTAATGCACAAAGTCTAAATAAAACAGCCAAATTTTATTTATTTTATCGACTTAATGACCTGATATGGTGGTAAAAATGAAGTTTTTGTGAGCTAATTAATAGACCACTATCATTAAGACCATTGATGACCGTATAATTTGAACATTAAAGTGTCTTTGGTGTCTCAGATGTTCAGTAAAACAACATTTATAGACTAACTGTCATAGCTTTGGAGTCCACTTATACACACTAGTTAAGAGGCTATTGAAGCACCAGCTCAGTGAGAATACTAAACCCTTGAAGTGGACAGCTTCACTTAACCTCACTCCCGTGTGTCTTTTTGGCAGCAGCACGTTTCAGAGAGTCTGGAGAGCCGCCTGAACGCCCTGGAGGAGTCGTACGCGCTCGCCCAGAAACAGGTGGGCATGGCCTTGGCCACGGCTGAACAGCTCAGGACGTCTGACCTTCCCGCTCAGGTGCTGTCGCTCCACACAGAGATGAAAGCTCGCCTGGCTGAAATGCAGCAAGCCACCGTGTCTCTGGAGCAGCTGAGCCAGCTGCAGACGGCGCTGAAGGGGAAGAGTGAGGAGTTTGAGGGTGTCAGAATTCAGGTGGAGGGCCTGGCAACGCTGAGCGCCGAGCTGTCCCAGAAGGTGGAGGTCTTGACGGGTGGTCTGGGAGAGGCCGAATCAAAGCTGGAGGAGAGAGTCGGAGAGGTCGCAACGCTGAGTGCCACACTGGATGGGCAGGCCACCGAGGTGCTCAGGCTGAAGGAGCAGCTGAACACCTACCAGACTCAGCTGGAGACCAGCACGCAGGAGATGGCTGCTGTCAGGTAGGTTGTGGAAAAAACGCAGCAGCTTTTGAAGCTGCGGAGAAAATAGCTCACCTCCTCTGACCCATAACTTTATGTTGACTTTGTCAAAGCCCTGTTGGCTGCCACTGTCTGCATCTCTGTGTTACCCTGAGCCAGTGTCTGTTGGCCTCATATTCACATTGTAAGATTGCTCTGATCTGTATAAACAGTTCCATTGTATTGATAGTTTTTGGAGCTGAATGGTTTGCGTAAAACTCTTCTTTGTACGTTTGTCGGCACTCTTTGAGGCTTATGGAAACATAGTGGAAATGTGGTTCACAGGCTATTGTTGCATTTGAGAGAAAACATGCGCTTTAAAGTGCTAGAATATACCTAAAATTTACATATTTGTATTTGAAGAAAGCATTGTAATGAAGCCACACCTTATGCCAGTATTTTAGGATACTTAAACACAGTTTATCTCTGACTGTGAGTCTCTAATGTCTTTCAGAGAGCTGCTTGCGAGCGAACAGACCCAGCAGGCCAGTGTGGAGGAGCAGCTTAACACGGTACGTCACAGTGTGTCAGAATCAGACCTCAGCAGCAGCCTGTAGTCTGACCTTTTGGACTCAGGGCTTGGCTGGAGAGCATGGAGAGGCAGGTTAACTAGGTAACGACGTCTGTCACATGGCATTTGCAACATCTTCAGTTTGACTTAAGACAATGAGCTTTGTTGCTCATCATATCTCTCTCCTTCTCTTTTTGTGGTGTCCTGGCCTCCTCTGCTGTCCAATAAAAACTAAATAATATACATAAAAAAAAGAGTTAGCCACAGTTAAAAAGGACTGATAAGATGTAAAAGTTTCAAAATAGACAGTCTTAGTGGCAGTTGTGTAACACCAATTACTCTCAGGCTTAATGGCAGAAGCTGCCTGACAGGTTGCAACACACATACTGTCAGTGCACATGGTCTCTTTACTATTTCTGTTCCCTGCATGCCCACAGGGAACCGTGGTCAGATTTTCATCATTTGAAGGAGCTAATTGCCTGGCATGGATTCTGTGATGGATTCACATCCACACTTCTTATGCTACAGATCCTCGTGTTGTGTGTCGTTAACAGAGACACCTGCACTTCTAGATGGCTGACATACAAATGAAATGATTTATTACATGATTTGCCGTCCAAACTCTGGTCTGCCATGAATTAATTCTCTGTTTTTTACTCGCTTTTCTCACATTAGCTGGTGGAAAAAACTCAACCTCCTGCTGAGCCAGAGGAACAGACAGAAGAAGAGACGGCTCCTGCAGCTGAAGAGGGGGCAGCTGCAGCGACTGAAGAAGAAGAAGAAGAGGCACTTCCTGTGGATGTAGAAAAAGAGGCCTCCAACCCAGATGAAGAGGCAGATGAAGGAGGAAAGGTGAGTGAAAAAGAGGCAGCTGCAGCAAGTGAAGAAGAGGAGCTTCCTGTGGAGGCACAAAAAGATGCATCTAACCCAGAAGAAGAGGAGGCAGGAGGAGATGAAGGAGAGGCAGCTGCACAGGATGTCGAGCAGGAGGACTCTGTGATAGATGAAACTGCTTCTGAAGACGAGGTCGAGGCAGTAAAAGACGATCAGACAGAGCAGGAGGAGTCAGATGCCTTAACAGAACAAGAAGAAGTGGATACGACAGAAACAGCAGAGGAGACGCCTGAAGTGGAGGCATCTGAAGGAGAGACGGCCCAGGAGGACTCGGGGGTTGAGGAGGAGGTGACAGAAGGAGGAGAAGAAGAGCCGCAGGATGTCGCAGCTGAAGAGGCGGCACATGAAGAAGAAGAGCAACTAGAGAATAACGCTTTACCAGAGGACGAATGTAAGTTAGAATTTACCGAGAGGACTGTTTATTTTTCCAGAAATAATCTATTTTAAGACCTCACAACATCGGATTAAACCAGATTATATGTATTTTTTATATCCCTCCTAATATTTTCACATCATGTTTTACAGAGTGCAAATCACCAGAAAGGAATTTGATTCCAGCCCGGACAGATCCACCAAGGAGAATGGGAACTTTCTCAATCTTAACTCACCGTCTACAATACGATAAAAATGCTGTAGGAAGGCATTACTGCTGATTGCTGTTGTTTAGGTGCAGAATCCCACTGAAAGGCAGACCTAGTCAGAAGAAATGAGTCACCACGCTGGAGGCGGAGCTGAAACCTGTACCTCAAAAATATCACATGGCTATTAAGTTACAGTTTGAGCAATTCAGGGTTAACCTGCCAATAATAAACCTTAAAAGCCTTAAACTTAAGTAAACTGACTGTCTTTAAGAGCCTTTTCAACCTTTCATAACACACCTTTTTTTAAAAAAAATTGAGATCTCTGTACTAAACTGGGAAACTAAAAGCCAATGAAAAATGTCTATCAGTAAACTTGAAGCCATAAGTAATGCCTGTCTTAGTGACCTCACATGTTTGTTTTCTCTTTCACAACCTTAAAATGTACAGTTAGACGATATTTGAGAAGAAAAAACCAGTTGCAGTAACTTAAAGTGTCCCAGCTGTTTGCACAGGCAATAAAACAAAAGGAAAAAAAAAGCATCTTTGGTTAAATGAACGAGAAGAATTCCTGAATGTTTTTAAGTAGGAGAGTAGTCGAACTGTAGTTGATAGATTTTTTTTTAAACCTTTTTAAAGTTCATTATCTGTTTAGCAATTAAGAACTGGAAGTTTTCTGGATTTATTTCGGCTCATTGTATCTTTTTTTTTTTTTTTTTAAAGGGATTACAATTCCAGTCAGACACAACAAACCTGTAGTTTGGTCAGACACAGTGGTTTAAAAGTCTGAGATCTCTACCAAGAACTGTTCAGCTTCATCATCACTCTACAGCTTTAATACTTAAATACATCGTTTAGTCAGTTCAGACTTTGTAGCACTCAGTGCCGCTGTGTTGTTTCACGAAAAGCAGCAGATTATCTATGCATTATTTTCACTACCGATGAGGAATAAAGCCGTTTTTTTTCTATCAGGAGAGCTTAGTGAAGCACCTCAGGGACAAATCGTTCTCCACACAGATGGAAAACTATCACCAACAGCTTTATTTTGAAGGATACTTTCACAACAAACTCATTGTCATCTGAAACGACACCAGTGAGACATAAATTGACCACAGAAACTAAAGATCAATATGTTGTGTCAAGCAAACATGTTCTGCTATAAGACAAATGTCAGCTGTCAGTGTGAGAGGCACCAAAGTGTTGGTGCAACAGTTCAAGTGGAGAAATAAAGATCTGAATTATTGATTTTAGTCACATATGAACCAAACAGAGGAACAGCTTTACGCTGCAGTTTGCTCAGAGCTTCTAAGTTTTAGTTTTAAGCTAAAAAAAGAGTTTTCCAGCAGGACACGAACCCCGAACTTGATCCAAACTACACCAGGACTGTTTAATCCAAAGGAAGAAGGAGTGCTGATGTTTATGTCTCTATAGGCCCAGTCACCAGATCTCAACCCTGCTCAACATGCCGAGAAACCTCGAAAAACAAAGTGCAAAACATGCAGTCACATCATGAGACTGTTTGTCTGAAATGCTCTAAAGACAACCGGAATAATGTGAATTATTTTAATAATGAATGCAAGCTGTGATTAGAGCAGAGAGCGACCATATCAACGATAATATCAGATATGAAATAACCTCTTTGAAAACATGACAAGAGTTTGCGTGCTCATGCTTCACACACGTGGAATGTTTCTGTTCAGTGATTCAGCAGAGTTCTTGGTAGTTCAATAAGACTTTTGGATGTCACTGCACATTTTTACTGAGCCTGATATTCACTTTTACAAAAATGCACTGTTTTGGCCAAGGCAATGGTCCCTGTCAATGTAACACCTCTCACATCATCATGTGTTTTAAATAAACCCTGATTCTTTCACTTTTTTATATTGGATTCTGTGTTGTTGTTTCATGCACGATGCATATTGATCGTTTTAAATTAACGGTGCTTGGATCAGGCTGCAAGAAGCTGTTTGATTTCCTCCCTGCTTGAATATTGTATCAGGATTACCATGAACAAACTGTAATCCTGCTGGAGTCCATGAATTGTACGAGGGATTTTAAATGTCAGTTAAAGCACCTGTTTCTATCTTCTCAGTCAAATGTCTTGTTTATATAAGTCTGGAAATGTTCTTCATGAATCTTATTATCAGTGAATACCCTGAAATAATAATCACGACCAAACACTGGTCTTCAGTAGGAACCAATGAGCTTCAGGCTGACAGCCACAGACGGGCTTGATCTAACTGTTTTTAAAGATTATTTTCAGTATTTTCACCTTTATTAATAGACAGTCAGTACTGAAGCACAGACAAAGGAAGAGATAATACATGCTACCTTTGACACACAGTTACACGGTGCTTTTATCGTTTTGTTTTGTCATGGAATTTTCTGCAAATAGCATAAATATGAAAAATTTCAGGCCTTTCCCCTTTAGTGATGGCTAGTGATCACTGAAAAATACTGAGTAGTTCAATGACTTGTCAGTGAATCTGTGTAGTTTGCAACTTTAAAGCTCTCACAGTGTGCTTTGTTATTTTTAATGGGAGGAAACAATCTTTGAATCATTGTGATAGACATGCTGCTGAATTTGCACTATTATTCAGTTTAAAATTAGTTAAGATTCACTTGTTTTATAAATTAAAATGTCGTTCCATATTAATCCAGAAGAACAAAAAGAACAAGTTCTTGCTGCGTTCTTGTTGAGTTTTCATTTGATTGGTCGGTTCCAGCCTGAACTCTGCAGGGAACATGGAGATTTGTCATCTGATGACTAAAGCATGCCAGAGGGAGCAGTAGTGAATCAATGAATGAATGAATGAATAATTGTGCAAGTTTCAACAGATATAAGCAGAGACCAACTGCAACACAGTCATGTGGGATGTATTTCTGGGTGTTAACCTGAACAATAGACTGAACTGGGCAGACGACACCAATGCACTCTATAAGAAGGGCCAGAAGAGACTCTACCTGCTCAGGAGACTGAGGTCTTTTGGAGGCGCTCCTGAAGGGGGCACTCTTCTTAAGGGGCACTCCTGAAGACCTTCTATGACACTGTGGTGGCATCAGCCATCTTTTATGGGGTCGTCACCTGGGGCAGCAGCATCTCGGTGGCAAACAGGAGGAAGCTGGACAAACTCATGAAGAAGGCCGGCTCTGTCTTGGGATGCCCCCTTGACCTTGGTGGAGGTGATGGGAGAGAGGAGAATGATGGCTAAGCTGTCTTCTCTGACGAACAACGACTCCCACCCCATGAAAGACACCCTGACACCACTGGAGAGCTCCATCAGTGCCAGACTCCTTCACCCCAAGTGTGTGAAGGAGCGATATCGTAGGTCCTTCCTCCCAGCAGCTGTCAGACTTTACAACAAGCACTGCTCCCAGTAAACCTCCCCCTTCACCCCCGCCAGCCTGGACAATTGAATCACACTGCACTTTAATGCACAATACTCTATAATAATATTATTATTAGTATTTCATCTGTACTAATAATTTAATTTATATGCAATATCCATGTATATTACTCCAATTTCATCTGGGCAACTGAATACTACCACTTCATACAGTCACCTTTGTAAATATTGTACAATTTCTTGTTCTTATTTTGTACTTATTATTTATTGTTCTTTATTCTTATCGTTGCTCTTTTACATTATGTCTTTTGCTGTCCACTTGCTGCTGCAACAATGCAAATTTCCCCATTGTGGGACAAATAAAGGAATATCTAATCTTATCTTATCTTGATCAAATAATCAGTTGTTATTTGCAGGATTCAGAAATGTGTTTGTGCTGCAGAGGTTCAACTGAAGTGAAGTGTGCACTGACTTCCCTGCATCAGATCTTGGTCAACAAAAGTCTAAATTGATTATGTTTGCTGATAGGCAGGAAGTCTCTCTCTCTCTCTCTCTCTCTCTCTCTCTCTCTCTCTCTCTGCACTCCAGCTTGTAACAGAGTCCTTTCATCCAGCCTCTCCCACTCATCACTGCTGCAGTGTCCCAGTGCCTCCGGCTCTGACCTTCCACAGGGACCATGCAGGCGTTCGTTCCCAGGTAAGTTTCAGAGAGACTGATTCATGCTGTTCTATTCCTGGATTCTTATTTCACAGATTTAATTTTCAGCCTGACAAGCCGGCGTTTTGTCAGAGCTCCTAGTCTTCCTGTTTTTTCATCTTAGCGTGGAGCATCTGCGCTCTGTGCAGGTGCTGTAGGCCTCTCTGAACTGATGCAGTCTGAGCTTGTAGTTTGTTTGGAAACTAAAAATTACTCTTTTTGATCTACTTGCTCTGCTTTTTTATGTGTTTGAGTAAGTATTGGCTTTAAGATATTATTTCTTGCAACTCTGTTAGATGATTCATTATTTACAATTTGCACTATGTGGCTCAAGACTAAGTTTCTTCAGTGTGAATGGCTGTAATCTACACTCATGAGTCTGGTTGTTAGAGTTAAGGATCAGCTTGTAAGCATCAGCAGATGGGAAAGCTCCTAATTAAACTGTGGTTGATTCATTTTCCTGTCATTTCTGCTATCAGTCTGTATCAACGCCTTATACATTATACAGTTAAGTGTGCTGCTCGCCGGCCTGATGACTCTCAGTCAGGATTCAGGGTGACTTCACAACTGAGAGATCAATACCACTAAAAGCGAGGCGGAGGAGGGGCAGACGGCTCTCCGGGTAAAACATGAGCCTCTCCACTCATGCTTGCTCAGCTTTTCCTGTGTCTGTTAAACTGCTGGCAGAAATCGATCACAGGTCTTGATACCAGTGAAAATGCACTTTCAGAGCATCTTTCCTCCACAAGCTTTCCTAAGATGAGGTGGAGAGTGCAGGGAGGAATTATTCAAAAGTGTAAATCAGTGGGAGGTTTAAGCTGCCAAAGCAGGATGAAAAAGCAATTAAACAGCAAGAAGGTGAAGAATATGGCCTTTGGACATTTACCATATATCATGAGAAATAGGTACATTTTGTGTTTAATTTTTTTGGCAGTTAACAAAGATAAAAAAGTGCTTACATTTCATGAAATTATTTTTTTACAATCTTTTGATACTGTCCAAAAAAGCAGGAATACCAATTAAGCATAGTGGACTTTGCCTGAAAGGCATCTTGTAAACAACAATAACAATATATTTTAAAACAGGCCCTGCATTATCTATTTAAAAAAATACTTTTAATTATATTGTGCTTCCATGGTGCATATTCCTACATAAAGTTGTGTGGAAAAAATTTCTTATTTTATGTTTGAAGTGAAAACACAAACAAAAAAACAAAAAAACAAACAAAAGACAAACCTCTGAGGAACAAACTTCCTCTGAGGAAGAGGAGCTGTTCATGCTGTAGATATTAAAGACTCATTCTAACGTTATGAAAAAACAACAATGCTAATTAACAGGTAATTATACCCTAATTACCTATAAATTAAGTAATAAATAAAGTTATGAATAATAAAAGCATTTCTGCCTGTTTTACAAATGGATCCTCCTTAATCGTATTAATTGGACCTTTAAACAACATCATTCTGGTCCAGTTAATATGATGTTTTTGATTTACTGCGCTGTGTTAGAAACAATTTGTCACCTGGATTTTGAAAAGCAATCCTTAAATAAAGATTGATATTATTATTATATTATATTATACTCTCTATTTTCTGTATTTGCCTTCCGTTTGCATTTCAGCTTTTGTTTTTCTTCAAATCTGAACGTTTGCTGTGTTTCTCACTGATCCAGGTTGTATCTGGCCCCGGTCAGGGATGAGGAAGCAGAGTCTCAGAGGAAAGCGAAGTCCCGTCATGCCAGGCAGACTCGCAGGTCAACGCAGGTGAAGAACAGGAGGCTTACAGGAGTTCAGGTTCAGTTTGTCTTGTGTTTGACTGCTGACGGATATGAAGCTGTTTGAATGATCCCACAGGGTGTGACTCTGACGGACCTGAGAGAGGCTCAGAAGACCAGCAGCCTGTCTCCTCAAGACGGGCAGACGGAGGAAGGAGGTGCTGCTGTGGATGAAAGGTCCTGTCTGAGGAGAAGCCTGACAGACGACAGGAGGGTCAAAATCTGCCTGATAGAGTCCACGGAAACAACGGAGATCAGTCCGAAATGGAGCAAAGTGGACGAGGTTTGCAAGCGAAGTTAATACAGAAAAAATTGTTCAAGATTTGTGTTGCAGATTTGTCTTTAATTTCTCTTTTTCTGTCTCTGATGTGAGAACAGCAGGGGAACGTTGAAACCAGGTTAGAAACCCTCACTGAGTGTCCAACACCAAACCTCTCATGTTCCTCTGCTGCTGGATCTTCTGCTCTGCACTGCTGCAACGATGCCTTCAGAGGTCTGGAAAGCACTAAGTGTTTTTTGTTTTATTATTGTGTGTGTTTGTGCGTGTGTGTGTGTGCATGTGTGAGTGTTTTATTGACATCAGTCTAACCTCCATATTGATTGAGATCCCACTGAGCTCAGTGCTTTACACTCATAATATTTTTCACTACTTGGTCTAATTAAAAGCCACAACTTTTAAGGTGGAAACTGTTCTCTGTGCTACAAACCGGGTGTGTACATTTTTATCAAAGTGACAAAATATTGAAATGTCCAATATTCTTCTTCTTAATATGTGTCCAAGGTTGAATAAGCTATGTGTGTAAAGAATTTTGTACAGAGACTTAATTTTTTGTTCGGGGTCAGTCAAACACCAGAAAGGTCTTTCTACCTTTTGTAAATCCTAGAAGACTGTTTTTCAGATTTTGGAAAGGGAAGTGCTGCATAAAAGCACCAATCAAAGACATAAAATCTTTGTATTTGAATCTTATTTTCCAGCTTTTGAGATACCAAAACAGAAATACTGTGATGGACTCTGAATTAGCAGATATTAGAATTAGGAGTAATTTTCTTTAAATGAGGAGAAATCATTAATATCAAGGGGATAAAACTATGTTGGTTTTTTGTTTGAGTTAAGAGACACGACAATAAGGTAAAGTTTGTCAATAAGCATTGTGTTTTTGATAATTTTTGGCAGTGATAGACAGATAAGTGTAATAGATTTATTTACTTTACGTGTGCAGTTGGTGAGAGACGGTTGACAGATGAAAACCAGAACCTGGTTGAAGATGCAACACAGCTGAACTTTTCAACAAAACGGCATCTGAGACGACACTGTCCTGATGTAGACGACCACGACACTGCAGAGGTATGAGGAAAACTTTTTCACCCATTAATAATCACAGCGAAAAAGTCAATTTGAGTTACCTTTTTTCTTTTCAATGCTTTTCATGTTGTTTTACTTTAATGCCACTAGATGGAGCCAAAGTATTTTCATTTTGATTGTACTTTATTGCCTCGTTTCAATAAGGAGAACAAGTATGTAAAGTTCACTTAATATAAACCTGTTTTAATACACTAAGATCCCTTGACGCTGTGCCTCTAAACCCGAGTGTGCGTGTTACTTTGCTACCCATCCACCCAGTAAAAATAATCCCTTATTCACCATAAAAGTATCTAGATATTGAATAATTCACAGCTGAGAATCTTCTGCCACAATAGTTTTATTGTTCAATATTCATTAGCACCATTGTTTCGTGCTCACATCCTGTTCCTCCCTCACCCGAGAGCTCAGCGCGCTTCAAAGGCAGCTGAGCTCTGATCTCTGACGCAACATTTCAAGATGCGCTGCAATCGTAGATGTGAAGCATGTGTTCGCAGATTCTTTTAAGTAGAAGTGCTGGTTAATGTCTCATAAAGACACAGTCCGTGGCCCCCCAACCACCACCAACACCACCAACACCAAACACCTCCCTCCCTCCCTCTAAGTCGCTGTGCTTCTTCACATCACATGGCCGAGGTGTCTCAGCATTCCATACCATATTGGGCAAAACTGAGACGCTCTCCGCTCACTCTTTGCCTCCGATCCAGAGGGACTCACTTCCCTTTTCTCTTTTTTACCCTTTTAACTGTTACTCTGCCCCCATCACCTGCACGCTGCATGTGAAAAAAAACCCTGAACTTCTCATAACTAATTCCTCCTACTGGCTGCAGACTTGCATTGATATGAGTTTCAGTGAAGATCTTCTGTTTCTTTGTCTTTGTAAAAGGAAGATATAAAAAGATGCCATGGTGAACAGGAAGGACGGGGGGGGGGGGCCACACAGGGGTGAGACGGCAGCAGAGGGTGACTTTTACAAGATTATACAATCTTGAAAAAGTGTTTTTTTATTTTTTATATATATATGTGAGCTGACTCCAGGTCAGTGGTTCAGCTGTCCCCTGTGGTGGAAAGTGAAACAGAGATCTGTTGGTAACATGAGAGTCTCTTAGCGTTACCGAGAGGACTATATCTGTCTGTGATAATCATACCGAGCGGCGAGGTTTCATCACAAGCATGACAGGCGGCCCATCACCAGGGCCGACCTCTGCGTGACTCCATGATGATCTGAGCAGACTTTTCCACAGTGATTTTCAATAACAAAGTGAAGAACAGGTGTAGAGCAAGTCAGCTAAGAAGTTCTGCCACTTTTGAAATAGTTATAAATGGTGGCAATTTTGATCGATGGAATAAACAGAGACACAGAAAGTAAGATTATCTTGGCAGACAGTTTTTCTTCCAAAGAACTGCCTCATACTGGATGGGATTTCAGTAATTAGGTCCTGCTGGTAGGGGGTCCCGCTCCTCCACGGTTACTCCAAAAATCAAATAAACTCTGGTTGATGTTTCTGTGGTTCATTTGCTGCATATGAAAAAATGCATACGAATAATAATATTCCAAACAGAAAGTCCTGAAACTGAGGGGTCAGGATCGGACTGAAGAAACTTCAGCTTAAGTCAACCTTTACTTAAACTCTTTGCCATCTCAGTTCACCGCCAGTGAATCATATTCTGTTTGGATTTTCACAGAAGGAGAACACGTTTCACAAACACACTCTGTATACAAGATGGTTACTGCTGCCAGTTCCAGTTTTTGGGACGTGTGTGGATCAGCACAAACCACCCACAACAAAAGTGCACACGGTGAATCATCAGTACAATGCAGGAAAGTTTCATCATCAACCTTTTAAGAAGAAATCAAGAGGCAAGTTTGGGTACTTAGGTGCAAATTAGCACCTCTATATTAATTTAAGGGTGTGGATGTTTTTTTCAGTGGCACTAAACTGGAAACCTCACCATGTCATCACAGTCTTTCTTTTGATAAATCACCGAATCTTTTTCACTTTCTTTTTCTGTCTCTTTCATATTCACTCAGTGTTTCTATTTTTTTCTTACAAACCAATGTGAAGAAAGTTGGGAAGGGTTGTTTGAAGCAGCAGCAAACAGACATATATTAGATAATTGTCTCCAATCAGATTAGAATTGAGCTTTTGGATGTTTTGTTACAGAAATTGTATAAAAACCTATTACAAAAAATAGCCATTTATCTATTGTGTTACATATTGATGGAATTATACTGAAAAGAAAGATTTGCCTTGTTTTCCTGGAACCTCCTGCAACCGCCTCAAGGACCCTGGAGGTTTTTGGACCCCACTTAGATTCACTTATTGGCTTATTTACTGATTGTTACATGAGAAAATGCTTACCAGTCTGCAGCTGGTTAGCTTAGCTTAGCATAAAGACTCCAGCTGGGGTGGGGCAGCTAGCCTGTCTGTGTCTAAACTCAACAGTATCATCGCCTCTAAAGCTGTGTGAAGTTCTATCATGTTTGTTTAATTCACACAAGAACTAAAGTGCAAAAAACAAGTGGCAGTTTTAAGGGGGATTATGTGGCTCATTATTTCTTGGCAGGGTGCAGAGACACCTTCCCATAAGCAACTCTGTGTTTTTAACACTTTGTCCTTTGCGAGAAACTCAACAGGCAAGACATATCATGCTGGTTGTAATTAATGAGATTTAGAGGTGCTTTTAGGCTTATTGTGTACCTTTGAACTGGACTTTGTCCCCAGTTTACATTTTTCCACCACACTAAACTAAGCAGTTCGTGGTTGTGGTTTCAATAACAGTATTGAGTTTTATCGAGCAAGAGTGTTATCCATCTCCTCATCTAACTGGCTCTTGGTAAGCAACAAAAGTGAAATCCAAAAAGCTTTTCCTTCAATGAGGTGGCAGCTTTAAAGAAGGATAGCAATAAAAAAAAGCATCTGAAAATGAAAAATCACCAGTTCTGTGCAGGTGCTGAAATCTGAAACAGGTTGAACATTTTTTAGAGGGAGAAAATCGTGGCACAAGTGCTCGGTGTTACACTGTGTCGCACTCACACTAACAGCATCTCCTCTCCATCACACTGCAGGGTGCACGCGGTTACTTGACACCTGGCCGTTGTTGATGGCTCCTCAGGTAATACCGCGCGTTGACCTACCAGAACACAAACTGCTGGGTGGTGACCCCCCCCCCCCAACTCTGGCTTTGTGCTCAGACTCCCCCCCTTATCCTCGTCCACATCAGTGGACAATTTTAGCCCTCTGTGCCGAGCCCTGCCATAGCAGAGCCTGTGGCCGGCTGCCAAAGCTGAAGACAGCAGTGAGAAGCATGGGGGGGGGGGGCTGCAGAGGGGGAGAGGGACTGGGAGGGCAACCGAGCAGTGAAAGGAGAAGGAGAGAGAGAGAGAGAGAAAGCAAGAGTGGGAGGGAGATGGAGAGAGTGTGTGTATAACTTTGGGAAACATAGGAAGAAGCAGCATTGGGAACAAACTTTTCTCTCCTTGCTGCTTCCTGTGTTGGACTTTTTTTTTTCTTCACATTTTCATCAAAGAGCTTAGTGTTAACAGAGTGGAAACAAGGGATGATCATTTGTTTGCTTTACTATTTAAAGAGTCGTTTCTCAGTTATTTAGTTTAGTTTGTTTTTGCATTTTTTTTTTTTTTATCTGATTATTGCTTCACTTTCTGAGCTTTGAGGAAAGCGTGACCACACATCTGAAATCCTTCCAATCTCCAGCTCATGGGAGTGTGAAGTTGGACTGAGACTCTCTCTCTCTCTCTCTCTCACACACACCCACACACACACACACACTCACACACACACTCACACACATACAGAGGCATTAAACACACACCTGTTGTTGCTGAGGATTCCCTGGGATTGCAGTCATGGGCATCTGCGTCATTGTTGCTTGAGGGAATCTGCGCGTCTGTGCAGCTGTTATCTGGCCGTGGCCTCGGTGAATGTTACAGCAGAAGTCAGACCTGCCAGTCCAGGGTAGAGGGGGGAGATGTCATCCTACTACCCGCGCACCAAGGACCTGACTCGCACCAGGAAGTCAGTGACAGAGTCACCGCCGTCCTCTCCGTCCCCTACAGACAAAAACTACAGAGTAAGACCAGAAGTTTTTCTTTTAGAGAAATGCATCGTTTTTAAACTTTATGAGTTCACCAAATTTAAAAGGATATATGTGCCTGAATTCACATCCCTCTCAGTATGATTCATTTTCATGAAGTTGTCAAAAGGTTTGTTTATTTAGTCACAACTTTGTAGTCCAAACTTGAAGACAGCACCTTATTTCCTGGAGATTGATCCAGAGTATTATTTCTGAATTTAGACAATCCCTGAAGACGTCTAAACACATGACAGCACGAGCTCTGAATAAAGTAGAGATGAAACAATTAATCAATTAGTCAGAAATTTAATTGCCAGCTATGGAAACAATTTATTAGTTGTTTTGGTCATTTTTCCAACAATTACACCAGATATTCCATAATTTCATTTTTTTTAGATTAAAAAATAATAATTGGTAAACCATCCAACAGAGTATTTAATAAAAAATAGGTGCAGCTCTAGTAAAGTGTTTGTGTTTGTTTGTGCCGTTGTACACAAGCTCAGTTTAACAAGCAATTTTATTCTATTTCTATTCTATTTTTTTTACAGAATCAGGGTCGTTCACTCATGACATGATTATATGCACTGACACGAATAGCCTCAAAATCAGTTTATTACAATGATCAAATGACTTTAAAACCAATTATCTCAGCTCGTTCGATGGCCCATGAAAAGGAGGCGAGAATTTGCTGTGAAGCACTGAGAGTCTGACCACATTTTCTCTGGAAAAGACTTTTGGATTGAAACATTCCTTCTGTAATTTCCTGTTTTTTTTTTTCCCTGTCTAAGTGGCTTATTCTCATGGGCGTTGTTTGACTGTTGTGTTTATGTCAGTGCAACAGACTGAGCTGGACTCGGTGTGACAGCTACAATTTAAAGGGACAGGAAGAAATAGAGAAATAACGGGAAGCGTGCATGTCTTCGGCACGCACATGCAGCACTACTGATGCTCTCATCATGGCACGGTCGCTAGCAGCGGCTGTTACCCGTGAATGCTGTCATTCTTCTGCTCTTTATTCCAGGAAGTGTCAGTCTTTCTGTGCTGTTTGTGATGAAATTCATTTTCTGTGATGTCAGCCTGATCTGAATGGGGTTGAGTCGTCATGGGAGGGGAAGTGGATTGTATTGAAGCATTATTTTTAGCCCTCGCCACAATGTTTTGAGGAAAGCCTGGTAATCTTTAGTAAAATACAATGAGTGCTTCATGTGTGTGAGCGACTGAAAGAAGCATAAACAGAAACATGTTTGAATTACTGGAAGGCATTAAACATTTTGCAGATATAGATCTAGATATATATAGATAGATAAGGGTCTAAAGTAACTGGGTATGTTTACTGAGTAATTGAGTAACTTAATTTTGGGTAGTTTACTTAAGTAAATCCACTTTATGCTACTTTACACTGCACAACAGTTCAGAGGCAAATATTGTAGCTTCTTTTTTACTATGTTTATTGTGAAGCAAAAGCAATGAGTAAACTCTCAAATTAACATTTTGCATTCAAAAAACATGAATTATTATACTTAAATATAATACTTTATTCAGGAACAGTCTCTCTGACTTCAGATGTGTTCAAGTTTTATTTTGTTTAACCAGAAAACATTTCCAGTTAAACTTCTAAAATTGTTTAATTTAAGAGGAATTGTCTAATGTATGAAATAAAATTACTGCAAGGTAAAATGATCCAATGCTTCATGAGAAAGAAACAATAAGAAGGGGAAAAAGGAGGAAAAAAGGGGAAAAAATGAATATTTAGGAATTTGTTGGGCTTCTTTATCTCAGAACATCCAGATTGATCTCTCAACCTCCTGGTGGGGGCCTGACCCCTTTAATGGGATCAACTGGATCAAACCAGCTGTATGTAAATAAAGTAGTTAAAATGAGCTCCACCTTAAACAGCTGTGCAGCTAAACTAATACTTTTGCACTGATGCATCACTGCTAACAATCTAAAAATGTTCTACACTATGAAGTCAGGCAGTTTTTCAGTAACGCTAGTTATGGAGTATTATTGCATTTTGGATTGAGCACTTCTGCTTTTAAAAAAGGACCTGAATTCTAGCAGTGGATGTGAAGCGTTTAAGCTGCTGCTCTTTTAAAAAGTAAAAGATCAAGATGCTCTGTGTGAGCAGAAAGGCTCAGATGTCCTGTAAAGAGTTAATGGAGAAGGAGGAGAGAAAAGGTGAGTGGATGTGGAACGTCTTTTATGGCTGTGTGTGCAGTGTCAGTTCCAAAGGTGGGGGTGGAGAGAGTGTGAGAGAGAGAGCGTGTGTGTGCATGTGTGTGTGTGTGTATATATGTGTGTGTGAAGCTCAGATTTTCCTACTGCAAAGTCCAGTCGGCTCTAACATGGGGTGATGCTGTGACAGAGAGAGGTGAAGAGAGTGAAAGAGGTGCGAGCAAGTGGTGACTTGTCGTCTCTGGCTCTTGCAAACTGCTGTTAGAATTATCATTCACACACCGGAGCTGTGAGCTCATATGCACTCATCCTCCCCCAACCCTCCAGTGTGCATGATGTTGATCCATAAAACTGGAGGCAGTTGTGTTTACAGAGCGCCCGCGGTTCACGCATGCACCCGTTCGGAGGCTGTTTCCATCAGTCTGACACCCTGTTTTGTTTTTCTTCCCTGCAGTTGATTGTGTCCTCCTGCATCTGCTCTGCCTCGAATATTTTGCAGAGCTACATGTACCACTTCTGCCTCCCTCTGTTTTTCCTAACAAGGAAATCACATCGGTGCAGCTGCAATCAGAAGCAGAATTACAGAGATGATTCAGTTTCTGGCTCTGGCTCAATGTAGACAGAAGGTTTCATGATGCGCACATGCATGTACGATGCATGATTTACTGTAAGGACCCCCCCCCTTTTCTTTTTTAACTCAGAATCAGCCCCTTCCTCACTGAAGATTTCACTGAATTAAAAAAAACTAATTTCACCAATTTACTAATCCTTTAGTGTGAAATAGGTTTGGGAACTTCTAATCTTAAAAGAGTCTGGTGAAGGGCTGCGTAACATTTCATATCGGCAAAAGCAGACACCATGATAACTTTTTCATAAAACCAGGGGGTCCAATCAAACCCATTTATTAATTAATCTGCAGCAGATCTGATGGAGGACTCCTCATCATTCCTGCGTGAAGAAATCGCAGTAAGTGAGAGCTCCTTTTGGCTCCATGCTTGGCCCTTTTTCATCTGAGGTCATGGAGGTCTGTTTTTTCCTGGATGGCTCTGCTTAAGCACATGACCACATAAGGACAGGCAGCGCTGGCTCAGTTATGTAAACACTTGCTGAGGAATCGCTCCTTAAACGCTGCATGAAATATCCCACAACTGGCCAAATTTGAGCGCTGGATTAACTATCCGTTCCTTTCCCTTTGACATAAACTGTCCCTCTATAAAGCACATGCTTTTGATGCAGTCTATGCACATCTGCTTCTTGTCAGAAACAGCTTGAAGTTGCACACACGATGTTTACTGCAAAGCATTCCTTAATAGAGGCGTTTAAAACCCAATTTCCCTGGAAGGATGCAGAGACTTCATGGATCAGTATGACTTCACATTACGGCATCTGCTCTCTCCCTCTCTTTATAGTCTCTGACTGATAGTAAACACTTTAGTTATCATCCTCTCATGTGCCATGTTTATCAGCTGATGGCAGCGAGTTATCCTTTTGTTCAGTTTCGTGCAGTGCAGAGACAGAAAGACACAAACTTTGATATTAGAGTCTCTCTCCATGCAGCATTTGCAGTGTAGGAGATGTAGGAAGGCAGTAAAAAACATAAACTACACCTACAAGTTCTGTGAAAATAATTATTGGCACATCTTTGATTTAGACAAGAGATAAAAAAAAATACATATACAAGTCATCTGACTGCAGCACAAATACCCAAACTCCTCGATGAAAATGGAAAACAAATGCAGTACGTGATCACAACAGGCCACTTGGCAGCCGTGTGCACCGGACGAGTCATAGCAAGAACCCGCCAGGACAGTCTGATATCAGTCTGTTGTCTGAGGTCAGGCGTCCACCCGTCACACAGGAGGTACTTAAAGCATCTGATGTCATGATGTCATCTTTATGCTGCAGGCATTTGCGTGGCAGCAGCGTTTTCCAAAAGATTAAGTGGGCTCACCGGGGAGGTTTGACCCGTGTGAACCCTGTGGGTGCAGCGTTGTGCTGAATTATATCTCACTTCTGCATGCACTTCTTCCCTCTGGGACTTCAGGCCTCTGAACGCTCTGAGATAACTCACTTGGAAGTTTTTGTTCTCTGTTTGCCTTGAAAATGAAGATATTTCACTGCCAAGCCTCTGTTTGGTCTTATCAAACAAATAAATCTGGATCTAGCCATGACAGAATATTTTCTCACACTGTGTTGTTCCCACGCTGCACTGCTGAGTGATCAAACTAACATGATTCATTCTTTGTTTTTGTTTTTTTCAGCATGAAAGACTGTCAAGGTAAGGATTTGGCATTGTTTTTGATCTCCTGTAGTATACTACAACTGTATGTCCTACAAAGAATCTAAAATACATGTCCTTCATAAAGAGTAATGTGACCTGAATGTCTTATGTTCAGGTATGACTCCAGTGGAGAGAGTGCGACAGACAAACCGTTGGGCCGCACCAGCTCTTACACGAGGAGAGAGACAAGGCTGGCTGCCCTGAATCGACAGGAGCAGGACTCCACTACCAAAGATTACAAGAAGGTAGTGACACTAACTCAGCATAAACAAACACAGCCTCTCTGGAGTGATTCATGTGGTGCAGAAAGCTGAAGTCCTGACCGGATCCCCATGCAGTTTTATCTGTTTTTATAGACCGCAAAGCTGATTTAAGACAGATTATATACCTTTTTTTCAAATCTTGACATTATATATATATATATTTAACAAAACTAATATAAAGATGCACCACATAACACAGCCATTTGTGGTTCCAAGTTTATATAAATATTACTACTGCAAACAATGAAATTTTGTTATAGTGCATTTTAACGTATCAAGTCATATTAGTGTTGTTTTTATGTAACTGTCATTTTTATGTAATAGTACATAATACTAAAAATTGGTTTGTTGTGAATATAAATGGAGGGTCAAAAAAACAGACTTACTGTAAGGGAGAATATCAGCAGGTTTTGAAAGATGTTCAAATTTTGTATTTGCTTTGATTTCTTTACAATATATTTTTCACCAAAATTGTTGAATATTAAACAAATAAATGGCAGTATAAGTGTAATTTCAATACAAATTTTGTAAAATATTTACACAACGAATTAATCAAATTTCTCTTTAGCCAAACAAGGCTGCTATGCTATGTAGCTGGCTAACTAGCTAAACCTGTTGTGGGTTTCAGAGATTATGTTTATTAAAGAATAGCTGGTTAAAATATATTAATGTTATTTTTATTCTGATTTCAAGAAATTTCCTTAGAGGAAAACACAAAACTCCGTGAAAAACCTAAAGGCACTTTATGTCTTTTCTGTACAGAGTTGTCAAAATAAGCTAGCTAACAAAAATTTGCTGAGCTATTGTTCTATGCTAGCAAGCAGCAGTTAGTACGCTAATTAAATAGCAATTGTTCAGCTTGTTTGTGGAGAGAAAAAGCTGATGTTTAAGAATGCACTTTGGTTTGAAATATTTTCTAAATTATTTTACATTTATATGTGATTTATTTATTTTACACATCTCTCTTTTCTGACAAATTTTTACTTCAAATTTTGACTTTACCATGTATAACTGGCTGAAGTGCTTTTTAAAATTTTTTAAATTTAATAAATAAAATTTTGACCATGAAAAATAGAAGAAAAGGACATTAGACATGAGAAGAATCTCTGGGATAAAGCTTTTCTTTCATCTTCTTTCTGTTTATTTTTTAGATGTATGCAGAAGCTTTGCAGGAGAATGAGAGACTGAAATCCAGGTTGCATGACAGCAAACAAGAACTGGTGAAGATACGATCTCAGCTGGAGAAAGTAACTCAGGTAAAGAAAACTAGAGAATGAAAACTTAAGAAACTTTCAACTTTTGTCCCTTTTTTGTGTGGGTGTGCTAAAGAGAGGTCATGTCTAATTACACAGAACTAAAATCATGGTCAAAATATATATATAACTCTTTAGTTATTTTTTCCTAATGTTCACCATAACAGTACCATTCTAACTTTTAGAGGCACGACAGAATATCAGAGAGATCTACAGCGCTTGATTCGGAGAAAAGGGTAAGTGTCTTGAGAGCGTTTTGGCATTTGGGAATTTTATTTGATGTTGTGTATTATCAAGATGGACAAACATCCATATCTTTTCTTGGTCTTTTCCTCTATAATTATCCTGTCTGCTGCAAATTGTAGTCTACTGGCTGACTTTTTGACTTTTCAACAGACGATAAGAGTATTTCCTCGGTTTGTTCTTCTTTATTCACAGGAAAAACAAGCTCTTGAGAAAAGAGTGTCGAACATGGAGGAGGAGTTAAAGGTCAGTGCATGCAGAAACTGTGCAGTCTCATCCTGTGTTTAAATGGCATATTTTGTATTTGATACAAGTTGTGCATCATTTATCTAAGTGTTTTCTCCCCCCGATGCAATAATAACACTAACGGTACTTGAATGTACACACCTCCAGCCAAGCCTCTCTCACCCATGCTAAATCAAGCACGCCTAAAGTGTTTTAACAGAGCAAAACACACACACACATAGCACCCTACAGGGTTGCGGTTAGACAGGTGGGTTCGGAGTCAAGGAGAGGGAAGGTTAATGCTTCAGGCTCATTACCCACAGTGTTCTGCAGGGCCACTTCCTGCCAGGCTGAGGAGGAGCCTGTGCTGCTGCTCTCCTGCTCCACTTATCCCACTGTTGGGGTGAACATTGTGACCTAGTTCCAGCTGAATACCAAACCCCGTCCAAGAGCAAAAGACCTGCTTTTGTGAGACATTCCTGCACTGCACTCTGTGTATTCTGCCTCACAAAGAAACACAAGCCAGAGCTGCAGAGGAGATTTAAGGCCTGAGTAGATGCTGTCTGCAATGTAAGCGTGCAGTTTGTGCAAACAATCATAAAAGATTACATAATGAGATTATACTTTGATTGCTATGCGATTGCTATGCTACAGCGACATTCGTTTGGTGTCACACCACCTGTTATGAGTATTTTCAATTTAATTGTAAAAAACCATGGGTGCAAATGCTGAAAAGTTAAAAAAAGTTTTAACACTTGGCTGAGATAGAAAAGGTAGTTTATCCAAAAAAGGAAATTGCAGAAAAGTGCAGTAGAAACAGACTAAAAGATTAAATCAAGAGGCAAAAAATGCCAGATTTGTGTGAATCAGTGCTGAGACGGTGGTCATTAATACTGTACAGAATACTGTTAAAGTTTTATTTACACCGGGTTTTCTACATTTTTTATTCACAGTTCTGCGTTTGTGAGGTGCTTATTTATTTACATCGTCTCCTTGAGCCCTCTTCTTTTGCATTTTTTATTGCACCCAAACTGGAAAATTAGCATCTGTGTTGTCTCTCTCAAAAACCCGACTCCTTATAATCCAATAATGGTAGTGGACAAAAGCACACTTTATTTTTTCTGCTGATTTTTTCAGGATTTGGTTAAAGTTAGCACAATAATTTGATGTGGACCTAGCTTGAGTTACATCCTGCAAGACAAAAAAATAGAAAACACGTTATTCAGACAGTGAAGAGGACGTGTTACACAGGATACATGTCAGCAGCAGATGTTTGACCCCCTTGTTGTCATGGTTGCCTCAGCAGGACCCCCCAATGCGGTTCCGCTGTGGGTACCAGCCCTGAGAGCGGGCTGTCTCAGGGGAGGGGGGATGGTGAGTGGTCGCTATGACACAGAGGAGTGATTGACACCTGCCTGTCACCTCACATGAGTCCTTTCTGTCAGAGACTCGGGCATGTTTACACGTGTGGACACACATGTATGTACGTCACATTAAAAAATCATGAGTACTTTAGACTGCAGGGGCACAGGCGCACGATTTGTTTTGTCTTCCGTAGATCCAAATCACGCCAGAGAGCTGGCTTGTCACTCACTCACAGCCACTTATTTACTCTCTTAAAGTGCAGATTCTCCACAAGGGGGAGCTGTGTCAGTCAATGTCAGATTAGTGCCAACTTTAACTGCCTGCTGGACAAGAAAAGATGGCTGCATCACTTAAAAGTGGAGTGAGCGATTCTGGAGGAAGTTGATTGATTGCCGTCTCACATGTACCGTATTTTCCGCACTATAAGGCGCATCGGATTATAAGGCGCACCTTCAATGAATGGCCTATTTCAAAACTGTT
>JAQMCX010000002.1:19798500-19816817 GCA_029814765.1 Acanthurus leucopareius | reverse complement strand
CAGTTTTGAAATAGGCCATTCATTGAAGGTGCGCCTTATAATCCGATGCGCCTTATAGTGCGGAAAATACGGTAGTTGATAGCAGAAATTAAATGTCTCTTAAGCAGAATAAAGTAGTGCTGATAATTTTAGTCAATCAATCAGTTGTCAATTAACTGAAGTTATTTGTCATAAATAAAATGTATTTTTGGATAACTGATTAATCACTTAAAGTGAAATTTTGTAACCTGTGAAAATTATAACAATTCAATCCTCCTCTTTCAAATAAAAAGGTGAACTCACTCAGGTGGCCCAGTACGATCATAAGCTCACCATAGCCAATGTTACTTCTGTTTGCAAACAGTAGATAGGTACATCAATACCGTGTAACTGATATTTCTACTACTGTTACATCATGTTTTACTTCCTTGGTTACCTCAGTTGTTTAGTTGAAGTCAAAATCTCAACCACTCAATGAAAAGATTCAGCTCTAAATTTATGCATTTGTACAAAACATTCAAAAAGCTCAATGTTGAAAAGTCAACCTGTTGTGAGTGTTAGCATATTAATATCTGATTTTCATTCCTTTTTGAGCTATTAAACTGAATATTCCTTTTGGCAAATAGTTGCACAATTAATATACAAAATTAGTATTATAACTGTTTTAATAATTAAATTATGGTTGAAATCATTTTTTAAGAAAAAAGCCAAATATGTCCTTCTTCTAACTTTACAAAAAGGATTTGCGGATTTCTTGGATTCTATAACCTAATATATGACTTTATTAAGTTGACTGAATATCTCTATGTTGTGAGAGTAATTCTTTTACTTTTTGATGACATTTCGTTGACCACATAATAGTTCATGCTATATATTTCAATTTTAATGCTACACATATATTTTGTATATGTATACTTAGTATCTGCTATGCTTCTTTTTAAAAATTTTATCACTGGTTTCATTATTATTTTGCTGCTAGTATCTTACTCTTACGTATATTTTTGCTGGTCTGGCCTCTGTTTCGTGCAGAGCACCATTTGCGTGAGGGATTGTGGGGCAGCGTAACTAAGAGACGTGAGGAGGTAGAAAAAAAAGGGCTGAGCACACATCTTCTTCAGGAGGGGACATTAGTTATCCTGATTGGGCTTAATGACAATCTCCAGATTCCCTGAGAATATTGCACGGCTTAAAATATTCATGATGCTCATTTTGAGGCCCTCGGGCAGTGTGATGTGTGGGTTCACTGTTCACACGAGCGCCTTTACTTTCTTTTCTCTCTGCACGCACAACAAGCACACCCCCCCTGTCCAATAGGTGATATGACATTGTGTTTAATGCAGAAGGAGTAAATTTCACAAAGAGAGCAGATAGTTTCTTGTCTGTGATAGGGGTGGGGTGTCTATGGAGGAGCAGTGGAGTATGACTCATTTCTGCAGCAGGATACAATAAGCACTATGCTGCCATAAGTGTGGATATAGTGTATGTGTTCTATGTAGGACATGAGTCCTTAAAACTGGAGGAAAAATATTGAGCAATGAGTTCCGTTATAACAGCAGCTTTGCTCTCGTTTCCTCTCTACCTGTGTACGTCCGTATTGTTTATATTCTTATAACTAAGAATGTGGTGTAGGTGGTCTGATCAAGTGATGCGAAAGCTGCGTTGGTTGGTGTGTGAATGTGTGTGTGTGTGCTTGTGAGGATGGGCTGAGGTGGGGTAAGAATAGAAAAGAAGGTGTTGCCGGTGTCTGCTCCAGTGCAGGTCGTCCCTGGTTAGGGGATTGGACACAGTCAGGTCTGTCTGCATTTTACAGCATGTAGTGTATGGAGAGGGAAGAAACAGCAGCAGCAGCATCACAGCATTAAATGAGTGAGTACAAATGACTTGAAGAAAGCTTCTTCTTCTTCTGCCTCTCTGAAACTCCCCCCGGTTCACCCACATCTCTTCGTGGCATTTCCATTGAATGCTGTCTCTCCTTCCCTCTGTTTTGCATCGTCTCCCCCCTTCACCTCGCCTCCCCTCTTCAACGCTTTTCTTTCATCATTCCTTCACCTGCTTTACTTTTTGATTACTGTCATCCCGTGTGCACTCTTCACAGTGCCTCACTGAGTCTTGTGATTGATCAGCATATGGTATGCCTGATCTTGACATTGTTATTGATGTAACCATGGAGTGATTTATTGCTTTGTGTGTCTGAGAGCTCTTTGCATGTGTAACTTGCTGACATTGACTTATGGTCGTACAGTTAGTCAAACACTTTAATATTAAATTAGATATTTGGCTGCTGGATTTCCAAATCGCTGGAGCTGGCATTTTTTGTTGCTATTTCGCTCCGAGGGAAAGGTGTTTTGGTCTGTTGAATAATATATTCTGCTGTTGTGCAGAATCTCCATTCTTCGACAAATGAATTGTAGCATGCTTTCAGTGCATATGAGTTTACGTTATTTTAAATGAACAATTTTGTTGCATTTTTATTTTATCTATAACAAATCATGCACTTAACATTATTATCAACAATTTTGAGGTGTGCAGTAAATTTCAAAACCTTTTCTGTTAACAAGATAACCCATGCTAGTGTTGTAACTCTACGGATGGCAGTCTCAGTCTGAAGGTTCACCTCTTTGGTCCTGACTGAAATATCTCAACAACATTTTATGAGTTGCTTTGAAATGTAGCGCTGACATTCATGATGCTTTGAGTATTAATTGTAATAACTGAATGATCCTTTAATTGAACACTCAGTGCAGACTTACCATTTGTGAAGTACTTTGGTTTTTGATCAAATACCTGCAAAAGCTACTGAAATTCCCTTTAGCTTCAGTTGGTATTCTTCGTATTTCGTTCTTTCTTCTTCTTTTTTGTGCTTGTAAGCAAATCTTAGATTGCTAAAATTATAACCTAAGATAATGAACATAATAATATACCAAAAAAAACATTAATGAGTTACCATCATCAAAATTTGCCCCTTAAAGTAACTTTTAGAGGCTATAATTAGTGTGGAATAATTAATGTGAAGGGAATCATGCATACTGTTGTGATGATCTAATAGAGAATTATCACCTGACTCTGCAGCTTTCAGGGAGTGTTTTAACCTCTGTAGCTCATTGTTTCATTTTTCCACCCCCTTACTTTACTGTTCTGGTTCACTCTCACAGAAACAACAACAAGGTTGGTCTTTTTGGCCACAACAAGCAGCTAATAAATCCACTGTATACCAACCGCTCAGCACCAAACAGTGGACAGAAAAAGTTGGACTAGCTTGTGGAAAAAAAGTGGAGCATTTAGCAGTTGAAGAGCCAGATATTTTTTTGCAGCAGCAGCAGTTGGTGAAAAGCAAAAACAGAGCCAAAATGGGAGAAAATATTGGACTTCACTTGGACTCATCAGGTGGACTCAAACATGACTCCAAATGAAGGCTAATGTCGCTCCGTTGTATGCTGGGCATGTAAATTAGGAGCTGTATGGGATAATAATATGTCGGTGTTGTGTTCACAGAGTGTTTTGCTGCCCATAAGTTATCCAGAAAATTAAATAATGCATGTTTATTATGTTTATTAGAAAACCTTAAAAACATATTTGCTTGTCTTGTGTCATTCCTGTGCTAAAAGAAGTATCACTCAGCCCGAGAGAACTTTTTAATCTTGCATTGCATGCAGATTTTTATTTTGGGGGTTTTGTTGACATATTGATCAACATTTTGTAACTTTAAGGTTGCTCTTTTACATGCTCTACCTTGGCTAACCAGTTAATTAACCTATAATTTGAGAAAAGATCCTATAGTGAAGGCATCTCTTTACGTCTTTCCAAATGAAAATAACACAGCAATAAAATCATGATAAAAGAAATGCAGAAACTCCCTGCTGTTCTGTCCCTAGACTGTAGGATGACTTGGCCCTCTTGAGGACTAGCTGGAAGACACAATTCCTCGTTGGCCCCTCCCTGTGGAGTTGAGGCCATCAGTGTTGCAGTGTGTGAAGAATAATCACAGAGGCACAATTGGAAGGAACATAGTTAAATTTAGCCCCCAGACAGGGACATTGGCAGTAAAAAAAAAACAAGACATCCTCACACCAGACAATAAAGATGTACTCACATTGTTGCACTCTGCATTGCAGCTTAGCTTCACTTACAAAACACAATGATATCTGTTCAGTTACATTGGTGGTTACACTTTTTTTTTTCTCAAGGATTTGACAGCAGGCAGGACAGAGAATGTGCAACAAAGGTCCAAAGCCTCGTGTCCAAACATTAATAATAAATAGCAATCACAGCCCAGGCAGCTCTCTGTGTTCTAACATCATTAAACAGCTCTCTGACATAACGCCTTTCCCCTGCGCCCACCACCATATTTATTCCATTTTTATGTCTGTGTGTGTTTGAGCGCGTTCCCAGAGAAGACAGGGAAGCCGTTACAGTGAGAAAAATTCAGATTCATGTCTTTATCAGGCTCTAGCGCCGTCCTCCTAATCAGCCAGGTATGCAACTCTCTCTCTCTCTGACCGTCTCTATCTGTGGTGTCTCCGTCTCACGTGCTCACCGTCCTTTTTTTTTTTCTTCCTCCCCCTCCTGCTGTTTCCCCTCTTTTCTTCTATCTGCGATCTGGATAGATATCTAGGTCTCACACCACTCCTTCATGGCATTTTATTATGTTCTAATCTCATCTTCCCCTTGAGATAGCCCCGCTTTATCTTGTCGTATAAATCGTTTATACCTCTCTCGTCTCTGCAGCCATCCTTCAGTCACTCTCCATCCTCGTAAACATCCCTCTCTTTTAAGTGTATCTTGTCAAAGATATTCACCCCCCCCATCTCTGTCTCTCTTTCTATTTATCCCGTTCTTCCTCACCCTCCTCACCGGTGCTGCTCTGGCACTGGTGCAGTGTTGCCTTGCAGAGCTTGAGAGTGCTAGAAATCAGATCTAGTTATCTAACACAGACACAAACACAAAAATAAGGGAGGAGAGGTGTTCGCTCGCCGTTTCTCTGGGACTTGAAGTGGTATTGTTGATACAAAATTATTTTGGATTGTATGTATGCCTTCTGAGGAGCAGAGAGAGTAAAGGTGGTGGTTGTATTTCATGTCCGGGCACTTTTTTTTTTTCGTATTTTGAGCCTGAATTTTCTTTTGTTCTGCTGTTGCTAATTGGTCCTCTAGAGGATTTGTTTGTATATGTTGGCAAGATGGATGGCCAGGACCAAGTCGCTGCACTGTGGAGGAAAGAAAAAACAAAGTGAAAACTGTTTTATGTGCCGTTCTTTATTTTCTTTAATCTTGCTTTATTTGCAAGAACGTGGCTCATCGTCCGTATATATATATATATAATTATGAATACTGGACTTATCGATAAGAGGTTTTATATGAGCGTTTTCGTATCTGTCTCATTAGTCACATCTCTCATTTTTACTTCATTTTTTTCTCTCTTTTGTCACCACTCTGTCTTGCCTGAATTGGATTTGTTTTTGCTGCAGTGTTGTTGTTTCTCCACTGACAGATTCAGGACTTCCCTCGGAGAAGTCAAATAAATACCAAATATAGACGGGATCACACACACACAAACTGCATCTAGAACACCACTTCATATTCCTTTACTTTTTATCCTTTTCTCCTAAGAAATTAGCGTCATGGTTACTGTCTAAATATGATAACAATAATATCATTACAGTTACAAACATATTTATGTTACGGTTGCAACAAGTGTTTCTATTATTAATTATTCTGTAGATTATTATTTCTATTAATTGATTGTATGCTTACAGCTATAAAAATACCCATCAAAAATTTCCACGATGTTCTTAATAGTCATGTTATTTTCCACCAACAACATAACTTGGAGATATTCTGGTTAACATTATGTAAGACGAGCAGAAAACTTCTTATTTAAGAAGCTTTTACCAATGACATTGTAATGTTTTTTTGCCTTAGAAATAACTTGGAATAGTTGCTGAATAATTTTGTGTTTATGAACTGAGAAATTAAAACTTATAGTGTCAGCTCTACAGAATATGGACATTCAAGACATTATAGAAACCAAACATAGGAACTATCTAACAGATTCTGAGAAGCCAGAAACAGCTATGAAGTGTTTTTCACCGTTTTATTCTGTGTAAAATGTCTATGTGCGCTTTATCTGAAGCTTTCTGCATAATGTGCTAGCCGTCCCATGGATATGTTCTTATTAAACTGCTTACAATGAAAAATGATAGCTAGCATATATTTTGCTAATGAGGAGATGTCCTTGGAGAATAAACAGGGGAATAAAGGATGTATATGTGCTGCACTGTGGGGGATGATGGAATGGATTGGGGCCAGGCAGGAGAGAAGAGGAAGCAGTTGCCTCCTTTGTGCTATATTTGGTCTACCAGAAGATGGCTGGTGTGGGAGAGCAAAGCATTGTGTTGTAGATATACAGTGGCTCACACATGAATGTGTTCATGAATACAGACATATTTGCATGCACACCTGCACACAATGACTGTAGAACAGACAAACAGATGAAAGCAGAAATATATACAGAAACAGTAGATTTGCCTATTTAACCTCATTGTAATATGCTTTAGCTAATGAACTAAATGTAAGTTTGACATGTTTTATTCCAAAACCACTAATTATATTCCTAACATATCTGCCTCTGACTCTCTGCTGACAGGGGTCGGCTGATTCGTACACCAGTAGACCGTCGGATTCAGACCTGTCAGCAGAGGAGGACCGCGAGGCGTATCGGCGTGAAGCCGAACGCCAGGCACAACTGCAGCTCGACAGAGCTAAGGTAGGTTATACAGTGATTTATGCTACTACGTACAGTTTAGAAGTTAAAATGTTTATGGGTAAAGTCATTAGATCTGAGTTAGTCAGTCAACTACCTTGTCACGTGACCTCTATCCTACTTACTCTAGGCCTAAGATCTGTAAGAAGTTCAAAACCAAAGATCAAACAAAAGAGTTTAATATACATTACATCTACAGCCAATATATTGTTTTAGTGCTAACCATGGGTGAGACAAACTGTTTTACAAAACTGAAGTAAATCCCAAGTCTGTATAAGCTCCAGGTCTAGACCCACAGGTCCCGAGTCAAATTCCTAGATTTATATTTATCTATGTATAGTCGTAAAGAAGTTGTTATGAAATTAGAAACAGCAGCAATATCAAGTTAACTTTACTGTTGGTCAGCCGCCAATGACAGATAGAAAACATAAGACCTTGTTGATTGTTTATTGGTTTTAAAAGACAATATTTAGGCCACCAAACTTTGAGTGCAAAACCCTAAGCCTTTGTTAATGCTCACTTGGCTGATCTTAATTCACAGTTAATCAAAGATCATTAATGCTAACGACAACTTAATGATCTTTGTCATATGTCAAAGTTGGTTGAACTTCTCAGTTTTTGCTTCTCAGCCTCATGTTTGGCCTGCTGGTGTCTACAGGAATATTCAAAATTTGTTAATGTGTAACTTTTCAATTAATTAGGCTTGTTTAGGATCTAAATCATTTACAGTTAAAAGGATAAAATTACAAGTCGCAGGTCTTAAAGACAAGTGTAAAATGACCAAGCCCATGACTGAAGCCCTAACCCAAGTGTTTTTCACCTTTGCATTGGTGTTTTTTTTATCACTGATGAGGGTTCTCCCTGTTCTTATTTATTGTTGTACCAGTCCAAACCTGTAGCATTTGCAGTAAAGACAAATGTGAGTTACTGTGGAGCTCTGGATGAGGACTGTCCTGTCCAAGGAGCTGCAGTCAATTTCGATGCCAAAGACTTCCTGCACATCAAAGAAGTGGGTGGTTTACTTTTGTCTCTGATAATGCATCCTTTCATGACATTAACAGAAATATGTGACATGGTTCTGTTGTCATGCTGAACTTAACAGAAGTATAACAATGACTGGTGGATCGGTCGGCTAGTGAAAGAAGGAGCAGACATCACCTTCATCCCCAGCCCTCTACGACTGGAGGCAATGAGACTCAAACAGGAACAGAAACAAAGGTTAGTTAATAGAATTAAGGTTCTCTGAGGACTCATTTCTACGGTATGAATTTGATCATTTAGTGTCGTTGTTGCAGGAAAACAGGGGGTAATTCCTCTAGTTTAGGTGACATGGTGAGTGGGAGTTGGAGGACCACACCGCCATCTGCAGGTGAATGTAAGTATTACAAATATATCTATGACATATGATACAAAAAGAGAACTGTGGCCTCTTTTATCTTCCATCTTTTTTCCTTCATTGACTCTTCTTTTCTATTTTTCACAAGCCAAACAGAAGCAAAAACAGGTAGGTTTTGTCACCTTTTGATGACACAACATGTACTCACAATACACTGTTTTGGACTGGGATGGGATGTTACAAGGATATTTCCAGATCTAGAAAAGTCTTAGTGAGCATTAATTCAGTTCGATCAAAACAACAGCCTCAATTGTTTTAATTTTCAGGTACAAAGGTCATACATACATACAGGTCATTAAATATATCATTAAACTCTTGAACGAAATCAATAGTTGGACCATAGTGTCATAGTGTCTTAGCTGATTCTTTTTATCATCCTTTGACTGTCATGAGTGTGACAAAGCTATATGAAGGCGTTACATTTATTTGTATGTGCCCCAAAAGGCCAGAGTTTAATTTGATGAACTCAGCAAAAAAGCTGATTTTGGTTTTTTTTTCTCCTTTTACCACAAATAAACCAAAGCTCCTTCATTTCTTAAACCCCCTCTCTCTGTTCTCCCCTCATCGACCCCTTCTCCTGGCAGGAACACGTCCCTCCCTACGACGTGGTGCCCTCTATGAGGCCGGTGGTCCTCGTGGGACCATCGCTGAAGGGCTATGAGGTCAGACTCTCCCCATTTCACCCCCGGCAGAAAGAGAATGACTTTGTCACAGTGCACTCTTCTCCCTGTGAAAACCCTACCACAACTGAGGCTTTTTTGTTTAAACCTGAATCTGAAGAATACAATACATTTTTATTTCTTGTGGATATTTAATTTCTTAAGCATGACTGTGGGTTGTTGTTATCAGCTTTTTGTCCAACATTATTGATGTTTAAATCATCATAAGAGACCTTGATTGTTGTACAAAGATGCTCTCACTCAATAACTTCATTGATTTCATCCAAATTATTTGAAGCATGAAATGATAAATGAATGATATAAGTTTGTCTTTCAACGGACAAATAGACAACAATCAGACAGTTTTGCTTCTTTAAAGTACTTCAGGAACTTTTTTAAAATAAATTTTGCTAGTTGAAGTAGTTTAAATACCACATACTCTTTAGTTTCAGTTCATTTTGAGAGAAAAAATCTGTACTTCAGCATCATTACATTTACATATTTCTCTCATGCCACATTTGTCGATTTATTATCATATGTTTATATAGCAACAGTACTTAAGCTTGAGTACACTTTCTCCATTTTCTTCCCACCTCTGTATGTATTTATATGTACACTTGTACAGACAGTTCAGATTTACCTTTGACAGTAGAGGATATTACATAAATTTGACTGTTGAGTGTGTGGAAAGATGCTGTTCCTATATCTGGTTGTTTTGGTATCCTAACGTTGTTCTGTCTGTTCAAAGAAGGCTTTTTCCTTCCTCTTATCCTCCCACGTAGGTGACGGACATGATGCAGAAAGCTCTTTTTGACTTCCTGAAACACAGATTTGAGGGGAGGTCAGTAAAATGGAGAGATTGGAGAATCTGTGTAGTTGTGGAAAGTCAGGACCTATTTTAAATATCTGTTAAAGTTTTACTGAAGTTTTTTCCTCTCTGTAATCTATGACTGTCGGCAGAATCTCAATCACCCGTGTAACTGCCGACCTGTCTTTGGCCAAGAGATCGGTCCTCAACAAAAGACCCATAATGGAGAGATCCAACACTCGCTCCAGTTTAGGTGATTGCACTCATGTCTGCGTGTAAACATTCCTGATACCAAGAAGCCCAGAGTTTAAACTTGGAAATGCTGATGTATCTTGTCTCTGCAGCGGAGGTCCAGAGTGAGATTGAGAGGATATTTGAGCTTGCCAAAACGCTGCAGCTGGTGATTCTGGACGCGGACACCATCAACCATCCAGCACAGCTCGCCAAAACCTCACTTGCACCCATCATTGTCTATGTCAAAGTTTCCTCACCAAAGGTACAGTAGGTTTCCTCACTCATGAATGCTGGATTCTCTGCTGCCTTATCTTCCCTTAACTTTAACTTTTTCTTTACCTTTCTGTCAGGTGCTCCAGAGGCTAATCAAATCCAGGGGGAAGTCTCAGAGCAAGCACCTGAATGTGCAGATGATGGCTGCAGACAAACTCTCTCAGTGCCCCCCTGTGAGTGGAGCATTTCAATCTACTGTTAAAAATGTTTGATTGTTTCTAAACGACCAGTACAACATTTCTGTTTGAAAAAGTCATTTTTTGTCAGCTGCTGACAAAAATGCACCAGCATGTAATTCCTGGAGAGCCTTGATGTTTCTTTTTTTATTTTGCTGGTTTGCAGGATATGTTTGATGTCATTTTGGATGAAAACCAGCTGGAAGATGCTTGTGAGCATTTGGCTGAGTACATGGAGGTCTACTGGCGTGCTACTCACCTGCCAGGAAACACCCCTCTTAACCCCTTATTGGAGCAGAGTCTGATGACCCCGCCTTCAGCCATCTCTAGTCTACAGGTGAGCCCTTGCCTTTGTGTGTTTCTAACATCAAAATACTGTTTTTACACTGTTTGAAGACTCTTAAGTAGGATTCCTCTCTTGAACATGTTGTATGTTGTCACGTCTGTACCGGCTCTTCATCAGATTCTCACCCCTTTGTTTTGATTGTCTCCAGATGTCTGTCCTTTCACTCATCCATGCTTAACATCTTTGCAGTTTTCTGAAACACAGGAATTAATTGAATGATCGCTTACAAAAAGGGGTGAGTAGTAGGGTTTATGTATACAAATATATATATTTGCACTTTCGACCCCAACAATCCCCTCTTACACACCCCCCGACACCTGAACACGACACGGCGGCTGAGACGGTGAATGAACAGCACTTTATTCATTCAGATCTCACCACAAAAAAAGATGACGTGTTTCCTTCATTGCATCCTGCCTCCTTTTATTTAGTTGATGGTCTCAGGTGAATCACTGCTCCACAAGCTTTCTGAAAGAAAATTCACAAAGCAGCTAACAGTATAATTAAGAGAAAACCAAGTTTGATAGTTATAAAACATATAAAAGAAATGTCAAAATCTGATCGCTGTTTACTATTTTTAATCGGTATAGATCGTGTTCCAGGCATGCTTTGTGAATGATGCCCCCGCTCACAGCAGCACACAATGCTATCTTGAATGACAATGCTAATTTAAGGCGTATGATCGATGCTTAAACAATTTATTCACCTGATCTAAATGCATAATTTATACAACAATAAAAGCAGACCATAACATGAGTAGAGTAACATTCCATGTCCGAGAGTAACCTCCTGACCATCCATTCAACTGTTTCACTGGCATTTCCTTTGTTTGGTGTCCGTACTGTTAATCTGTTTACACACAGACAAAACACTGCAAGCACTCAACCAAAAAAGGACTTTACCAACACTGGTTTACTGCTGCTGTACATTTAGTAGTAGTTCAGTCCAATACGTATCAGAATTGTTACAAGTGTTTGTAAGTGTTTTAGCTTTATAAGCATATTTTAGTTATATTAAAATGCAGGTTTTGTCCATTACTGAAAAGTGTTTTTGATATACAAAGCTTCTGCCTAACAATAACGCAATCAGCTCCAGCTGAATTGTGTATCGCACTTTAACACAACCCAGGACTGTGGATTTATTCCTCCATATGAAAGAATGTCTCCGCAGCCATTGAGGTCTGGCGAAACTTTTTTACGTCAACCAGTAGCATTTTCAATGCACATATTGGCTTGCAGGTGCTGTTTTGAGATATGCTTGAATCTTCCTTCAAAGTCTTTCTTGATGCAGTGTTTGCATTATTTTGTCTTCTCTGTGTGTTTGCTGTCTGTCTGTGATGAAAAAAAAAGTTACCAGAATGTGTGAAGCCACTTAAAATGTTGTCCTGCTTTCAGAGCTGCCTTGTGATATTCTTACTGTCTTTATTTTTCTCCGTGACCACTTGAATCTTCCAGAATCAGAACAAGAACCAGCCGCAGCCTCGCGAGGCGGTGGGCTTGGAGGGTGATGAGGAGGAGGAGGCAGGCGAGGAGGCCCACTCCCCCTTGGAGCAGGACAGTCTTATGCCATCTGACGAGGCCAGCGACTCCCTGTCTCGTGGCCAGAGGGGGAGTCCATGCCAAAGGGGGGGTGAGGAGGATGAAGAGGAGGAAGAAGAAGAAGAAGAGGAGGAGGAGGAAGAGGAGGAGGATGAGTATGCCTCTCCCTGCCATGCTCGCACATACAGGGACATGTACCCTCCTCACCGTGGGCATGTGGGCAGTGCCCACAGTGCCAACGGGCACGAGTCACAGGACAGGCTGCTCCAACGCGAAGCTCAGCAAGGTCACAACCACAGGAACAACCGCCAGCGCAGCCGCCCTTGGCCCCGAGACACCTACTGAGGAACAAGGGCCCCCCCCTCGGCCTCCAGATCAGCACCAAGATCACCCCGAGCCCTCCGACCGCAGTATGTTCCCAAATACACAATATAGAGATTAAAAAAGTTGCCCGAGATCAACTCCAAACTTTAATCAAATCAATCAAAAACAGATGCCCAATTTATAAAGCAGACAGCTGTAGGTCTTTATTTAAAGTATGTCCCGTCGCACTCTTCCAGCCTCCTGGTTCATCTAAACCGAGGGGATGTATTGACCTCTCCACATTCAGATAAAAGTCAACAGGGCTACTCACCTCTGCAATGGAAAGGTTTCAGGCTACCAGCTGTACGCAAACTCAAACTTTAGCTGCTTTGCCTAAGGTTTCTCTATTGTAGGATGTCTCATATACTGGCCTTAAAATTCCTAAGACTTTTAAACTATCTTTACTATTGCATGTATGTATATTATTTTAAGACTATTTGCACATTAATGCAGAACAGGAACTGAATGATCTTTACGGATAAACTAATGTAGGATTGTCTACTGTTGAATCCATTTATGGGAAATCGTGATGCATTTGATTACAATGTATATACTGAATGAGCACCTGGTTTTGTTTCATTGCTACTATATTCGTTTGATTATGTTAAAATGGACTTTTTTGTCGCTTCAGAGAAATGTTGCCATCCATGTGTTCAGTCAGTTTGTACTCTGAAGGCAGATGGGACACACACACACACACACACACACACACACACACACACACACAGTTAATCAGACTGAGTCTCTGAACGGTCACAATACGCAGTACCAAGCTGCAGTACAGTGTCAGTGTCACCTGCAGTACAGTACAGTACAGTACAGTACGTTCTAGGCATCGCTCGTCTTTGCTGTTGCACAATCACTCTCTTAACACCTCTAAAAATCTAAAAATGGGCACAGAGAATGTAAACACATCTAAGAAAGGGAATGTTATCTTTTAAAGGATGAATTGTTTGCCAAACTGCTTGTTTACATCGAAATCATTCTCATATGTCAAGCACATGCTGCACAGCTGCAGCTCCTCTTCAGATCCAGGCTTCAGAGAATGTAAGCTTGCATGCCTTTTTGCACCTCCAAGCACCACCCGGTGTCTCCGACCCAACCGATCGCCCTGTAATTCGATTGTAGCACGTTATTGATTGTAGCATCCACAGTTTCTACACTTATCTCACCCCTCGTACATCTTTGCCAAAACATTGTGTACTGCAGTTCTACGGTTTGATTATGTTTTTACCAAGGCAGATCCTCAGGTGTAAAGTCCTACACACTCATCGCGCTCAACTCCATGTAACGAATGTGTTGTGCTCCCGAAGGACTCGTAGCACGCGTGACACGACATCATTCTGTTCCTGCACCATTCTAAGTCCATGAGCCGATGATGAGTTCGGATGTGATGCTGACGAGCAGCAACCTGCTTCTGTTCACATACAGTGTTGATACTGTTAACAGCTGGCTTTAGGAATTACTGGTTTACTGTTTCCATGTCTCACAGGTATCTCTCTCTATCTAATGTTCTGTATATTTTGAAGAGAAAAAAAAATCAGCATGAATGAAAAAAAAAAAAGAAAAAAATCTATGCAAGTGTTGCATGAAAATCTGATTGTTTCTTTTTACGGTTAAGTATTTTAGTAATGCATTGATTCTGATTCTCCTTGTTGTCTTGTACTGATAGTCTTGTCTTTGGGGCTACTCACTCTTCACACCACTAACACTATTATTACTAAAAATCAGAATGCATCAGTTCATTTATCCACCAATTTTAATATTAGGGACATATTTTTCACAGTATTGGTTGGACACTGGTTGACGCACTTTTTAAAAGTAACTCACTAAAAATTGTCCCGGTTCAGATCAGGCCTATGTTTTTGGGGTTTTTTTTCAATTTATCATAAAAAGGAATGAGTGAATTATTAAAGCCCTGCATGTCTTAGTTCACCAATTAGCTGTTTTCATTATATTTTGGCAGATTATGTTTTTCAAAGCGGACCAATTTAGCAACTGAAAAAGCAGTTGAAGTTTTTCAATTTCTGAAGCACAATTTTTACAAGGGTTATAATTTACTTTTCCTCTGTCTTATTCTGTATGCAATACTAAGCCTAACATTGAGAAACTTTAAACGCCTTAGACCATCTGGACTTGCTCTTTTGTGTGAGTAGAAAAAAAAATTGCACTACTTTTTTTTGGGATGGTTGCTTTGTAATGCAATAACTGCACTAAATATAACCGTGTATCCACCAGACTACCACAGCGTGCTAGCGTGACCCAACACGCCTCTTCCCTCTATTTATCAAAAGAGACAGCAAATGTGTAAAACTGAGACATTTCCTGCCTGACGCTGTATAGAATGCTTTCTATTTGAAAATAGATTTACAATGCTAAGTAAAATATGACCTAAACAAAATAAACATGACATTTTATGTACTTTTAATTGTTCTTCTTGTCATTCTTGTGTTTCACTATAATACACACCTATCAGCTCTCTATTAACAGATTCATAGTCCTCAAGGGTTAATTTAATGGGGATTTCTTAACTTTCCACTCATTTTTTCACTGTATGGTTCAAATTTTTAGTTTTAGATAAAATTTCGAAAAAGCTGTTGACTGGATTAGCCTTAAAATTTGATGCAGACATTCATATTTCTCTTTGGAATAAACTGTAACATCTGTGACCAAAAAGTTTTTATCAAGCACCAACACAAGTCCAACATTTCACTTTGTCCAAAAATGTGGCCTATGCCTGCAGAATTAATTACACTCCCTTCAGCCTCTGCTGTAGTTTTTTTGCTAACTAGCAGATGTTAGCATGCTAACACACTACAATGGTAAGAGGCACAAGATCAGCAATGGACTCCTAGAAGCACTGTAAAACTAAATATATGTTCAAATATTGTGCTCGATTTTTTTTAATCATCTCTACTGTGTGTAACCATACTATATTCATGTATAGCAACAAAACATGGGCCACAAGCAGGGCTCTTTAAGGTGGTAATTTGAGCAACTGAAAACTTGGTTTCCTAAGTATTTTTCATACAAAGTTTGTATGTATTTGTGGCAAAATAAGCAAAAATCAAAGTTAAGAGTGCATGGACTCTTAACTTATTTCTTGAGTGTTTTCCACCCAATAACTCATATTAACTACTTTTTCAGCACTGAAATGGCGAAGTTTGGCTTGATAACAAGCACACAACAGATTAACTCTAAACTCTGATCGATGCACAGAAATACATGACACCACATTTTCCTAAATGAGCCTTACCCGCTAAAACTCAGTGAGAGAGAAAAGAACAAAATAGACAAATTTGAAAATGTCTCATTTGAAATAAACTTTGGCAGAACAGATGGTGTTTGTGTGGGCCCTCGTTGCTCACTGTTTTCAGGGCTTTTTAACTGGAAGGTAGCAGTTGGCAGCTGTTATCTATAAAAATAAGATAATATAATTGGTTTTCCATATATTTGGTAACTTAGAGGTGAGAAAAACTGATTAAACTTTTTTTTTAAATATGCAGAAGCAAAGACCTGAGGTACTCACATGAAGCAGTATTAATAATACACAGTTTTGATTGACAGCTTTTTTTGTTACATAACCTGTTAATTAATTGCAATTTATCAACACTGACACAAACATTGATCAAATCAAAACATACTGTACATGAATTACTTATGTACAGAATGTTTTTTTTTCATTTGAAATAACCATGTTAAACTACTACTTTGTCTCGTTTTGGATGAACTGGCTTTTGGAGTCTTTCTGTTCTCAGTTTTGGTGGGTAGAATATCTGAATATCCTCCATCATCTTCCTGTTTACGTTGCTATCTAAATATGTATATATAATATGTATTTATTATTATATAAAATATAATAATACTCACACTTGAATTACTATATATAAAGTTAAAAAAATATCTAATTGAAATGGTAAGATGCAGGTTTCATCTCCTAATGTGAAGCTGCTAAGTAAAAAAAAAACTTTTGAAACTGTTTCATGAAAAAGCTGTGGAACCAAAAAGAATTTTTATATCAAAACTCCACAGTAACTCTCATTCTCTATTAGTGAGTGCATTAATTTTTCTTTAGTATGTTTGAGTATTTCAGCCTTTTTTCTGCATCCAAAGATTTAGCCACACACACCTCACACACATTACTTAGGACAGTTATGAGCCAGATATCACTCAAATTTCACTTCATAAAAATGTTTATATTTAAAACAATAGATTTAGTCACAGGATGGATGTGAAGAGAAAGAAATGGCATTGGTCTCTTCCAACAGTCTGGAAACTCAAATTACAGTGACAGAAAACTAATAAAAATGCACAAAATAGCACTTACTACTCATCTACACTCACATCCTGGCTGGTATTTATCACATTTGATAACTGTAGAGTAGCATTTGTACAGTGCAGATCAGTTACATCATCAGGGTCTTGCTCACTGATCCTGGCTCTTGTTTATCAAAGCAAAACAAACATTTACCACTGAGTCCACATTTACACACTGCACCAGTTAACAATCTGTTCCTTTCTAACCACAGGCTGGTGGAAAAGACAGAAACAGATTGACAGAATAGGAGGCAAGGTGGAGAGGGAGCAAAAGAAATGGGCGTAAATAACCTGGAGACCAAACCCTGAATGTATAACAGAGAAATGCATGTTGTGTAGAGATACAACAGGATAAAGCTCCAGGTGTGTGTGTGTGTGTGTCTGGTAGAAGTCCATTTTGTACAGAAACAACTGGGGTAAATCAGGCAAAGATGGTCTCCTCGCGTCTCTTCTTGGTGAGGATGGTTCCTGGTTTGTGCTGAGCGTCCGGGTGGTTGGCCAGCTCCGGAGGGCAGGTGGAGACCGGGCTTTCGAGGATGGCCTGCTTCAGGTCGTAGAACACCGCTGAGTCCTCTTTGGTGAGGAAAGTCATGGCCACACCACTCTTACCGGCACGACCAGTACGACCAATACGATGGATGTAGTCTGCGGGGGGAGGAAGAGGAGAAACAGGAAGAGCAGATTTATGCAAGAGTGAAACAAAAATACTTGGTCAGCTTAGTGAATACTATGTGAGTTATGAATCTTAACAACAAAATACAAAAAAAATTAAGCTTCTTACCTTCAATGTTCTTAGCCATGTCATAGTTAATGACCATGGAGACGTCCTGGATATCGATACCTCGACCAGCAACGTCTGTGGCCACCAAGATATCTTTGGCTCCTGCTTTGAGATTGGAGAGTGCAAACTCTCTCTGCTCCTGGCCTTTGCCACCGTGCAGCGTGCAAGCATTGTACTGTGAGAAAGAGAGGAGACAATTCAGGTTACATTTAGATTTTATATTTACAGAATTTTGGGGCATACAGCTCACTGACAGGCATACAAGAGAGCATAGTTCACTGAGTTTGGGATTCATTTCCTTTTTTTCCTTTTTAGATCCCATTTATAATAAAGATATTTCACTCAAAACCTCATGGTGGTGCTAAAGGAAAAGTAAGGGAACACAAGATTACCAGGACTACTTCCATTACTATGAATGTCAGTAAAAAAAACTATCCAATAGTTGTTAAGTGATTGGATGAACACAAAACAATCTGCCAAAGTAGCAAAAGTTTTGGTTATTTTATATAAAAGATTTACATCCACTGTGTTTAATCAAACAGGATTAATCTTGCAGGCCCAATGATGCAGAATAGCAGTACTGTCGAGAAGAAACAATGTCTTTCATAGTTATGTTGGGACCTCGACCATGTCTCAAACAAAGAACTCTGCATGACTCTGCAAAACTAAGAACAATAGCGGCCCGCCA